>JACEII010000031.1:10377076-10454399 GCA_014332785.1 Antheraea mylitta | reverse complement strand
ATATAACTTAGTTGCGGAATGTATGTAAGCGTATCACTTTAGAACGTCTGCACCCATTTATTACATTAAATTTTAATGTTTTTTATGTATGAATTTAATTTTATGCATATTTAATTCCTAATCATGAATACAAAGTATGCTAAAACTACTTATGTCGCGCTATTAAGACAAAAGTTTAACAAAAAGCTAGGGCAAAATTGGCATTTCCCATTGCACAGGTCCGGCATACGAGAAGGAGACGGCCGATGTGTACCCGGTTGTCTCGTTACAAGACGAAGGCCCGGCGGCGGCACTTCTGCTGCTGGGCCACACCGCTGGGGCGGCACGATGAAGTCTATAGAAATCTCGTGCCACCCCAACCATAACGGAAGACGTACACCGTGAGGTTTTAGTCCATGCGAGTCGGACATAACCCACGCTCTCCCCCGGCAGAGTGGGTATCCATAAGGGATTTCCCCGCGTAAAGGGCAAAATTGGCATAATCGCTATTTAGAAAACATGACTAATCAATCAATATTTGAACATACAGTTACATTTTTTTATCAATTTAAAAATAATTGAAGCCTTACCTGTTCGACCTCTAAGAAAAATATTTAGAGCGGTGGTCAGGAAGATGTCAAGGTAGTCCAAGGCGCGATCCCATAGTACAAGCGGAACAGTATATAATTCGCAGCAGAAGAAAAATGCCGTCATTGGAGCATGGAGGAACAACGTGAAAAGTCTCCCATCTTGTTGATGTTCTGGGTAACAATTGAGTATATCTTAATATCTATATTAACAAATTAACAAATATTATCGGTGTTATTACAAAAAAGTTAAATACGATCGCCATCTTGATCTTTTGTCTCGCTTTGGTTAGGTTAGGGTTAGACTTGCCAAAAAAAGGATAACGTGAACTTGCCTTGGGCGAGCGCGGTGCAATTAGTACGAAATCTTTTGTAGTCCGGTGAAGCTGTAAAGGCCTTGTAAGACCAATAGCGTAGTCAGTTCGAAAAAAAACGAAACCTTTTTAAGTTAAATACTTGCTGTATTGAACTTTTTTGTAATAACACCGTTCATGTTTACATTTTTTTTTTCTTTCAGCGCATTACTTTGGGCTGGTAACTAATAAAGTCAAAGTACGTATTCCTATAAAATTTCATAATAATAAAATCCCCATTGGTAAATTAAACGATCTTTTAAAATATGCCTAATAGTCTCTTTTAACAATTTATTTAGTTTTCATAAAGAGCGAATTTAGAACAACTAGTCTTATGGAGTTTTTAAAATAAAAAAAATAGATTTGGTCACTTTTCACTGTTGGATAAAGCTATTTACAGGTATAATAAATACTACAATGCAAAAGAAGCTCTTATGTTCTTCTAATTAAAGTACATTTTACTTAATCTAATATAAGTTTACTAACTTGCCTTTATATTTTCATCGTGTAATCAGAGTAAAACTAAGTAAACAGATTTTAGAATGTTTTCATTTTAAATTTTTATTACGAGTTAATGAAGTAAATTATATTTTCTATGTTAAAATTAAAAATTCGTTATCTCAATAAATCAAATATTACTAATCCCAGCTTACTCCACATTTTTTGTTTGAATTACAATTACTTGTCATTTTCCTGTTATATCTTACTTTGATACTACACTGCTGATGCTGCACTAATGTCATATTTACACATTATTCAAAAATAAAGTAATAATTGCACTCGAGAAAAGCTGTAGATATAATGTCAAAATAATATAATATTGTTAAACACAGAAGTAGTTAAGAGAAAATTAGAATTTACCTTGATAAGGCGAGGGTAGTTCCATAGGTGACATTAGAATCACAACCGGTTTCCCGAAATGCCTAGGTATATTTTCAAATGAATACGAACTGTCCGAATCTAAAATAACGAAGAGTGGACGACGAGTAAATGGATATAAATCACCTGGATATAAGCATTGTATATTTTTATGTTTCAATGTTTTTGTGTCTCTAGTCGATTCACCGTGAATATCTGTTTTTGATGTTGTGGGAACTCCTTCCACTTCATAGCCTGCTGAAATCATTTCAAGTAAGCTTTAAGTAACACAATTCCCTGAACATATTTACCATTTTTTTTATCTCCACTAACTATAGGTACTATTGTGTAATCGCACTATTTAGTCTATGATTTGTTCATTAACATAAATATACTACAACTAACGATTTGATTATATATGTTTTAGACCTTTATTATTAACGAATGTATTTTAGCAAAAATGAGATTTTGTCAATTTGTGAATCACTTTCTTTTCTGCCAATCGTTACATTTAATGAATTAATTAATTATTATTATTAACAACAAATTAATTTTATAAATATACTGGTATATTAAATCACATATTGTACAGTTATTTCTTAAAAAAACTAAATTTCTTATATAATTAAATAAGTTTGTGTTCGTTATTTCAGGTATAATAGAATAACTTTGTAGCTTTTGTATTTGAAAATGACTTGCTCTATGAAAAATATTCCTACAGTGGATGGTGTTTCCAAGCCTAATTGATAAAATTAAAGGTAACTTGAACAAATTGATGTATATTTACTTAATGCAGAGTGCAAAAGTTGTAACGAGTTTCATAGTGTTTAAAATGCGACTATTTACGTGAAGAGAAAATAAATATAGAGAGGAAATATATGGGTATATATTATGAACGAATGTTAAGCTCTCTTAGTTTTATTTGAAAGCAGTTTATGACTGAGCTAATGAAATGCGTTTTTAATTAATGAATTCTAGTTTTGAAAGAGATTATATCTTTTTGTATCTACATCGAAAACAGATGAAAGACGATGGACATAGAGGTAATCAATATTTTTACTCGTTTTTTCCCTGTAAGCATTATATCTCGTCGTTTGCATACCGTCCACAGTTTCAATGATACTTTATAGACTGTTTGCACAAATAAACATTTACAACGCCTCTGTAGCGATCCAGTCGCGAAGCATTATATTATTTACAAGGTACACAACTCTTGTTTCTTGTTTTTTATACCTTTTAAAGATGAGAATTATAGTGGGTTTTTGTTTACTTCTTTGAGTGAGAAATGTCATCTATAATTCGGGCGCTAATGTTGCTATAATTATGATGACCTAAGAAATTAACCATACTGATTAAACGCTAATGATAATATTTTTACATTGTTTAATTATACAGAGGAATTGACAGTGCTAATACTATTTTACATACAAAGTAATTCATTTATAGGTTTAGCAAAAAGATATCTCGATCACGTAACAAATTTTCTGACTATACGCCAGTAACAAAACTATCTTTAAATTATAACTAAAGTGCTAATTTTAGATTAACAGTAGTAAATAATATATTAGGTTAAAATATTGGGCTATTGTTGCATTTGCGTGTGTGAGTACGAACGCGTGTGGCATGTGTTGCACGTATTTGTGAGTTTTTTGGTGTCAGGATTGAATATAATATGTACACTGTAATATGGAGCTCATATTTGAGATCCAAATTTTAGAATACTTCTTAAATAAGCACATAAAAAAATTAATAAATGTTTTGTTTTTACTAAGCAAAGTATATACGAAATAATTGAAAACGACAATCATTGTTATAGCAAAGATAGTATTTCGCAATAATCACTGAATTCTGCGAATCGAGTAACAAACGCCAATTGTTTAACGAATGAAATACATTTAAATGTAGTTCATTTTCGTATATGAAATCGGCATATGATGTTTCTCGATCAAACTCAATACTACATTTATCTCGAAAACTTCGTTTGATAAGGACAGTAAATCCAAGACAAAATACATTTTCTTTGCCTAAATCGTTTAAATAATTTTATGAACTAAATAATTACCATCACCATCTTCCATTTGTTGTGACTGTTGTGAAACTTGTGCATCTCCAGATACATAGAGCAGTATAGCTCCACTAGGAGGTATATCATTACACCCACTAGATAAGTATACTATCAGTTGTATTGGAGAAGGTTTGTAAAGGAGATACTTATGAGGATTAGCCGATAACCCGCGTCTTACACACCCTGAAACAAAAATCATAGTTGGAATGTTAGTCTTCTGAAATACAAAAGCATTATTTTTTCGAATTTGGAGTACGTTAGTATACTTACGATATGAACAAGTAAATCTCCAATGATTCGAAAAAATAAGAATAAAATGCTAATTATCTACGACGTACTAGAAAGCCAAGCTTTGTTGTAATTACTGAGGAAGGCGAAGGAAGAAGTATCCATGCATACAAAGATTTCATTCCTTTTAAACATTGATCTAAAATATACACTTTCGCATTATATTTATCCAAGTAAAGAAATACCGTAGAAACTATTCAAGCTCCATTATCACTTAAGAATCGCCTCATAGGAATAGTTTCTAAACAAATCCTCATTTTAGATTGCAGATTTTCCTTTAACACGAACATCCCTGTTCATACATAGTAATCAAATTTGAATACTGGACATTCTTGAAATAGAGATTACAATCTATATCAATATTGCAAAATTGAACTTTTTAGATGAATATTAGTATATCGGAAATCTCTATCTTTCGCTCTTTCTACTTACATATAAGACCACTTGCATACAAATAACCACTCACTTGAACGTATGTTAATACGTAAATTTATATGATTAGTTATTTTATTAATATGCCTCCGCTTAAACAAAGGCATATAGTAACTTGTAATACTTACATTTAGTTCGTATTATATTGTGCCTACAATTCTGATATTCGGTGATTAGGAAATGCGTTACGCAATATAAAATGCTTTAGGCAGGCAGTGAGTTCGAATATCAATCAGTGAATTGGTACTGCTAAATGAATGTTATCATTTGCATTTGTCTTAATTAGTTGGAAATGTGTAAATGAAAAAATGTTAAAGTGCTAAAAAAGTTTCTTTATAGCATTTAAGTTTGACAAAATTCACAATATAATTTATGAGTGCGTCTTCATGAATGTGGGTTGACATGAGATTTTAATCGTAGTTCTCGACAGGCTTCGTTGTAATCGGTAGGCACTAATGCAACGTCTTTGTAGGGCTCCCATACTAAACTTCTTCTTAACACACAGAAGTTTGAATGGGGGACCAATAAAGCCGTGGCAATAAGATTTTACCTTTGACAGGCGCGCTTGGAGTTGATGCGAAGCGTTGTTGAGGTGAATTGTCGTATATATGTTGAATATCCCCAGTAGGTTCACGTTCTAAGGTCTGGAGCATTCTATACATATCCATAGTTAACTCTGAGAATTTGACCTGTTGTGAGCTGCTACCAACGATTAGAACCTCTTGAAGAGAAAGGTTCATTTGTGGAGTACGTTCTATTGGAGGTGCCGTCATTGGATTTAATCTGAAAAAAAATAATTTAAAGATCACAATACGTTTTATGGAATGTAAACAATTCGACAAAGCAAAATATAATTAAATATTCATTTAACACTTCATAAATATATACTTTCAATATCTTCATGATTAATTACACTGTTACTTTCATCATGTTATTGAAGATAAGTTTTCTTCCTCTTCATTATTACAGCGACCGCTTCTTTTCTTCTCACAAAATCACTGATATTTATGGTCTTCAATTCACTGACATATCATAATATATTTTGTTTTTTTTTTTTTGTTTCACATTGCCATAATCATTGTTTAAAACATGTTGCACGTAATTGCAGGATACTGCTGCTCTGTAACTTTGAAGACTTGTAGGTAATATGAACACAACTTTATTATAATTTAGTTTTATTTAAAATGTACAAGTTACGTTCGAAAACATAATTTTCAAAGAGATTTTATAATTATTTTATTTAACGTTTTTGTCTTATATCGCCCGTCATAATATGATATAACACGTGTGTATTTATCGATTTACATAGAATTATAAAACAGCTTATACTTACTCGCAGCTTTGTTATTCCATGAAAGTTTCCGTGCGTTTTTTTAACATCGCGAAAAAATTGGTTGCCTCGTGTTCAATTATTTGACAATACTCGATTTATAGTGTAAATAAAAATAGCAATGTAAAATAATGCTGATACGTTATTATACTCGTATACTCGTATAAATTTACCTGTGTGAAAGTATAACCGGATAATTGTCAGGATGCATGACGGATATGACTGGTTCTGCTTGAATGAAAGCTTTCACTTCATCTACAACTACAGTCCACTCCAGTTGATCGTCGGGATCGTACGTGTTTCCATATTCGATTATTTGCCTGTCTAATTCCTTGATTAGTTCTTTTACCAATTTAATCTTTTTAAGTAGCAGACAACAAACTATGAATCTTGTGTAATAACGTAGTTTTTTTACCATAAGTTCGCATTTATCTTCTTTACAAGCCTTAGTGTAGTAGCTTCGGCCACGAATAGCGTAATAAAATGAAAACGCTTCGTTAAGATACGCTGTTTCACTAGTCCTTAGGCTGTAAAAATATTTTCAATTTATTATGGATGATTCAATCGAATGCTGAAATTATCTGTTAACTTACTAAATAAGAATTAATTTAACCTGAGTAAAAAAGGAAATAGCTTCGGATGGTATAAAATTAATTTAATACAACTTACTAAAAATGATAATAAAGTTGACCGATTTTTGAAGCGATTTCTCCTATTTGCCATCGTTTTAGTCCATATTTAGTGTCAAGTATGGTTCGATGCTGTTGTTGAAATTTCCACAATTTGGAATAAACATCGAAAGTTCGTCCAAAGTACGAATGCCATTGTTTATGCCCATACTGTGGTAGTTCCCTGCAAATTATTTATGCGTTAATAATCCATTTCACTAGTAAAATTGTTGAACGATTCACATTTATAGGGACAGTATATGTTATATTAAGAAATAACAAATATTTTTGTTCCATTTCACATCTAATAATGTAATATTTATTAAATTAAAAAAATCTTCACCTTAATCCATTGAAGAGCTGTTTCGATCTTTCTAATAAGTGACAAAACTCAAATATAGTTCTTTTCTCGTGTTCTTCCAGATGACTCATCTTTATATTTATGTTACTAAGTCTATGTTAGGAAGTTACTAGTTTTACGCTGTACTCTGATCTCGAAATTCTATACGTACATATTTATTATAAAGCTTAAATTACTTACGACTGATTTTTTTTTAAAAGTATATGAATATTAATGACTGGTATATATGTAATTTTAAATATTTAAGTGAATTAATATTAACATTTATTTTGAGTTAATGCTTTCTATTTATCAAGAAGAATAAGTATTTTTATTTATTTATTTATAGTTATATAAGATAACATATAGCATAAAATAAATTATATTTTAATGCCTTTTAAAATTTAAACGGTGGGTCCGGTGGTGCCGGTGATGGTGGAGTCGGGTGCGGCTCTGTATCCGAACTATATCCAATGTAAATTTCAAAACCTTCATATATGTTGGTATCTTCTCGAAGTGGGAGGCCTGAAGCCACCACTTTTGATTTAGCTAGATTTTTTCTATACGGGCTTTTGCGAACATCTTCCGCAAGTTTGTCATAACCAACTAAATCTTCCGACTCAGGATTTGCTGGGCGGGTGATATTTGTTGTATTCGCGTCTTTATGCACTTCCGCCTCACATACAAGTTTCGAAGGTCTTTTTGGAGACCTTGATGTACGCTCCTTACGTCTTGCACCAGTTAACTTCGAATGGACATCTGTTTGAACATTTTCAGTTTGTGTTACTGGTTCCTCCTGGGTTGTATCATCTTTCGACGACTGTATTGCATCCTGTTCTAGGGTATCTGAATGGTGTTCAGCTTCGTGCTGACTGGTGGAAGGTTGGTCACCGGATTGTTTTTCTAGTGTAGAGACATCATCTGCTTTAGTAGAGTTGTTATCATTTTCATTTACATTTGTTTTTCTATGACAGTGTTTATGCTTCTGGACGAAATTTAAAAATTTCTCAAATGTCAGGTTATCAGGTGGATCATATATAGCTGAGAATGAATACTCAGAATACGCTGCTAGTTGGGCCCTTTCTTCACTTGTTCTACAATCTACTGACACGGAGCGCGAACGTTTTTCATTTAGTCTTTTCTCTGGAAAAAGAAAGTTACTATAATATTTTGTGTACAGTATTTTTAACACCGATAACTAAATGCAAAGCACTTCTAACATCAACATGCACATTCATTGTATACGACATATTTTGACATGATAACATCTTATAAAACGACTAGCTTTAACCGCAGCTCCGCACGCATATTTTTTTTTAATTGCATTAGGAAATTATAAAATTGTAAGACTATGTACAATTATAGAAATGCTCTTTAAAAACAATTGTAAGTACGAAACGCACGCCGCTTACGGTAATATGTAATATGTGAATTAGAAATATAAGTACTAACAGTGTGCCAAATGAGGTTTGTGCAGCATATTTGGAACCTTACTCATATAACTAACTCAGTGCTCACTTACACTGTATAAGGAACTAATGAAACAGTTACTTAAAATATTATTATAAAGATTTACATTTATATTACATTTAACATATATTTCCATTGTAATTAAGATTTTGTGACTATAAAAAAATAAACGCTTATCTGATCCGCAAGAATTTGTATTATGGAACTCTTTGCGTAATACGTTTATAGTCTAAGATCTTATTAGAACGACCTCGTCTATCTTCAAAGTTACTAATAATTAAAATGACGAATTGTAACCAATCATCATGTAGGAACTTGATAATTATGTCTCTAATTATAAATAAATAATGAGTTGAAATCTTGCTAAATATCACACCGACAAAGTCGCGGGTAACAGATAGTCTAAAATAGAATAACCTCAATTACTTTTTATAAGGTTCGCTGTCTACCAGTTAAAGTCCCTAGAAAAAAGTCGATCTAACCATTTTGAAGATAGTACTGCAGGTGAAGCCATGGTTAACAGCTAGTATAAACTAAAATTGCTTAAATTACTTTTTAATAGGTTAGCTATCTGGCAATAAAAGTTTCATGAAGATCGGTCGAACCGTATTGTAGATAGCAACAGCCCAAGCCAAGGTGTGCCATGCACCCTTGAGCTAGTTGTCAAATAAAATCGGCTGAGTGCCCTAAGCACTCGCCTTAGTAGTCCGGTGAAGCTATTAAGACCTTGCTAGGTCGAGAAAAAAATACCGCTATCTACCTGAACCACAGTGGAAAGTATTTTAGTAGTGATGGGACAGACAAAAATAAGGGGATATCGAAAAAAAAAACAACATAATTATCATCAAAGAAAAGAATAAGGTTTTTTATTTACTTTTGCCTGTCTTTAAACTTGTCAATTAAAGATTTTGGTTACATTTTCTGGAATACTTTTTATTTATTTTCTTTTTTTTTTTGCTTGTATTAAAGGTTCTCCGCAGTTTCTAGTAGGACTCTGCACAATTTCCCCGTTTAGCGTTCATTTCAAGGACATAATAATTGTACTTAGGGTTTACTTTATGTTCCGAAGTGCTTTTTTATTCCGTGTGTTATATTTACTATATGAGTTTTACCATAGGATTGACTTTTGAGAACTTACGAATAGGTTATCAAACGATATTAAAAAGTAAATATAGATCGCTTTGAACTATAAACTGAGGTAGTGTTTGCTAAACACTATAGCACGTTGCCATATTATAAGACCGTAATTTGATTGCATGCATTCACCTGTGTGTGTTATCGTACTCGGGTACACGGAAGGATTAGTTTTTGTGCATCACTTTCTTGTTCACAGAGTTCTATATTAACTTTTTTAATTCATATGACTATAGGTTTAGATTAATAGTGCAATTTAATAACTGGGAAAGTCCTGTTACCACTATGTTAATTTCTGCTCAAAACAGACAGATAGACAGACGGTACTCGGACATAGTGCATTCACATTAGACTGAATTCCTCAATAAACAGAGTCCTTACTTCAGTTGAGATTTGACCTCATTGTAGGCTTGATCGTTCTCATACTGGGTTTGGTATTGAGAATACGTGAGTATAGATTCAAACTGAAGTTTAATCAAATTGAACAACTACTAGTCTTTTCGACAACCCTGATGGGCTGGCTAAATCACAGATCTTGTGTATAATAAATACGATAAAACTTTGTACAATCACGTCGACCACGTAATACGCTATTTCATGCAAAATACAGCTAACCGATCTGAAATAACTTAGTGATACTAATGGCACTTAGTTGTAAATGTTTTTTCACTGCTGTCACTATCACCATCCATAATTGCAGGAGGAATTAGACTATTTTCCAAAATTCACATAATCAAAAAATGTAATGGCTGTTTATATTTTTTTTTATAAATTAAACCGATGAATAAAATAATAATTAAATGAAGACTTAAAAATTACATTAAATTTTTCGAAAATTTGTTTGAGAAGCCTTGTAAATATTCTATTCTAGCTGACCCGTGCAACTTCGTCTGCACCAAATCGGTTATTTCCGGTTTCAATTGTATTCTAAACAGGAAAAATTTTATGAATCCGATTGCAGCGACACCTACCTTTTCCAATTGTGAATTCAAACTATTCAGGGTCTCTCTCAAACATATATCGAGTTGGTATGTGAGAAATCTTTTTAAAATAAGCTTAGAATCCGTTACATATTTGTGACAGTTTCATTTACACATATTTTTCAACCTTGTTGACATAGTATTATTGAAGTGAACTTTCTTTACAATCGTTGTGGTTTGAAAATAAATGAAAAGAGGATTGTAAAAAATTGAGCACTCACGGGACGCCTGGCAGATGTAAGACATCAAAATTATTTTGTATAAGTCACATGCATAAAAGAAAATAGAAAGACAGGAATCAGTTTTGGCATAATGAAAAGATAAAGCTAAAAAATTACAAATTAGTTTCATAAAATAAAGTCTCTTTATTTATTTTATTAATTATTAAAGGTCGCTAGGTCCTCGGTGCGGGCCACATAACACTAGTAGAACAAGTGGACTACAAGACAGGATTGCAAATGTTTTTGAGTATTTCGTTAATAGTGCAGTGTTTGTGTTTTTTTTATAATAGCACGGCAAAGTGACTGCACTGTGCCTGATGGTGGCACAGTGCAATCCAAAAACAACGGCGACTGCCGAGAGATACGTCATCCTTCGTCGGTCGTCGCTGTCACGCCGGCCTGCGTAAATGCCTCTTCAAGTTACGCTTGAAGGACCCTTGGTACGGTTGTGAAAAGGAGAGGAAGGGATTAAATTAACCAACTCTGCAGAACACTCGCCATGATACAGACGGTACAACACGCTCAGTGAGGCAATATCCCTGCGCAGTTGAAGCGGCTCTATAAACTCTGTAATGTCTGCATCATTAACAATGCGGACAGCCCGTCTCTGCAACCTGTTCAAGGCATCCAGTAGGTACTTGGCGGAAATGTCCCAAAGGTGCGAACAGTATTCCACGCAAGGCCGAACTTGTGCCTTGTAAAGAAGATATAACTGATCAGGGCGTGAAAAACCGTCGCACCTTGTTCAGAATTCCGAGTCTCCGAGATGCAGTGGAGATTACGCTCCCGATGTAGTCCCTGGGATTAAGGTCGCTGCGAATGTCTACACCCAAGATATTGAGACTGTCTCGCATTGTGAGCGAGATGTTCTGAAGAGTAGGAAGGCGGGTAAATGGAGATGTCTTGCATGTAAACGCGCAACCTGTGTTTTGTTTTGCGTCGCCACGCCAACAATCAGGTTTACCCTCTGCCTATACATGTTTCACGTCAATACACAGACAAACACGTACATCGATAGGATTTAGCCTATTAAACTTTATACCTATAATTTAACTGATTGATAAGTTTGCATAGAGACGTTATTTCGCCGTAGCGCAATTATAGAATACTACTTTATATGTGCGGTATACGGATCGACGACAACAAAGACGTTAGTTTGGAATCCAACGGTAATATTATTTTTTATTTTTTAAGAAGCATACCATGAAATATAGCTTACATTATTTGTTAATCTGTCTCCTATATATAGCACAAAAAAAAAACATAATCCGTCCAGAATTTTACCAACGACAAATTTTTTACTTTCGTCCTTTATCCTGAAGAACACTTTGCGTTTTATGGAACAATGAGTATCCTGGATGTAACTTTATAATATTAATTATCGCTGTATCAAGTTTCATCAAAATTGGATCAGTCATTTCTGAGTGATACGTATTCACAGGGACATACAGACATGCAGATAAAAATTGTAAAACTTTGGCTTCTATCTACTCAATCTCATCTTCAACCATCTTCAATCTACAAAGTCTAACTAGATTATAATTTTCACTAAATCTTTAATGTGCAGATTTTGCCTAATTACAGTTTTCTGATATTAAATAAGTATAGATATAATAATCTTTATATTTTGTTTTAAATAAAACAGATTGACCTGGCAATCGCACTAAACAATCTTGTTTAATATAATATTTATTATTTGGGAGATACATAGTGTTTTCGGGTGATGGCCCAGTCAATCTATTTTATTTAAAACATAAAAATTGACATAATTGACATAAATTATTTTTATTTGAAATTTTTTTTCTTTTTTTTTCGAAATGAAAACGCTGTTGATCTGGAAAGGTCTTTACAGCTTCACCGAACGATTGAGGCGAGCGCTGAAGGCACTCAGCCGATTTTGGATGTTTGGGCGACTAACTCAAGGGTGCACGGCACATCTCGGCTTGGGCTGTCGCCTGTTTTGTGAAAAAATCATGACCTATCGGAGCCAACCTAAGCTAAGTTATCTATATGATTTATAGAATATATCAGCGGGCACATTATTGTTTATAAAAAATGTGTCTTACTGTGATGAACTCATGTTTTTAATTGCGTTTAAAAGTTACTGAATAAAAATGTTCCTAAACTTATTCATAAATCAAAAGTAATGCGGGTACATGATTGTTTATAAAAAATGTGTCTGACTGTTATAAATTCATGTTTTTAATTGCGTTTAAAAGTTACCGGAAAAAAATGTTCCTAAAGTTATTCATAAATCAAAAAAAAAAAAAATACGACGTTAACCGGCTACCAGGTGATTTAAATTCTTCAGCATGAATGGGTCAGCTCGTTCAAGCTAATATCACCCTCTCACAGAAAACCGACGTGAAATAACAGTGCTTGCATTGTAGTATTTCATTCGGTCAGTGCTCTCCCTGTCGCCGTAGGCACATCTCTTTTCCCCTTTCCTCCTTTCCCTTCCCTTACCCTCCCCATCCCCAATATACAGGTTGACAACGCACTTGCGACACCCCTGGTGTTGCTAGTGTCTACAGACGGTGGTGGTCACTTAACATCACGTGACCCACCTGTTAGTTTGCCTCCTATGATACCAAAAAATATAAATTGATATATTAAAGAACCAATTATTCTAAAATTCTTGTTCTTCCAACGTTGCTAGCTCTTGTACTAAGGTGTCGCAAAAAAGTCTAGTTACGTTAACTACAAATTTTTGTTTATCGTTATCCTGAAGAACCCTTTGCGTTCTATGGGACAAATAGTATCCTGGATGTAGCCTTGTGATATTAGTTATCACTGTGTAAATTTTCGTTAAAATTGGTTCAGTACTTTCAGAGTAGTACGGGTTTAGATTTTAGATATTAATCCTTTATCCTGGAGAACCCTTCGCGTTTTATTGGACAAAAAGTATCTTAGATGTAATCTCGTAATATTAGTTATCACTGCATATAGTTTCGTCAAGATTGGTTCAGTACTTTCGGAGTGATGCGTGTTCACAGGGACAGACAGACAGACAGACAGACTGACAGAAAGACAGACAGACAGACAAAAATTGTAAAAACATTATTTTTGTTTTCTATATCGATAACATAGTCTACCCTGATTTTTTTAAAAAATATTTAATGTTCAGATTTCGTCTTCTTACAGTTTTATTATAGTATAGATACGAAATCTGTAATAAGGCCAAATCCGTATATAAATATTTTTAATAGTGATATGGCCACTATAAGGTGTTGTTAGCTAATTACGTAATAACTTACGACAAGTCTCTTAAGTAGGGATTTAATAGTAACCGACTTGGTATTACATGGATCTCACAACTTTTCACGTTAGAAGAACTGAGTTGCCAGACTTGGCTTTTTTTACTAGTTTTGTTTTAGACGGCAGAAGATTTATAAATAATATTATTTTAAATATTTTGTAAATACATATATTTATAACCGTAACTAGGTTTTTGAAGAAAATGAAATGATTTTAATTATATAATTATTGGTATCTTCAATTATTCACATTAACGCTAAGGTTTTCGAAACCTTAGTTAGTATTTTAACTTTTTTTTAGATGGTGTATGAATTGCTTTGGTATTTATGCTGTGGTAGAAATTCATTTCGCGTTACGATTGTGAACTGAATTGCTGCGAAAATTATTAACATATTTTATCAACTAACTTTTTGATGCAATTAAAAAAAAATCTGTTAGTTTTTAAATGAAAGTGGAATTTACCGACATAAAAACTTTCGATTAAGGAGTCGGAATATTTTAGTGCATGTATAATAAATGATAAATTAGGACTTGTAGTGTGAATATTACTAAAATATATCGCTTCTGTGTGACTAAAAACACAGAAAAAAATAAAATTCAAAACAGAATTATGAGTATTCATTTATTTTTATGTGATAACTTTCTTTATAATAAAAAAGATATGTTTTTTTTTTTAAATTTAAATTTAATAATAAGGTTGTTATATGAATTTTGTGTTTGTCATTAGTTAAATATTCTTAACGGTATTTGAAACTAACATGCGATAAGGCTTTGACTATGAACTAGTGATCATTCGATAGTAATCTGATATAGGGCTGTTGATATTTATAAAAATATCGCATTTTCGATATATCGGTATTTATGAAAATATCAATATATTAGAATATATTGGAGCTCGATATATTGTAAAAAAATATTGATATCTCGATATATATCGGCATTGTTAAAAAATGTAAATTAGCTTAACATTGATTTACAATATTTAATCCGGTATATTTGTACAATTTATACCATAAATATTTTAAAATATAACAGTACAGTTCTAAGGGCCACTTGCACAGACGTTATTTAATCATATTAATAAACGTCATCATTATTGTTTTATATAAATAAGATAACTGTGTACCAATATTTTTCAGTCCATCAGCTACCAAGTTTTTTAAGTAGTGCTAGTCTACTAGTTTCACTAGTAGAATAACATTCCAATGTCTGCTTGTTCGAACCCCGGTGTGGAATAACGAATTTTACAAAATTCGCATATACTTACTCATTTAAATTGGTAAGAGTATCGTCTGAAGGTGAAGGAAAACCCCGTGAGAAAACCTGAGCCTGAGAAATGTTCTTGTAGTATTACTATATTAGAGAAAACGTACAATTGTGGCTTTCTCAGAGTTTGAAATCACCAATACGTCGTGGGCTGGTGTTGTGATTGTGTCCATACCTTCTTTCGGGAAAAAGCCTATGGCTCCGCAGCGGCTCTCTTACAAGCTGATGGTAATGAATATTTTTCAGTAAGAGATTTTCAAAATACTATTTACTTCATATCTTCAGCTGTTTCACTAGGTACTACGATTACTATTACCAGCCTCCTTCAAATTAATTGATCCAAAACGCGGCAACGTAGACAATAACGCAAGGGATAGGATAAATGCAGATTGCACGAAATGGAGAAAGATGTTTAGGGTATCTATCATGCGATCCATGATTCCCTTGAAAATCATGGTAAAGGCGTATAAAACTATTATAAGACACAGTCATACTACATGCATCTGAGTGCTAGGTTACAAAATAAACGGATAAGAAAAACCTGTACGCGGCAGAGCTGCGATTATTAAAGTGTATGGTGTAAATAGAATTGATAGAATAAAAATGTATCAGATAAAGTTTGAAAACATCACCAGTGACAGAGAAGTTGAGAAATAATAGGTTAGCTACAGGTATGTCATAAAGAGAGATGAAAGACTTATAACTAGAATAGTTTTAAGTATAAACGTGAATAGATATAAAAGTACAGGAAACCGAAAAAAGTATTGATAAAGTGTGTAAAAATATCTGTGAATGCTGAGATCATATCTGACAGGAAAGTGGAAAAGAAGAACATAATGTATCGATTTAACCTATGTGGAATAAGGCTAAGAAAATAATGATGAATAAAAAAATATATCGACCGCTGATATCCAAATTATAATATCATAATATCGATATATCGCCCAAAAAAATATTACTAATAAATATCGATATTTTATAATAAAAATATCGATATATCGATATTTTATCAACAGCCCTAATCTGATATATTAGTTATAAGATAATAATTGTAATGTTTCCAATAAAGGTTCAAAATTTCACTACAACATTTGTAATAATTTGTTTTTTTAGTATCCCTTATTAATTTATGTGATTTTTCTAATTAGATTTTAATGTTAGCTTATATACCTGATGTAAATTAAGCTATATATTCTTAGGGGATCAAAGCACTTTTCAATGTGCTTCACTTCAATTACAAAAGCCACTGATCTATAACCTAGGTATTCAATATTTTTAATTAAGGTACTAATTTATACGTAGAATTTTATCAAGTAATGAAATGATACCATTGAAATGTTTTCTTGTACTATAAACTGTCTTTTTAAATAAAAATTGAGTTAAGAATTATACATTCTTACGAGTAATATAAAATGTTTCTAGTATATAAAAACTTCTGTATTTTTTTTAATCTTAAATATTTTAAAAATTTACTATAATGATATAATATACGAAGCCACCATGCTCGACAGTATTAAGTTTATTTAAACATATTATATTATACAAATAGTGTAATGAACAAAGCACATAATTGATAATGAATGTAGCTAATGAAATTTAAGAACACTTTCTTAAATATAAACCGTGTTATTATAAAAAAGTTAAATATGTACTGAATACTTACTTTATGTCGTATTAAATGCACCGCGCTCGCCGAACGTTCGACATCTTGCTCTTTTATCTCTTTTTGGTTAGGATAGACTTGCGAAAAAAAAAATTCCGCGTAGCGGGAGGCAAACGCGGTGCATTTCATTTTTTAAAGCAAGTATTCAATAAGTATTTAACCTTTTTGTAATAACAAGGAAAAAATTCATATTATTTTATCAAATATCAAAACATTCACATCAAAACTACTACAATTTTGTTACTAAAAAAGCCATAAACATTATTTGTTTTTCTATAGACCACAGTCACTAAACATAATTATACAAACATGCATACTTATACAAAAATTAATACACAATATTATACTTCAGAGTATTTTTAGACGAAATGTTTTTAAAGAATAAAGAATAAAAATACCACTGTCTTCGGTATTTTCTTTTTCTCTATTATATTAATGTATGTTGTATGACATAATAGCTATGAAAATACATTTATAATGCATTTAAATTGTTTATATGTTTTCGTAAACATTTAATTACAATACAATTGCTAAATGGATCTGTTCTGGTTGAATTTTTTTATAGATTTATTATAACATATAACATTTTATAATTTAGAAGTTTCACAACTGTTTTTTTAATGTTATCTTTTTTAATGAAGGCAATAAATAAATACTCAAAATAAAGATTAACTTTTGGTTTTTTTTTGGAGATAAAAAACGAAATAAAATATTTTATTCTTAAAAAACGGCCTTTCACTAAGTCTATATTTCTTTACATTTGGAAGTAAAACTTATTATAGTTTTCAACAATACGAGTCTTTTTTATTATCTAAATAAAATCAGTGGTATTTAGTGATAAAAAATTGCTGGTATTATATTTGTATTATACAATTCTTAAGATGGTATTTAAACTTAAAGTATTTGTACGACCGACCCCAGCTCGGTTCTTTAAAAAACATTTTAAAATTACAATAAGCTGTTAGGTTTGCATGACAAGATTATTATTTTTTACAAAAAAAAAAAATTATACACTCGGATTCGAACTAGGATTACATGGAAATTCAAAGCAACCAATTCCCATCTGAGGTATTTTTGGTTTGACAGCGGCGGCGAAATTTACCTTCATATTCTAGCTATTCATTACCTGAAAACTCAGTAAAAACAAATCTATGAATAAAATCTAACTATATCGATTTATCGTCCCAGAAACTACCTACATACTAAGTTTCACGGAAATAGATGACGCCGTTTCCGACATCCTGAATATATACAAATATAAAAATATACAAGAATTACTTGTTTAAAGGTATTAGATACATTTTAAAATTACTTACTTTTACCCTATACGAAATACTGTAATACTCCCACAATACCATAATCGAATACATGAGATAATACATGAAGTTAAGATACGATGAAAGCCCGTCTGGATAGGTCTTCTTTCATATTGCAATATTACCTTTTAGGTTGGCTTCCGCAGTACAGAGTAATTATATTTTGTCTAAATCGCGTTTCACATTAAGTTCATGTAACTTGAAACCTACATTCAAATTCCTTTATTCAATTATAATACAACCACAGTTATATGCATTATGAATAACTGAATTATTTAGTCATCAATAATAAAAGTGTTTTAAATAACTGGTTTTGGCGCGTTAGGGAAAAATAATGAGAGTAAATTTTGCGATGCGCGCGCACACCGTCATGAAAAACCGACACTCTGAAGTTAGCTATAGTCAACATTTTGTTTCTTTGTGCTTGTTGTTTGTATTTCTTTGTATAAAAACTTTCAATGTATTAAATACCTTTTTTCTATTGTTAGTGTCGTTTTCTCTACAAAAGTAGAAAGATAAAATTTTTGAATTGTTTTTTTATCTTGTTACGCCAAACAAGTATAACTTCTAATGCATGTACATAAGTACACAAAAACACTTTTTTTATCAAGTCTATTAATTTTTTTAATTTTTTTTTTTTTTCGATCTGATTACTCTATTGACCTAGCGAGGTCTTAACAGCTTCACCGAACCACCAAGGCAAGCGCTTAAGGCACTCGGCCGATTTTATTTGGGCAAGTAGCTCAAGGGTTCACGGCTCACCTCGGCTTGGCTGTTGCCTGTTACATGCAAACTCGCGACCTATCTTAGCTGTCCTAGCTAACTATTCATATATGTTTGAGTCGTTGAGAAGCATATGTGTACCAAACATACACCCCCTCAACAACCCCTCCATATATTTGTTATCGAAAAATTAGAGATTTTTCAGTTCGATAAGGGAAAAAAATAAAACCCTTCCACTTCCATGTGTAAGCGTGTAGGCATGCACTTGTGTGGGGGTGATCGTGTAGTGTTAAGGAGTGATGTACATTTTTGTGTCACTGTATCGCGCAAGTAATGCACTAAAGGGCTCCCTGTCGAGGGATCGAACCTAGACTTGAGCCGCTACCGAGGGAGGCCTAATCTGGTAAGTCTATTACAAATAAGAATAATTTTTGACTTATGAACAATAATAGATAAAACAAATGTGTGCGTTCATAAAGACCCATACCAGGACGGTCTTAGCTTTATTTTTACAAAGTACTAATATTATCTTTACATAGTATAAAACGAAATCGCTGCCGCTATCTATTCCCTTAGATCTTTTAAACTATTCAACTTTCGGTAATAGACAGAGTGTTTCAAGGGGAAGTTTTATATGTACAATAGACACATACTATAGTACAGAAAAGCCGAAAAATTCCAAGAATCATAATGTGATGTCGTAACAATCATATTTTAGTTGTCTTAAATTACAAACGCTGGTTAAACCGTACAAGATAAATCGAAATAATGTACTACAGAATCGTATATCTTAAAAAGATCGATAAAAAACTCCGCGGTGGTATATATTTATCTCTAAAGGATAACCCACAGTAACCATTTTTATCTTTAAAAAAAAATATTTATGTGTTATTTCCCAAGCTATTTTATACAAAACGGTATTATTCTTTATCCAATTAAATACATTTTACCTGTCATGTAGATAAAAATTGCCCTTAATTTAATATTTCAATAAAATGGATATTTACATTGCACCCGTGCGAAGCTCGGGCGGGTGGCTAGTATGATATAAAGGAAAGAAATTTGCTAAGTGGTAGAGCCACGCTAAAGCTATTACTGGTTTCAGCAATAATGGGTCAGCTCGCCAGGGGTTGCACCACCCTCCCACAGAAAACCGACGTGAAGTAACAGTGCTTGCATTGTTACGTTTCGTTCGGTCAGTAAGAGCGCCAGAGGCCCACCTTCCCTCCCCTTGCCCTTCTCCCCCTCTCCAACCTTCCCCCTACCTCCCAAACACAGGCTGGCAACAACCTAGCAACCCCCTGGTGTTACTAATGTTCTTGGACCGCGGTGATCACTTACACCAGGTGACTCGATTGTGCGTTTGCCTCCTATGACATAAAAAAATATATAACCATAACAATTTGTATTGTATTGCCCGTACCATGCCAAACCTGTACCACAGGTACTACCATTAGTCCACTATAATTTCCTAATTGTACTGTTAGTGTTATTACTGCCTTATTATAAACAAATTCTCTGTCTGATCGTTTGTTAATAACAAAAGCTACTATGTAAGATCTATTTTTACCTTATTCTTAGTCTTACTTGGAATAAACAAACAGCTTATTGTTACAAATAAATACCAAAATATAGTTGAAATTCTCTTTAAAAAATCGTGGCTCGGAACATCGTAAATATTATTTTTCCTCGAAGTAAAATTGGTAGTAATATAATCCGGTTCAGTACGTTGACGCATTATAATTTCTTTGATAACAAATTATCTGACAGTTAAATCCTAACATTCGATACACAGTTTTGAAGTGGAAACCTATAAGACTTGGAAGAGATGACCTTTAATAATTCTCTTTGTGATCTTTCTAAATGTAGGTTTTACATAACCGTTTCTAAAAATGTAACTCAGTTACACGCGGCCTTAAAAGGGCGATAAATCACCATAAAGACATTCTTTCAATCTGAATCGTAGTTCGGTGAAGCTGTTGTTAGATCAACAACGCAATCAGTTCAAGAAAAAAAAACGATCTGAGCATACCAAAATTCCCCAATAGGTTAACACGTCAATGATTCAAACTAAAAATGTTATGCTCGGAAAAATGACATTGAAGGTAAAAGGTTTTTTTTAAATCGATTTGGCACCTCAGTGTCAATACCAGGTAAAAATACTATAACCTCGTCTCTACGGTTGAAGGTACTATGACAAGATACACGAGTAAAACACTGAAGTCTATAAAATTGTTCAGAGTTGTGACTAAACCTATGAGATATACCAAAGTAATTATGTTATTTTATTGTAATTTTAAGTACATCAAATTATAATCCTACTAGCCCTGCCCGCAACTTCGTTCGCGTGGAATAAAGATATTATCTATTTTTAATACGCAGCGGAAGCTCTCAAGAGGAAAAAAACCCCGATCTTGAAACTTTCTTCATTGATGCTCCGCCCCTATTGGTCTTAGCGTGAAGAAACCTATAACCATTCTCGATAAATGAGCTATATAACATTGAGAGAATTTTTCAGATCGGACCATTACTTCCTGAGATTATCCCCTACAATGTCCCAAGACACAAACTTTACCTATTTATAATATTAGTATAGATTATTAAACAAAATTAAGTAAGCAGTATATTTGACTGAAAGTTTGTGTAATGTAGTAAGTACCTTTAGCTGACAAAAAGCACGAAATGGAACGACACGGCTCTACGCGAAGTTCTACGCCCAGTATAAAGTTTAGCAAGGATTATCTCTATACAAATTTAGTAATTTTAGATTATTTCATTTCAATATAAATTAGGATCACGAAATTTAATCTTCAAAAAATATATTTATTAGTAAGATATGAAAAATTATGTTAATATCCCAATAAGCATTTTCAAATTCAAATAAGCGCATTAAATTAGGTATAAATTCGTGTCAGGTGCGGGGGCACCTGTTGCCGTGTATTGGAGGTCCCGTGATGGAGGAGCACGGCAAGCCGCTGTTTCTGAATGAAGCAAGGGACAGAAACACAACATCTATCAGAGGTGAGGGTCCCCGTATTAACATCTTCGGGTAGACCCGAGCGCGTGACCAGGGTTAGTGGAAGATGCTTGTCGCGCACCCGCAACTCTGGTCAGATAACGTGCCTAGCGGCCCAGGGGTTTTAGCCGGTAGGAGTCCGGCATAACCCTCTCACTGTCCCCCGGCAGTGGGAGGTGTATCCCAAGTGGGATTTCCCCTGGTAAAAAAAGAAGGTATAAATTCGTGTAGTATATTTATGTCATTGTAAATTTTAAATATTGGTAATAGGAATCATAATAACTCATACGTGCCGGTTAGTCAAATTTCCAAAACCATTAACATTACCATTCATCAACCAGATTTTATACTGTAAAACTATTTTGTATTTGGGTCGAGGACATATTTAGTTATAACATAATCCGATATTACTCAAATTGGAAACATCAATTTACCTGTCCGCTTCATTTTGAATGCCGCATAGCATGTCGGCAGTGTTCGTTGCATAAATAATATAAATCATAAAAACTCTCTGGGATAGGTGAGAAAAATGTCGGGATCTTCATTTAATATAAGATTACTACAGTTTTAGGATACGTTTTTTATAAACACTACGCGTTTAGCGACGTGCGAAGTGGGTCAAGAGGTGTAATGCACATTCGCCAGGGTAAGGAAGTAAACGAATAAAAAATGTACAAGGAAAAAGTAAATTTTTGTTTGCCCTTTTTTAAATGTAGATATCATATGTTGTTAATATAATAAACAACACAAACCGAATTGCATGTATCTACTATAACAGGTAACTAATATTTCAAATGCGAATTGTTACGCGTTCACAACTTAACTACTCAACCAATCTACGTCAAATTTGCCCCTCGGCAGCGGCTCAAGCTTAGGTCAGTTCGCTTTTTTTGCACACTTGAGTACGCTGTTCGCGCGATACACTCAATAAAATCTTACATCACTACGACAACATTACACATATCGCCTCCACACACGTGCACGCATACACGCTTACACATGAAAGTGGAAGGGTCTTTCCCCTTATCAAACTGAAATAGTTTAGAAAAAGATCCGATACGATATATGTATAAGAGTTTTTGAGGTATGTATGCTTGGTACACATATATGTTTCAACAACTCATATATATATATATGAATAGTTAGTTAGCTTAGATCAGATAGATCGCGAATTGCATGTATCAGGCAACAGCCCACGCCGACGTGTGCTGTGCACCCTTGAGGCAGTTGTCAAATAAAATCGACTGAGTGCCTTAAGCGCTTGCCTTAGTAGTTCGATGAAGCTGTTAAAACCTTGCTAGCGTAGTCAGATCGAAAAAAAGCGTTAAATTTTGCATACATTATCAGTGGTACAAATAAGGATATTACTACCCTTCATACAGAAAAAAAACTGTTTTCGAACGATAAGTCAATGCCGAGCAAAGTCACACACAAAGGTAGTATTTTTATAAAAACAAGTTACGTTAAAAATTAATCATTCGTAAAACAACATAATAAGCAAAATAAACATTTATT
The DNA here is from genome assembly GCA_014332785.1 of Antheraea mylitta. Lineage (NCBI taxonomy): Eukaryota > Metazoa > Arthropoda > Insecta > Lepidoptera > Saturniidae > Antheraea > Antheraea mylitta. The sequence continues at coordinate 10,430,937 of JACEII010000031.1, read as the reverse complement.
ATATAATTAGTAAAATTGTTATTGTAAGTTTTTAAAATATAGCCAATGTGTATTTTTAGTTAAATTAATTATGTTGGGTAAATGACATGCGATGATGACTATTTCACCAGTACGGACGCAACGTTGAAATAATGGTTGGTAGGTAACTTAATATTTTTTACTTACACTCGCAACTGTGTTATTAGCTGTTTTGATTTTTAATAAAACAATCGTTAAAACACATTAAGTCATAAAATTTATGTCATCATATTTAGTCATAAATTTATATTTTTAAGTCACAAAATTAATTTAGTAAGTTGGCTTCTAAGTTACATCTGTCTTATTACAAAAACAAAAATGAACACGGGTATAACACGAGTTTTACTAAGCAGCGCCTAACATTTAAAATCTGGTTGGAGTCATATTTATAATACTTAATTAGCAGAAAAGCGGTCTCTAGCTAAACATCTGATTTAAGTTTTTTTATGCAAGCAACTCTGCATAGCATTCGTTCAATTCGATCTCATCGTTGAAAAATGTTCCATTACAATCAGATATTTTGTTAACAATTTTAATTTATGAATAATATTTTTGTTCAGATCTTCATTAAGAAAATGTATTTATTACTCGTTAAATCAGTTATCATTAATGTGATATTTTAGTTGGAAGAAGACGATGTAAAAAATAAATAAAAGCAATTTATAAGATTTATATATTACGTCAAAGTGTGTAAGGTGGAACAAAAATATAATGGCACAGTCAGCTGTCAATAGTGTCAAATAGTAGTGAATTAGTGTAGTGATAGATTCCCTTGTGAATGTCTGATATTGTTAAATATATTATTCCAAATTAATTATACCCACGAAATCCGAAATTTACTATGAAACTTGATTTGCCGGCAAATAGTTAATCATAACAATTAAATAAGAACTGTCAATTTAGACAAGTGATAGAGAATATTTACTTTAAATAATATCCATTTATAAGCAAACACTCTTTTGTGATCAAACTTTTTTAAGAAAATGTTCAATGCGTATTTAACTTTTTTGTAGGATGCGGTATATGTTTAATCATATACTGCATATCCATCTAACTACTACTATATATAACTATATAACGTAGTCCGGTGAAGCTGTTAAGACCTTGCTGGATCAATAGCGTAGTCATTTCGAAAAAAAAAAGAAACTATATAATATGGTCCCGCGAACAAACCTATCGAGTATATACAGAACTAGATTCCTACTCCAGAATGTCAAAACCGTGCCATGTCACAGAATGTAAAATTACATTACTTGCAGCGATCGGCTGTCAGTACGCTTACTGGTTTATGGAGTATTGATGTATTTCTCGCTCTGGCAATTGTAATTAAAAATGACGTTTTACGCAGCGAAATTTTGCAATAGCTATTAACAAAAAAGCAATAAAGTCAAGAAAATTACATTAGTATTTATTCTGATTCCATATGTAGAAGTTACTTAAATTTGTTTGAATGAATATGATTATTTAATTTATCCGAATAACCCATTTTTTTCATAGTTTGCACATTATAGTTTTATAAGATATCCTACTAATTAATTTATCTATTTTATGTTGAAGCCGGTATTCAGAAACTCTACTGTACCTTAACGTAAAACAGTCGAGATAATTTTCATTACGTTTGTCTCTACAAATACTTAATTTGCAGGAGCTGATCAAAATTTTATATTGGTATAAATTAGTAAATATTTTTTTGCATATGAGTCGCACCTAAAACAATTCACCGGAAAATTATTAAGAAATCAAAAGGAAACATCATCTATAGGTATGATGATTGCTCCGACAGATTTCGGCCATGGCGACCACTTTGACCCCTAATTGGTGAAATGGCGCTGGTGCGCTCGAAGATGGCTTATGTAGCCTATCTTCGCGGCGAAACTCCGTGCACAATGAGGGCACGTTAGTACGCCGTTCATATAATTATACGTTATGGCAGCAGGTGGTCGAGATTGTAACTCATTGCGTTTGGTATCAAGGTCAGCTTTACGCTGAGCCTCAAACTCGCATACTTGGCTATTTACCATCCTGCGCCATTCTGACCGCTGTGCTGTCCCAATGAGAAGGCTCTATGTTGCATTTCTTACATAGGTATAGGTACATAGGTATATATACATACATACATATATATATATATTATATATATATATAGGAGAAGTAGCCTTGTTATCTCTTTGCCTTGACCAGTTTCCTCGCCCGCCCACTACAGGGTAGGCTGAGAAGACCACCGACGGTTCTTGTTATCTCTAATTAGGTTCTGCCGCCGGCACCTTTTAATTATTATTTCATTCCGATATCTTATAACTTGCACCTACGCTCGTGAGATTCTTCTTCACACCGCTGTAAAGGAAGTTCCCTCATTCGATCTGGCACATTCGTCGCGTTTCTGCCGGTAGCATTTCGAGCGTAGGTCGTACCCGGATGGAGCCCTCAAGCGCGATACAGTGACTCAACCACACATGAAGGAAGGATTTTTATTTTTTTATCTTATTCGAACTGAATCGATAAGTTTAGTTCGTTTTCACGTTCGATATACATTTCCGATTTTTGATATACAATTTCAATTGTATGACTCACTAACGAATATATGTGTGAATAGTTTAGTTGTGTTGGATCCGCGGTATGACAACAGCCCAATATTGTCTAAATAAAATCGGCTGAGTGATTTAAGCGCTCTCCTTAGTAGTCCGGCGAGACTTTAAAGGCATAGCCAGGCTAATAGTGTCAGTTCGAAAAACAAATCAAGAATAAGGCGTCCTTATTCCACACTTTATCGTTACGCTGTTTAAACGTAAGTTCCCTATTGAGGTTGACAATTAGTTACTTGATCTCGATAGTCTACAGAAAGAAAACTCCATATGGACTAAGAACTTTGAGCGGTTCTTTACGTTCTTCCACGAGATCAAAAATTATCACAGAACTATAGTCAGAGTTGATTTCGACCTGTTATCTACGATATCATTCACCGACATCACAAACTACCCGTTGAGACCAATCTCAACAAAAGTAAAGATCCAAATCTTTGCCAACCAGCGGTGGAAATGACTGTATCATCAACGTAATAACTTGAATCGACCCCGGGAAATCAAGGTAAGCTATTGATGAACAGACTGAACAATGAGGGCGCGGGAATGAGCCCTTGGGCACATCTTAGTGGCTTGGATGGAATCGGAATGTACTTATGTATGATATTCCTAATATTTGTAACCTTTAACTTGACATTATAAAACTCGAAAAACAATGAACTAAACCTTAGGTATATGCCATTGAAAGCGTTAGAATCTTTCTTCGATATTTGCACTCTCAATGGACGTATGTCTATACTCGGCAGCGGATCACCGCAACCCATATTAAATCAACACATAGATGTATTTCCTTCTGTATTTGTTCAACGTATGCGCAATTTGCAAGGTTTTTGTCTTTATGTTATTAATTATTTCAATTATTGGATTTAAGACGTCGCTTCACCCAAATGGAATTATTTCTTTAGTCAACGTTTAAAAATGATCTTCTATGATATTTTTTACTTCTATGTGACATTTTTATTCTACGAGAGTTTGACGTAATTGTGAATAAATCTTATGAAATTTATGCTTGAGAAAGAAACTTATCTACTCATTTGAGGATAGTAATAATAAAGAAACGTGAATGCTATAAAATTATCATCTACGATTCTAATTGTAATATAACAAGATATTCTTCAGGTTTTATAATTCATATACTTATACTTTATACTAAAGGCATATACTTTTAGTTTGTTACCAATATCTTAATTAGGAATTTCTATGATAAACATTGACCTAATAAGATATTAACAGCTTCACCGGACTACTAAGACGAGCGCTTAGGGCATTCGGCTGACTTTATTTGACAACTAACTCAAGGGTGCACGGCATATCTCGGCTTGGGCTGTTGCCTGATACGTGCAATTCGCGGAGCTGACTTAAGCTAACTATTCATACATATATGAATTATTGGAACATACATGAGTACCAATTATACATACCTCAACAAATTTTATATTTATTTCGTATCGGATAATTTTCTAAACTTCTTCAGTTCGATAAGGGTAAGAAGCAAACGCCTTTCACTTTCATGTGTAAGCATGTGTGCGTATACGTGTGTGGAGGTGATACGTGTAATGTTTTTGGAATGATGTAAGATTTTGTGTCACTGTATCGCGTGAACAGCGCACTCAAGGGCTCCACGCCGAAGGAACGGAACTAGGCTCGAGCCATACATACGGTTGTTATCTATATATTAATACGTGAAGCAAAAAACTTGTACCCCTTTTTAACCTATTTCCCGTCAACGGGTGAACTTGAAATTTGGCATAGTTAAAGTTTATATGGCGGAGAAGTGCAGAAAGCTGTTTATTTTATATAAAATGCATTAGAAGTACATTAAATTAATTAAAATATGCACTACTCACACTACTACTCGAATTTTACACAACATATGCACACATGTAAATATAAAAGACATTTTGACAGCCGTCAATAATTACTAAGTTCAAAAGAGGTTATAAAGGAGGTTGCTATGCTCGACTTTATATATTTTTTAACTCTTACGTTCCAATTAGCATTTTTCATCCTACATTCAACAATGATATTATAAAATATAACTATTATTGTAATATTTATTATTTTTTGTGGTGAACTCACTTCAAATGATGAATTATTAAAAAAATGAGCTAAATAACAATTTTGTTCATAAAGGTAATCCATGACTTAGACCTCCGCGGTAACAATGTTGCAATTCAACCTCATGTATCAAAAAAAAATATTTTCAAAAGCAAATGGTAGTATTAAAAACGTCTTTGTCTTGGAGGCAAATTCAATTCAATTCAATTTCTTTATTTTCGTAAAATTATGTTTGGTTAAAATTTGAGCTTTACCACGTGGTTTTTGTTTCCAATTTATAATTAATTTTCATTTTCATTTTCATTTACACAAAGTTTTTAATGATTATATATTAAAGATCATGGAAAATGGCAAATAACTGAGTAGCCATGATGAAAACTTTGATTATAGAAGGATACCCTTTGACAAAATAACTCTAATAAAGTTAAAACTTCAGGAAATCAATTAACTATGTATCAACGTTACATTTACAAAATTGTTACATGTATTTATAATTATTTTTAATAGTCGAGCCACTGTACGTTCCCGGAATAAGTATGAAAAAAATACTTCGATAGGTCAAAAATGAATACATCCTCTCTTAAAATATCCTCCCTAAGCTTCAAAGCGACTTTCCATACGAATAAAACTATCTTGGAAAAACATATGTTTCGCAATCCAGCTATGAGGTAGGTGAGGTATGCTAAGAATGCGGTACTACGCATTCTGTGAGTCTTTAAGGTGTTTTCTATTGGTATGTTTTTTTTTTTTCAATATAATTTTTTTTTTTGTTACATTATTCCTGAATGATAAAAAATTCCTACACGATTCTGAAAATTTTGGCAGTTATTGGTGAATTTATAAAGTTTGAAAATAAAACATTCATGGCAAAAAAGAAAAAAGTTTCGAATAATGATTATGTTTTGTTTTTTCATATATGTTTCAATTTTCTTTAAGTATATAATTATTCTAGGACTACTAAAAAATTCGAAATGGTGTTATGTAAGATGATGCTAGTGAAAAAAGGTCTCTTTTTCAATTCTAAAAAAAATTGACAGAGAGAAATACAAAAGAATGAAAAGAATTGAATATTTTCCGGAAATATTTACGCTTGTTATATCATTACCATTATATGATAATAAAATTGTAGTAATCATTGTAAAATTATTGATTCTTTCTAAAAAATTAAAAAGAAATGATGTTATTATAATTTAAATATTTTTTAATTATACTTCTTTTTAATTACAGAAAAAAAAAATCAACAAAACTAATAGAATTTTAAAATGTACTTTGCTATTTGAATAACTGGAAAGCCTTTTTTCTTGCAAAAAGAAAAAACTAGATTTCGAACTGAGCTAGAATTAAAGGAGTCTTCGATTTTCCAACTGATCTACGTTTATTCTTGACTGAACTACTAAATTTACTTTCACGTTCTAGTTCTATTTTTTAAAGCCTAACAACACTGGAAAAAATATTGTATTAATGGAGCGAAGTTAAATATATTAGGTCTTTACCTATGAAATTACCGTTTTGTATGAAAAAAATTAAACGAATTTTTTTCATGTATTTTTATTTGTATTAATCGAAGTAATCACCCATGCAATCAATGCATCTTTGCCAAAGCAGTGGCTGTTTATTGATGCCTTTCTTAAAGAAATCAGTTGAACGGGAGGCAACAAATTCTTCAAAGGGCATTTTGTACTGCCTCTCGGGTATTGAATATTTTTCCCGCCAAGGAGTTATCCAAATTCTGAAAAAGTAGTAGTCTGGTGAGAAAGGCGGATGACGGAGAACTTCCAACCCCAGTTCTTGCAACTTGGAAACCGTTTGCTGTGCCTTATGAGGTCGCGCGTTGGCGTAGAGGAGCAGCGGATACGAGCAATTGACCAATGCTGGTTGGAGATGTGCCAGCTTCTCCATCATTATATTCAATTCTTCACAGTACACATTTGCAGTTATGTTCACCCCGTTTGGTAAGAAGCTGTGATGAATCACACCGGTGCTAGTGCACCAAACAGTGACCATCACTTTTCTAGGGGTAAGTTTTCGTTTAGGGCATTGTTTAGGTGTTGAACTAGGATCCAACCAACTTGCTAAGCGCTTGCGGTTATCAAACAGAATCCATTTTTCATCGCAGGTAACAATGCGGTTCAAAATTCCTTCATTTGTATGTCTGTTGAGCAGTGCAAGGCACGTCTCAACGTATACTTCGCGCTGGCGATCATTGAGTTCGTGGGGCACCCATTTGTCAAGCTTTTTTACCTTGCCAATTCGACGCAAATGGACCAATATTGTTGTGACGCTAACGTCGAAAGCTGCTGCTAATTCAGCCGTAGATTGTATATCATCAGCTTCCACAATCGCCTTTAATTCGTCATTGTCGACCAAAGTCTTCGGACGACCGTGAGGTTCATTTTTCAGGTCGAAATTCCACAACAGAAGCGAGCAAACTAATAACAGGTGGTGCATTGGTTTTGTAGTGATAGCTCCGTAAACGTCGTTGATGTTGCGTGCCGCTTGTGCCGCATTGCTGCCACGACGGTACTCATATTCCATAGTTACTCGAATTTTTTACGTATCCATGATGCCAAATAGATTGAAATGCGATGAAAATGTAAAACTAATCAATAAATAAATGACTACTTCTGGAGAAAAAATCCACGTTTTTAAAATAAAATTAATTTGAAATTAGAATTCTTAGCCAAACAAAATTATTTTCATTTGAAATGGCCAGTACTGCAGAACGGCAATTTTATAGGTAAAAGACCTATTAATCATTCCCGAAACCTCCTACATACAATTTTTCAAGAGAAATCGTTGGTACCATTTGCGAGATTCAGATTATATATAAATATATAAGAATTCCTCGTTTGATTAGATTTATACTCAGAAAAGTAACGCAAATAACAGAGTAAAATACTTCGTCATTTGTTACTCCATTTCTATACTAGTAGAAGTCCGCGGCTCCGCGCGCGTTTTTTAAATTGAGTTAAAGAAATGTAAATTGGTCAGTACATGTACAATTAGAGATTTTTTTTCTCGAACTGACTACTTTCCTGTCCTACCAAGGTCTTAACAGCTTCACCGTACTACTAAAGAAATATTCTTTCAAAAACAATTCTAAGAACAACCCGCACGTTACCTACAGTAACATGTAATGTGTACACTAGATATATAAAAAATAACAGTGTGTCAAATGAGGTTTACCTTCAGCAACATGTTACAACTTTAACCCACAATATAACTACCCCAGTGCTCACTTACATTGTATATAGAACTGATGAAACAATGATTTAAAAATGTCATTATTCTAATATATAAAAATCTCGTGTCACAGTGTTAGTGTTCGAACTCCTCCGAAACGGCTCGACCGGTACTTTATGAAATTTTGAATATACATTTGGTAGGCATGAAAATAGGTCATAAAGTATATTTCATAACGCTAGGTGATTGATTAGGATGTCGATGTCCAGAATTTAATTTTCTTTTCTCTTAGGTACAAAAATGTATTTTATTTTTTTAATCCTCATCTAAAAATACCTATAACCGCAAATTTTCACCTTCCTACCCCACCCTTTCATTTATTAATCTCAATTTTAGTACTTTTGCAAGAACTATATCATATCCAAACAATTTTACGGTCGTTCGTACTTTAAACAGAACAACATTATTTATTTTGCTGAATGATAGATGGCGCTACGTCCGTCTCATTGAAATATCTTCCACATTTGCATAAGTCACTCACGAGAAGCGTCGCGTTATTTTGAAATTTCATTTTGAGTACATTATGTATCATCACAACGTAGTGCGTGTCGAATTTTGTACGTTTGATTTTAATTTTATAAGAAATTAGTTGTTACCCGCGGTTCCGCCAGCGTGGAGTCTCCGAAACGGTTGTATCGATTTTCACGAGAGTTATACTGGCAGATTACTGTAGTTATAATAAGAAATAACTTAGGCTATTTTATTCTATACAATTATACAAACGTCGTCAATATGGAATATAGTAAAAAAATGTTCTGTACAAATATGTACGTGAGGTGCGCGCTGTACAGGATATTGCTTCTTTAATTTATTATATTTATATGGTGCAGTGTAAATCTGTTACATTAAAAGTTATTATTTTTTTACTAAATTACACGATAAAAAATTATGAGGCGGTAAAATTATTGCGTTGTTGCTGTCGCTGGCCCTATGAGGATAGTAAACAATGACCAGATGATTAGCAAAGGAGCAATCCAGAGGGTATTGGAGAGACATTTATCGTCAATATACTTATACAGGATAGTTTTTAGAACAATTGGACACGGTATGTCTTGCCGCAATCGGGTTCGGGACTTATTTAAGAATACTAGTGGGCGCCCAGTGGTCGACATTCGACCATAGTTATTTGATATTTTAAAGTTTGAACTTTATTAGGGTTCTTTTGTCAAAGGGTATATCATCTATAATCAAAGGTTTTCATCATGGCTACTCAGTTATTTGCCATGATCTCTAATTATATAAACGTTTTAAAAAATCTATGTGCAAATGAAAATTGAGATTAATTATAAATTTGAAACAAAAATCACGCGGTAAAGCTCTCAAATTTTAAGTAAACATAACTTTACGAAAATAAAGAAATTTATCGCAACCCATGACACAATTTTCAATTAATTTAACATGACACCATGGGTGGGTGGTATTTCTGGGTGATATTGAATTAAATGTAGTCTGTTCTTTATGAGAAATGGTGATATGCCCAGTATCATCGTTTGGAAAAGTAATGGATGCATAATACAATCAAATGGTGAATCCAAGACAAATACGTTTTTAATACTACCATTAGCTTTTGAAAATGAATTATTTTTTGTTGATACATGAGGTTGAATTGCAACATTGTAACTACAGAGGTCTAAGTCATGGATTACTTTTATGAATAAAATTCTTATTTTGATTATACAAAGTATTATTTGGCTCATTTTTTTATTAATTCATTATTTGAAGTGTGCACCATAAAAAATAATAAACATTACAATAATAGTTATATTTTAAAATACCATTGTTAAATGTAGGATGAAAAATGATAATTAGAACGTAAGAGTTAAAAAATACATATAGTCGAGCATAGCAACCTCCTTCTTTCACAACCTTTTTTGAAATTCGTATTTATTGACGGCTGTCAAAATGTCTTTTTTATTTACATGTGTGTAAAATTTGAGTAGTAGTGTGAGTAGTGCATATTTTAATTAATTTAATGTACTTCTAATGCATTTTATATAAAATAAACAGCTTTCTGCACTTCTCCGCCATATAAACTTTAACTATGCCAAATTTCAAGTTCACCCGTTGACGGGAAGTAGGTTATAAAGGGATACAAAAAATTTGCTTCACGTATTAATATATAGATTTGTCATAAAGTAATTACGTATGAGTTTGACTGATTACCTGAATTGTTTTGTTTCACAACTGGAAACAGTGGATGTCGCTGTGATCGGATTCTAAGTATTTTTATTACTTTTTTCGAGTGTGAAAAAACAATAGGAACCGATTTTACGTAGAAGAAGTCGCGCAAGTCAATTAGTATAAAAATATTTATTTTATGTTGTCAACATAATTAAGTTTTTGCGACTATACAAAAAGTAATCGCTTATCTGTTCCGCAAGAAATCGTATTACGGGACAATTAAGGTAACAATAGTTTATGATCCAACACCTTATTAGAGAGACCTGTTTTATCTTCAAAATTACTACTAATTATAATATAATATTGTAAACAATAAAATCTGTAATTTAATATTTAAGAACTAAAATAGTGCTCACTGAACTCGACGCAATATTCTTATACATTGCGGTGGATAATGACTTATATAGACAGGAGCGAAGAAAAAAATCCAAATAGATCAAAAAGATTTAAATTACGTAAATATATACAAATGTATAAATTTCAAATTTATTTATTTTTAAGTCCAGTACAACACACATATTTACAGTTAGCAACATATTTTCACTAAATTTCAAGCAGACGAAGTCGCAAATAATAGCTAGTCCAAAAAAAAAAAACCTAACTTCTTATAACTTAAGTAAAGGTTATTAAAAGTTCAATGAAAATCGCCACAACCACACAGATTGCAATGTGGAAGAAGTCGTTGACAGTTAATCTTAATTAAAACGGCCCAAGTTAATCCTTATAAGGTTAGCTATCTGCCCGAGAAAATCGATACAACTCTTTTGGAAACTACACTGCGGACGAAGTCGTGGAAAACGATTAGTCCAATGTGAAATCATCTGACTTACTCATTATATGATCAGCAATAAAAATATCATAAAAATCGATTTAACTGTTCTGAAGATTACACTACGGTTGAAGTCACGAGTAACTGTTAATCTTAAAATAAAATCGTCTAATTTATTACTAGTCAACAATTTGCCAACGAAAGTCAATTCAAACTTTTTATAGATTGAAATACAGACGAAGTCGCGCCTAACGGTAAGTTCACGATAAAATCGTTTAAGTTACTCCTTATAAGGTTATCTATCTGCCAGTGAAAGTCTCATGAAAATCCCGTGAAAATCTATCAAGCCCTTTTGGAGGTTTCACTACAGACGAAGTCGTGGGTAACAGCTAGTCTAAAATAAAATCATGTAAGTTATTATAAGGTCATTTATCTGCTAATGAAAGTCGATCCAAACTTTCAAGAGATTGCACTACAGACGAAGTCGTCGGTAACAGCTAGTCTAAAATAAAATCCGCTAAGTTACTCCTTATAAGGCCAGCTGTCTGTCAGTGAAAGTCCTTGTGAAAAAAGTAATCGCTAATAATGTAAAGAAGACGAATTAAAATTTCATAGAAACATTGATGCTAACTTGATCTTGAAAGAAATAAGACGTAAATCTGAAAGAAAAACAAGATATTTTTGTATAACACTAACGAATACCTGCAACCTATTTCCCGTGAAACCTTTTATTTTAATTTAATCTACTTTTAATTTTTAATTTTTTAATATTTAACACCTACAAGACTTTTACCGATTTAAAATTGACTTTGTTATGTGTCATTATTATTACTTAGCCCCTATTTTAGAGCGTAATGATTCGTAATTTAAATAATATACTGAAGATACTCCTATATACCAATATAGAAATGTCATGAAAATTTATTTAACTATTTCAGAGATCAGGTGGAAACAAACAGCAGAAACTTTAGTTTCGCTTATATGTACGTATAGATTGTTACTATTTCATAAAACTTTGTGAAAAGTTGGACATAAGGTGTGCAGCAAGTAACGGAATCAAAACAAAATGAAAGAAATCTTTTGTTTTCACATACTTGGTATCAGTATATTATATTACTTTGTAAAAGATACCGATTTTAAATATAAATTGATTAATTGATGGAATCCGATATCAACTCCCATTTCCCATATAAGTAGTTTTTATATGCGTTCTGAGCTTAATCGCAAGCGCTATAAAGGGTAATGAAAATTGATGAATAAGAGAGAATACAAACAATTTACCGAAGCAACTTTAAATTGAATGTTCAATTGAAACTTGATTCAACAAAATAATTACACGACTGAAATGGATCAAAACTGATGTAGTTAACCAAATCAAGGGTTTATAAAGACAGTTGTCACCATTGACCGTTCATACAGCTCGTTATCTCCACTTACAATTATTTTATGTTTACTCTATTTCACTACTTCAATCACAGAGATTACAAAAGAATGGCCAGAAAGAATTATATATTGCGACTGTTTACATATGTATGTAACTTCTATAAACTCGCTACATTTTTGAGGCACAGCATTTTGTTTTTCAACCAGAACAGTCGTACATTATACACTGAATAAATACATGCATAACAGGCATATGTCAGACAAAGATATATAGTAAAAAGATTTAAAAAAAAGTAACCATGGTCTAATATACATACTATTTTAGATTTTGCTTAAGCTTTGTCGAAGTATAATATAAAAATTAGCTTATAATAAAGTCAAGTTTATTTGGGTTTTCACCGAGAAAAACCTATATTTTATACGTGTAATAAACAAAGGAAAAAACTGTAATTCATATTTATATGGAATTTAAAGCGTGCGGTTGCTAGTCTATATTATTAAAGCTTTAAATGTATACCTAAAACAAATTTTGTGGTTCTCTTTTACACGAAAGAGTTTCACAATCAAAGCAAGATCTGTTTCTATCCTGTCAATATCTCATTTTCATCCCTTATCAAATACGCCCAAATTTTTATACTTAAGTATACAAATTCTTAAAATCTCATGCAGATAAAATAAAAAAAAAACTATGTGATTGCATCGATCTTTAGTATTTATAATATATTTAATAAACCAACTGAAATCTGACAAATATTTACCTTTTAGATGCAGCAACTTTGACATTGTCAATTAAAAATCACGGGGAAAAAGAAGTAGGCGTCAGTACATTGTTAATATCAAAGTATTAAATGATGCATGCTAAAACACTTTTCAATTGCTTTGATTTGTGTGAAGAAAAAATAGTTTTATGTTAAATGACATTCCGACAAAGTTTAAGCAACATCTAGTATAAAATTCGATGATTTTGAATAAAAACACATATACAATATTTACAAACATCGAACATCAATTTTAATAAGTATAAAAATATATATACTCTTTTGTTTCCTATCCTCGAAATATAAAAGCACGAAAGCTCTTCTAAAACAAATAATAAAAACGCTGTTAATATAAATTTTATAAAATTTTTAAATCCATTATAGCAATGGTTTTTAATTAATACTGTCAAATAAGCAATTTATTAAGTAAGATAATAATTACATATTTAGGCATAAATTACACTCATCATGAGATGCAAATGTATTCGAATCACGTCGTTTTACCACCATGACTGTTTAATCAAAACTATTTCAAAGTTTTTATACTTCGCACAAACTGTCACACTTATGTATACCGCGATAAGAACACGTATGGGCCTGTTGAACGTTCCCGTAGTCCCGCAAACGGACAACTGTTATGATCGGAGATATGTCCGACTACGAAATAGACCAAACATGCACTACTACGCTTCGGGATAATAAAGTCGAATGTTCGACTCTTCTAACTTATATCGACGTTTCATTCTACTCTTACTTGTTGAATATCTGCTAAGATTATTTTTGGAGTATATTTTTTTTCTTTCAATTAAATACTGAATTAAATAAGTATTTAATAAAACTTTATTTTATGATAAAAACTGGATTTAATATATTAAAACTTTAATTAGTAATATCAATTGGGTATGTCGATATTTTATGTTTTATGATAAATTTGTGTTATATTATTAAACATATATTTCATTATTCTGGTCTTTTACGTATTAAGTTTAGTTATCGATGTATATAAAATAATAACTGGCAGAATGACATATCAATGAAAAGCCCAGACTAGGAGGTTAGTAAGGTAAAAAATGTAAACACTAAGAAATGTTTTATGGAATTTAACTCCTTATATGGTGAAAAAGGAGATAATAACTCATATGAAGGTTATTTAAAATTAAATCTTTGAGAATTGGTACGTGTATTTAGTAATATAGTTAAATAGAAAAAAAACATGTGTTATCAAGTATTTCAAATTTAATAAAAATCTTGTATAATTCATTATAAGGATACGAATGCAGGTGAACTCGCGGGCAACTGTTAGTAGTAAATAAAAGTGATTCCGTAATATTGTTAAATACAAATTCCCTCGAATTCTAAGGAAAGTTTCAGAAAGAGCAATCAAATGAAAAATATGGATGCTTATAAATTAATGTTTCGACTTTGTAGGGCTTGCCATTTGATATTGATTTACAATGTAGCTAAGAGAGTCTTACCCACAAGAACTTTCATTAAAATTATGGTAAGATACGGTAGACTGTTATCGACTAGCACTGCCGATTTATTTTTAAGGTAATTTATTAGTTGCATGCCATTTACTTTATAGATTCGTTAAAGACTGGAAGACTGCGAATGTGAAACGATTTTATATGAATTTATAATATATCTAATATATATTTATTATTTGTTTATGTATTGATTACTTTTTATGAATGAATAAATTCAATACAAAAGTCAAATATTTTCTGTATTCTTAACATCGGGGAATCTACAAATGTTTGTACAGAGCTTACTCAAATATTCATATTGAATAAAATGTCAGTTCCTTGTGAAATGACATATTCGAGATGAGTTGTATAAACGATAAAATGTTTGATGTACATCCGACTAGAACTACAATCATTGTAATTTGAAGCTTAAAAATTATCTATACTTATATTATAAAGAGAAAAGGTTTGTGACGTTGTAGGGGGTAATTTCAGGAACTACTGGTCCGATTTGAAAAATTCTTTCAATATGTTATAGCTCATTTATCAAGGATGGTTATAGGCTATATATAATCACGCTAACACCAATAGGAGCGGAACACCAACGAAGAATGTTTAAAAATCGGGGTTTTTTCCTCTTGAGAGCAGCCGCTTCGTGTTAGCGTTAGCCCAAAGCAATTATTCCACGCGAACGAAGTCATGGGCAGAGGCTAGTATATTATAAACACTAATGACCTGTATTACTATAACCGAATCTCTACATAAATATAAGGAGATACAATTAACTAATTCCTCCTCTATTTATCAACCGATTTTATTTTTGTTTAAAAGATATAGACGATCTTTAGTGTTAGCTAAAAAAATAGTAATAAAAATGTATATATAATGAAATATATAGTATATATAATAATAAAGTAAATAGTGAGATATAGAAATATCATCGACTAGTCGAAGCCTTACCTATTAGTCTCTCAAACGCTTTAGTAATAAAAAATCTTAATAATATTGAAACTTACAAAATTAATTAATTATGGTAGAATTTCGACCTCTTGACGACCTCTAGTATATAAATAAGTACTAATAATTTGTATCAATTGAATAAAATTCTTATAACGACGGGTATAAGTAATTTATTTTATTGGTTATTTGTATAAAACGTTCTAAAAATGTAGACTGCTAAGAGAAAGTAATAGTTATTTTTATATATAAATTTCTCCTGTACGTGTTCTTTTTTCGAACTGACTACGCTATTGACCTAGCAAGGTCTTAACAGCTTCACCGAACTACTAAGGCGAGCGCTTAAGGCATTCAGCCGATTTTATTTGGGCAACTAGCTCAAGGGTGTACGGCACACCTCGGTTTGACTGTTGCCTGTTACATGCAAACTCGCGACCTATATTAGCTAACCTAGCTAACTATTCATATATGTATAAGTTGTTGAAACGTATATCTGTACCAAGCATACACGCCTCAACAACCCCTACATATATTTCTTATCGGAAAATTAGAGTTTTTTCAGTTCGATAAGGGAAAAAAATAAAACCCTTCCACTTCCATGTGTAAGCGTGTAGGCGTGCACGTGTGTGGGGGTGATCGTGTAGTGTTGTAGCAGTGATGTAAATTTTTGTGTCCCTGTATCGCGCAAGTAACGCACGCAAGGGCTCCCTCCCTGCCAAGGGATCGAACCTAGACCTCTGTACGTGTGTTTTCATTGAAGTCCTCCTAAACGGTTGGACCGATTTTGAAGAAATTTTTTGTGCGAATTCCAGTGGATCCGAGAATGATTTAGATTCATAATTGATCTCGGTAAGTGGCGCTGCTTAACGTCCGCGAGGCTCGCTAGTTTCAATGTAAATATTTTATTTATGTATGGTATATTGTAATATACTTGTAATGATTTTAACATATCAAGGGTTGAAACCAATACGGTATTATTACAAAAAAGTTAAATACGCATTGAATACTTGCTTTAAATAGGTTACGTTTTAAATGCACCGAGCTCACTGAATGTTCGCCATCTTGCTCTTTTGACTCGCTTTGGTTAGGTCAAGTTAGAGTTGCGAAAAAAGGATAACGCGAACTTGTCTCGGGCGAGCACGGTGCATTTAGTACGAAACCTTTTTAAAGCAAGTATTTAGTACGTCTTTAATTTTTTGGAATAACACCGATATGGTTTATGTTAATTTACGATGAGTAAAATTTTTTTTAATATTTTTTCTTAACATATTTGAAATTTTCGTACAGGATTTTGACATAAGTTCATGTGACAAGAGAAATATTATCAATTTTGAAAACATATCTAAATTTAATAGTATAATTTCGTTAATTTTTTTTTGTGATTTTGTGTGTTGTATAACCAATATGAAAAGTTTATCTTTACATTTTAAATTATATAAATAATATAAACGAGACTGTTACCAACATTGCATTTAAAAAGTTAATCTTAAACTTAAATTGCTAGTCTTACATCGACAACATCAAAGGTAGCAAAAATTTTATATCAATGTAGTTGCGACCTTGTACGTGTAACGGCAGGAAATGAAAATACAAGTAACGCAAGTTTGTGAAGACGTTATTTTAAAATAGAAAACCTACGTTATTTACTGAAAAAAGGACATTACTGATTTTAAATCAAATTGGTTGTCACAAAATGGTTATTATCATTATCACGCGAGGAGACTGAAAACATTATACATTTCCTTTCATGAACAGACACATACAGTGTATATAAATACAATTTCAAGTTAATTTACGAACCTACCCACATTTTTCACTTTCTGATTAAATATAATAACCGTGTGTTTTCGTGTACTTTAGGTATTACATTTCTGTAATATTAATAATGTGATTAATATGTATATTTTAAATCTCATTTGTCTAATAAGTAAGCCACTTACGGCACTGACAAGAAATAAAGTTTGTAATGAATTTTTGTTCGATTACTCACGATACAGGATTCAGTTTCTAGTGTGGGAATAATTCTATAGTTGATTTTATGCCGTGTATGTCATTTTTGTTAAATAAAGACTAAGCAAAACCAAAAAAATATAGAAACCTATGTATATGTGTGTATTGGGGTGTAAGGGGTGTCGAGTAACATCTTAAGACTTGAGACACCCAAGCCAACCTCACCTGCACGTGGTGCACCCTGCTGATCAACGAACGAGGCAATGGTAGGGTTATACAGCCCAACTGGGTCGCAACCACCATGTACATGGCGAAAAAGCCCATCATAATGACTCGCTTTTGCGCGTCGCGTTTCGGGATCAGCCTGTGCATATCCAGTACCGGGTGACTTTCGTCATTATGGCCAGCATGACAGCGGCGATCGGCGATGGATGATCTGTCTCGTGGTGGTCGCCACTGTTCTTTGATTGTACTATGCTTACCATCAGGCATAGTGCAGTCACTTTGTCGTGCTTCAATAAAAAAAAATATATATATATTAATGTAAATCATGTTATACATAGTCCCTTTGGTCTACTATTTAAATTTAATTTTTGACTTGTCATTAGTTACCCGGATATTGAGACATTCGTTATTGATTTTTAGTCCATAAATATATACACTACACTCGTCTCTACTTAGAGTATGTTTGAATTTTTCGTTAGGATTATTCTGAGTTGGTTACAAGTACATAATTATCGTGCCAAATTGCAGCTCCTATTTAAAATTAACACACTTCCGACGACATCCAAAATTTTAAATGGGATTAATATTGGAAAAGTTCTGTTATTACTTCGATTTTTTTTTTAAATTAAATATTGAACGGATTATAATAGATGTACAAAATTCTTACAGCAAGTTTAATGCTTTTGTAATTTTTACCAAGTAGTTCAAAAGATTGAAAAATGTATAGGTAGTTAAAATTTATATTACTTATGAATTTTCTTAACTTAACGTTTGTTCTAAAAGAAAAATCATATATTAATTGATTTAATATTATTAAAATTTTAGCGGATTAAATAAATACTAAATCTTTTTTTTAATCGTAGAGATTTTCATGAAGTTGTTTCATTAGTTTTTTTTTTAGTGCTTCAGGAAACATTTGTCGATGGTCCATAACCAATTGTTATATATGTATGTTGCATTTGTTTTTTATCTTAAGCATAATATTTACAAAAATGTTGTGGTTATTTAGGTGGTAGAACCACGCTGAAGCTATATTTCAGCATGAATGGGTCGGCTCGTCCAGGGTAGTACTACACTCTCACAGAAAACCGACGTGAAGTAACAATGTTTGTACTTCTATGCTTCTATGCTTGTACTAATGCTTGTTCTGTCACTGAGAGCGCCGGAGACCCACCTTCCTTTCCCTTTCCCCCGCCTTCCTCCCTCTCTACCCTTCCCCCTATCCCCCAAACACAGGCTGGCACCGTACTTGCAACTCCACTGGTGTTGCTAGTGTCCATGGACGGTGGTGATCACTTAACACCAGATGACCCGCATGTTTGTTTGCTTCCTATGACATAAAAAATTGCATCTTTTCACGTCCTCAACGGGAATTTGAGTATTTTTTTCCAAAATTAAATAACTTCATCAATAACTGCAGCAATATTTTGGAAACTTGCAATTATAATGGTAATTTATTACCTACTATTTGGACATCAACATCACTAATACAAGATTTTTTTAACGTAAATGCAATGCTATATTTTTGTAATCACTAAAAAAATGTCTAATAAATAAAATTTTAAGATTCAATTATACAACAAGAAAGTGTGTGTAAGTACTAATGAGTAGCTGTATATATGCTGTGTATAAACATAGATTATAGGCATACTTGCATTAACTTCAATAGACATATACTAAAAGTTTATAGACTCTGAAGTTTTATTAAGTTTTTTGATTGTAATACTAGAGTTTATTAAATTTTACAATTTAAAATCAAAAGATTTCGGCAGTATGCACAAAATATCGTGTGTATCCTAAAATTTAAAAAAATACTTGAAATTAACGACGTGAAAGAATAAAAAAAAATAAGGAAATTCCTTTTTAGGGTCACGATTACCCTGGAAGTTTTATGTATAATAGAAATAGAGTATAAATTATAACCCTATTTACATTTTTGAATCAATATATATATATAACTTTATTTTTTGCAATCAATCTTTCAGATTATTACTGACATTGTCGCGTAGTCGATAATATTACAAGCGTCATGTGAATCAATATTCTAACAAGATGGTGGATCTCTTGTTAGAACCTTCCAGGGAGTTTATGAATAAAATACAAAATTCACTACATGACAGACTAAAATCCTGCCGAAAACTAACATAATTACATATTATTATTATTTCGATATCTGAGCCACATTATCACGGTGGAAATAAAAGACAATAATGATATCTAAAGAGAACGTAAAGCGCTTGCAGTTAGAGGCAATGTGTAGATTCGTAGGTTTGCTCGCTGTAGTGATGAAGTTTAAATCCAACTATTCAAAGCATTCTATCAATGCTTTTATACGAGTAGTCTACGGATCAGCTTCAGTAAGAGGACTATGAATACATTGCGTGTACAATATAACGATATTTTTAGAATGTTACTGGGATTATCACGACTTTGTAGCGCTTCTGGGATGTTTGCAAATGCTAGGATTGATGATTTCTATGTTGTCCGGAAGGGAATAAATAGCATCCGTCCTGGGTAAACTTCGCGATAATCCCAATAATATAATGAGAATAATAGTAAACATGTACGATAATCCTTTCATGAAGCACTGGATATCTGTTGTATATTTTCATCCTATTTCATATTCATTTGTATAAAAACGCATATTAATATAGTTACTTGATTTTAATATTCAATTTACTACCAATGTATGTATTAGTATATAATTTATTTTTGTTTTTGTGGACCCTGTTGTCTTATAAATAAATAAATAATAATAATAATTAAATCACGATCAAAATGGAAGAACCTCGATTAATTTTTGAACCAGTCAAATTAGCCAAAAAAATAGAGTATAGCACTAAATTTGCTACAAGAAGTTCATCTGTTTATAACGTGAAAATTCCAAAATAACAACAAATATTATCTCATGTTAGTTTAATTATGTATTTGTATATAAAATTACCATTACATACTCGCTATATGACCACAACATTATCTTTTAAATTATATCCGACATTTAAAACCAAACTGTAAACCTATTCAACTGAAACATGAAGTTTATCTGATCCGACCTATTTTTCTTATCTTTAAATCTTGTTATTCATGATAGATGAAACCGATTTAAACAGACAGGCAACTGTTCAAACTAGTACTTTCATACTAAATTTTTATATTGAATTAGCTTACTACGGTTAGCTAATCATAAATTACTAACAGGTAATTAAATTAACAATGTCAGTCATTGCTAGTTTTGTTTCTGTTAATATGAAAATATTTTTTACTGACCGTAGCTACTAACTTATACTAATAAATAACATGGGATACATTCCCCTAATCCAAATCATCAATATCACTTCACAAAATAAATAATCACAAGATAAATTCGTTGCTCTATTTGCAACTGTATATTTATTAGTAGAAGAAATTTAAATTTGAAGCTGTTGTTTTTGCATAGGTTTTTTTAAATATTATTTATAGAAACGGCAGGTAAATTAGTCAATCATAATATAAGTTTAGAGATTAAACTTAGAGCTTAATTATAATCATGAAACTCTACAACCATATCAGATTAATGACACAATTATTCAAAAAAGTGAATGGGTATCATGTTTGTTGTACATGACTTTAAATATTTTAAAATATAAAACGAAACTACACGAATAAATTAATGTCCATTTAGATAGACAGAAGAGAAAGTATCTAATGATTTTTTTGGAACCTATAGGATACATATACGAATATATAAATATATAGGAATATAGTTAGTGTTGAACTAACTATTTTCCTTGCTCAATAAAATGTGCATAAACAAGTGTAAACAAGAATTCCATTTGTTGTTCCACATTTTAGTGGATTTAGAGGAGAATGCATTAGTGATATCGGGCGAAATGTATATTTGTCGAATCTTTTACAAATAATACCTACATATATAATAAAACGATAGAGATATGATTGTTCACACGGATTTCGGCCATGGCAACCACTTTGACCTCCAATCAGAAATATGGCGCTGGTGCGCTCGGAGATGGCTTATGTGGCGTATCTATGTGGCAAAACTGTATGCTCATTGAGGGCACCTGAGTACGCCGTTCTCATAATGATGCATTATGACACTGGGTGAGCAAACCTTTAACTGGTCGTGTTTGGTATCAAGGGCAGCTTTACGCTGAGCCTCGAACTCGCATACTTGGCTGTTCACCATCCCGCGCCACTCTGACCACTGTGCTGCCAAACGTTCCCAATGAGAAGGCTCTATGTTGCATCTTTCCATGTGTCGCTTTTGGACATCTTTGTACCGGAGGAGAGGACCGCCCTGATTACGTTTGGCCTCCTCCAGTTCAGAATAAAAGATACGCATTGCCACTTTTCCGACATTCGTGATACTTGAATGCACCACCGAAGCTGTCGATGCATTAAATAAGACTCAATGCCATCAACACTGGCTCGTCGCAAAACTTCGGTATTTCGCACTTTATCGGACCATCTCATCTTCATAAAGGTACGGAGGCAGTTTAGGTGGAATCGATCCAGAGTGCGAATGTGGAGTATAGAAAGTTTGGCAGCACAATTGCCATATAAACCGATATTTTTGTAGCTAACTTAAGATCATGCGAGCAGAAGACCTTGGAACTTAACTTACCGAATGCTGCAGCTGCGGCACTCACTCTGCTATTGATCTCAGCATCAAGATCACACTTGGAAGTTATAGTGCTCCCCAGATAACGAAATTTATCCACCTGCTTCAGCACAACCTCATCAAGTTTTATGACCAGTATCTCGTGAATGCCTCCCTGTGTATCAGCTCCGTCTTATTGACACTTATCTTCAAGGCTGAAATTGCGACAGGCTTACTGGAATGTGGATATCAGCTGTTACAGATCATCTAGGGATTCTGTTACGAAGCACAAGTCATCAGCATGCATGATCTCAGTGATAAGAGCATATGAGACTTTAGTGCGACCCTTAAGTCTAGCCAAGTTAAAAAGGCTGCCATCTGTACGAAAGCGGATGCTGACTCCTTTAGAAACAGTTTACAGGACTTCTTCTAAATACCACCGCAAAGTATAATGCGAACAAAGTAGGTGCTAAGATAAATAAGCTATATTACACTGAAACATTTTTTTTTTAATTGCACCAGTGATTCCTGATATTACCCCCTACAACGTCACAAACTCACAAACTTAACCTTTTTATTATATTAGAATAAATTTATCGAAACAGTAAAGACTTCTGGTTAGTTTCTAGCTAGAGTTAACCTTATTTATAATTACTTTAATATAGGTATTTGTTTGTAAAAGTAATATATTTTGCAAGTCCCATAAAAAAGGAAATAATTCAAATATAGCCAAATATGCTATTCTAGGTAGTACGTCAAGCACAGATTTACATACCGTAAATATTTCAAAATATGCAGTGGAAAAGCGCTACTGAGTATTTATTCCACCTTTATCAGGACGTCAATCACAATAACATTGACCTATTTCGGATAAGTTCATCGAATATAAGTTACTTTTTAATATATTAGTATTGGTTCATTGCTTTTCAATTCATCTGCGCTGTAATGAATAGATAAAGTAACAATTATTATTTTTTAAAAGGCGTTTAATCCATTCTATATTAAGATTTACTTAGTATTTTTTTCCTTTTTGTATTAATAAATGTATACTGAAGAGAGGCGAGTACTTTTTTATTCTTGGGCTTAAACGTAAAGAAGACGAAAATATTTTTAATAAATATTTAGTACTGAAACAGATAAACACTGAAAATTCTATGGAATTTGCCAATCCAAGAACACTGTTATTTTCATAAACAAATAATATGGAATTAATCCTTATTCCTACTAATATTGTAATTGAAAATGTAAGTTTGATTGTTTATGTATTATTTAGATGAAACACACTTGTCTGTAATTAAAATTGGAATTGTAATTGTTAACACCTCAATTAACAATAGCGTAATAAACAATCAAACTTATATATGTATATATATAACTATTCTAAAGAAAGTTCACTTCAATAATACCATGTCGCCAAAGTTGAAAAATATGTGTAAACGAAACTGTCACTAATATGTGGTTACAGGTATTTTATTGTATAAAAAATGTTTTCTTATGTGTTCTATGTACTTAAAAACCATTAACACATAAGAAAACATTTTTTATACAATAAAATACCTGTAACCACATATTAGTGACAGTTTCGTTTACACATATATTATTTATTTATTTATTTCGTTTATTTTTCACTTGGTGTTATTGTTTTCTGTTCTTTATTCTTTTATATTATCATAAATCGATTATCGGTAAAAATTACTTACCTTTTTACTTACTGTTTTATCTTATGATTTATACTTTACAGTGATGTTTTACATTTAATAATGTAATGTTTATTTTAAAACCATAATTGATATTATTTTCAGGCTCATAAATATTTTCCTGTTTTATGACTTTGTTATATGCTAGTTATGGCCGCGGTTGTACTTGTGTTTATTATACAACTAGTTGTCCTCGGTGACTTCATCCACGTGGAATATGGTAAAGAGATTTGGTTCAGTGTAAACGTGCACGTGAGGTGTATGCGGTATTGATATGTAGATTGACTGATATAGAGTTTTATATATGTGTTAACGCCAAATTTCTCAAACTCCAACTCTATGTATATTCCTATTTAAAAAAAGAATAATCAACTAGTGTTTCCAATTCAACAGTATAATTATTTTATGTAGGTGGTACGGCCACGCTGAAGCTATTATTGACTTCAGTATGAATGGGTCGGGTCGCCCGGGGTAGTACCACACACACAAAAACCGACAGGAAGTAACAGTGCTTGCATTGTTGCGTTTCGATCGGTCAGTGAGTGCGCCGGAAACCCACCTCGCTTCTCCATCTTCTCTTCCTCTTCCCCATCCCCCAAACACAGATTGGTAACGCACTTTGACTCCTCCGGTGCTGCAAGTTTCTATGGACGGTAGTGATCACTCAACATCAGGTGACCCACCTGCTTGTTTGCCTCGTATGATATAAAAAAGAACCATTTTGAAGACAGAAAGAGATTTTTCTAATAAGATCATAAACGTATGAGTTCCAAAATAAAATTTGCTTCAATAAACTGTTGCTGGCTTAAAACGTTGAGGAATAGATAGAAGTTTTAAAATAAAAAAAATACAAATAGAAAAATTCAAGTATACATTTATTTTTTAAAAGTTAATTTAAAGTTAAAAATATTTATAAAAAAATTTAAAAACAAACAAAAAAAAATGTCAAATATGGATCATTTTAAAGAATTTTTGCCCAAAAATTATATTTTGAATTATTTATTTTTTTATTATTAAAATTTACCAGGACTATTTATAAGGGTACTGAAATATTTTTCAATCTTCCAATTCAACGTGAAATATAAACTTACTGTATAATACACTTGTAGATAAAAAATTAACTCCTTATAATAGTCGAATATTAGATATAAGATAAATATTAGAAAATAGGAAAATAGATTATAAGATAATTAATCTAAGGTGAGAATTTGCAAGTTGGAGAGTCTTGATGTTGGAATAATTAAATCAGTTAAGTGTCGATTCTGATTTCCCAAGACCATTCTTTTGAATGAAGCAATTTTCTTAATTAGCATGCATCAGATGCGTTTAATTTATCAGAAAGTCGCAGTGAAGTAATCGCTAAGGCATAGGCATATAGATAGAATAACTATATAAGGTTTATATGAACTATACCTACTATATGAAGTTTGATCTCATGTGTGTCAATTTAGTACTTGGGCGACCGATCCTAACTGGGTTCTTTAAAAAATCATTTTTAAATTAAAATAAACTGTTAGTTTTTCCTCACAAAATTAGCATATTTTTTACAAAAATTAAATTTTAAAAAAGCTATCCCTATTGCTGTCACTCGGATTCGATCTGTGGTGACACGGATTTTCGAAGCAACCGATTTCCATCTGAGCTATTTTTGTTTTGACAGCGACGGTGAAATGTACCTTTATATTCTAGAATTTTTTTTTATTTTATATTTTAATTTCAATATTACAGAGAAGTTGCGGAGTAATCGGTTAGCATGGTATGGGCATGTCATGAGGAGAGATGAAAACCATGTAACTAGAAAAGTGTTGAGTATGATAGTGGACGGATATACGAGTAGAGGAAGACCGAGAAAGGTATGGACGGACTGTGTGAAAAACGATATGTCTGTAAAAGGTGTGAATACTGAGACGACAGCTGACAGGAGAGAATAGAAAAAGAAAACATGTTGTGCCGACCCTACTTAAATAGGATAAGGGTAATGGTGATGATTTTGATTTTAATATTATAATTTTATTTAGTATTGCCTGAAAACTCGGTTAAAAAAGTTTTCTATAAATAAAATCTAGCTAGATCGTTTCACAGTTTCACGGAAATAGGTGACGGCGTTTCCGAGATCCTGAATATATAACAATATAAAAATATACAAGAATACATTTTATGAACCCAAAAAATATTGTTAGAAAGCCTGAATATTTACATACCTACTCATATCTTGTAACGGGATAATATAGAACCACCGGTTGCCCTGCATCTGAAATCCCGAACACGTAACAAGTTGGAGTTAAGGTATTGTTTACCAAAATTATTGAGAGAGTTACCCAGAAATGCACTATTTATACATAGATGGATATTATTTAGATGATTAATCGAACTATCCAATGAAATGATTGAAACTTACGTACAAAAATGTAATACTTCGTTAAAATGTAATATGTTCGCGATTTCTTTGCTTTGACAGGAAATTAATTAACTTCAGATTTCTCAGGGATATAATTTACTAAGACTGTTAGCTTGTAGGAAGTGGGAATAATTTTTAGTAAAAAATGTCATTCATTTTAAAATTAATTTAGTCTCCTAGTTGTATTTATGTTCATCTTTGAAATTAAGTGTCTCATATGAATACATAAGTTGTGATAAATTCCTTTATTAACAGAAAGTTATATTCACTTAGGATTTGATATATTTATGTAACCGCCTGTCTTTGGTTTCAGAATTATAATTTTCATTTTCATTTATACATAGATATTTTATGTTTATATAATTTTAAAAAAGTGGCATCTAACTGAGTAGCATGATGAAAACCTTTGACAAAAGAACCCTAATAAAGTTCAAACTTAAAAAAAATAATGAACTTTGGTCGAATGTCGACCACTGAGCGTCAACTAGTATAAATAAAATATACCTGTACATTTGTCCTCCCCATAAGTATTAAGATGGCAAAACTTCATACATGAACCATTCCGAAGGTCGGCATGATGATGCTGACAGTATAGATCCTGGTGACGATCGTAGACTATAAATACTTGCAAGTGATTTTATGGTTTAATAATATAGCAAATCTTCTATAAAATAAATCATAGAAATCTTACTACGTTTCAATGAACAAATCGTTGAAAGATAAATCTGAACTGATAACTTTAACACTTAGTTAGTTAAGGTAATTGCTTTTACTAGTTATTCCAGTTTCCAGCTGCGCGATTTCCTAGGTTTTATAAAGTATATATAACCATGAAAGTCTTAATACAATGTTATCTCTATACTGAAATATATGAATTGACATAACATTATTTCATTACATAGTATAAAATAAAGTCTTCTGCCACGTTTGTCTGTCTGTTCGCGATAAACTCGAAAACTAAGGAACGGATTTTCAAGTGGTTTTCATAACTAAATGAAATAATTGCGACGAAGATTTTTGTATATAATTTGTCAATGTTTTCGTTATTATCAGAGTGGGACAACCTCCGCCACATCAGCTATTTATTAGTATTAATTGATATGTTCACAGAGAATTTAAACTGTATATGTATACGAGGATTTCTTCTGATAAAACTAATTAGTAATTTTAGTAAAATTTAGATTTCTGACAAACAGTTTCCCATACAACATTCCTGATGTTTTTTTTTTCGCTTCATAATAATAGAGTTAACTTTCAATTATTGTATATAAATCAATGTACATAGAACAAAATCAATTGCGGAATGTGTATAAGCGCATTAAAAACAAACTTAAAAACATTGGGCTAATTATTTTTTTGTTATATTTATTATCGTTAAACTAGACTGTATAAACGAAATTGTTAGAAAAATCGCGCGGAAAAGAGAAGGAATAAGTCGGTTTCAAAAATCTCCATAAAGAGTGAATGTGACAAAAGGAACTAGGAAGATCGTCAAAAAAAATTGACAGATTGACGTTTAGTTCTCATTTCACTTCATTACATGATCGTACTGTAAATCAAAGATTTAATTTTATTTTCTACGTAAGTACAGTTGGGCCTTTCAGCTAATGATAAATAATTATGAATGCGACGGTTTTCTCTTTAAAAAACTGAGTAATAATATCGGTAAGAATTAGATATTATTACAATATTCGTTTACTATTTATTAATTAGCTATGAGCAAAAGTAAATTGTATAGGTTAGAAGTAACTACAACTACATACGGGAGACGCGAGCGAGCGACACGGATTCCGCGTAGGTATTACGTAGCTCACTCGTCGTAGTACCTACCTGTCGCGAGTACATGAGTACTACGCGCAAACGATGCTTTTATTTCAATTTAAATATAATTTTAATTTAATAATATAAAAGGATATTTAATGAATCGTCCACAACACCTGTTAAACTATGAAAAAATAAATTTAAACGATCTACCACATAATATTTCTGAGACTTTTCGCTTCATGCTACTAACATAATTTTTTTTTTGTATTAATTACATTTATTAATAGTATTGTGGATTTTAAATATTTACTTACTGATAGTATTACTTGTTTGTGGTGATTAAAATATAGAGTTACATATGAATTGCACTAAGCTATTGAAGTGAAAAATTTTTAGCCGCGTTGATTGTCTCGATTTTTTTTCTACGTTTGTGAAGTCAAAACGAATGATTAAATAGATATTTTGAAGAAAATAAAAAAAGAAACATATTTTTTTATTACTAAATATTAACATTCATACTATATCTCCTTTTGAAATTTCTGAATACGCATAATTTACTGTAACTTCATATACTAACATGCTTAAAGTATATTGTCATTGTAAGGCTATTAAAATGTTGTGTTTAATTCCTTACTGCATGAATTATTAAGGATGTTAATTTAGAAAAAAAGGAAAAAGAACTTTGTACATATGTGTTTATTTATTGAACATAAATTAGACAACTTTTTTTTTCTATTTGACTACTGAAAATAAATGAAAGAGTGGACTTTTCTTGCCGGCCATGGAGTCCGATGAAGCTGTTAAAACCTTGCCAGGTCAATAGCATAGTCAGTTCGAGAAAAAAAATGCCAACCGCGCTACTAAATAACCTTAAATATCTATCACTCTGATGATTTATCACCGACAAAAAATATACAGTTCGTTTCACAAAGAATCACTTCTTATGATGGAATTTATTCTTCTATAATTAAGTAGTTGGTAGTAGTATAAAAAATAACAAACTTTAGAACCAATAAATGGATTCGTATGCGGTAATGGGTTAATTAGTTCGTATTATCAGATACTCTATATCGTGACCTATAAATCAGTTTATACGCTGAGAAATCTACTAGGAACTATATTTAGTACTTAATTTCACCTGATTATGTAAATAAAAGCACAGACGTAGCGTAGAACTACGAACAGTTATATTGCATTATACAAAGAAATTATTGCACTAATATATAATGATGACAACTGAAGAATATCGGTACGAAATGCAGGTAGGGGAGAGTGGGGTAATTGAGAGCGACGGGTAATTGGGAACGGTTAGATAAATAGTACATCTCTCTGTACTACACTGTCGCGAACCTATTCTATGGCTGAATGGAGAGCCATTCATTGCGTATGCGAAAGTAGGATTGAAAGGATGCACTAGTTTTGTCACTGTAAGTCGAACAATTATTTTTGTATTTTCGATATAATTTTTGTCATCAGTTATAACGCATGTAAGTATCATATTCTTGAGTTCAAAGGTATTATGTTTTTGCTCATATCATACACGCAGTATCTGTTTTCAAATGTAACATAGATTGAAGTTAATGAAAAATGCTTTTGGAAGTGGCAGCCATTTTTATGTATATTGACTGATTCGGGTAATTGGGAACGGCATTAGGTAGATAATTTGGAACGTTCCCAATTACCCCTTACCCTTCTAATTACCCATAGAACTACTGGTTCATTGTGTAAAAATATTTAAACTTTGCAAATTATTTCAGATGCCTTGTAATTACGTAAGAAAGATTGATCAAACGGTTTCTTAATTACCTCATACCATTCCCGTTTCCCCCACGGGATGATCTCAATTACCCCTTAGGGTATTGGGTAAAAAGGAACGGCAATATTTTTTGTTTTCGTTTATATTTTTATTAAAACGAAAAAATTTAAATAACATTTTATGACTACTAAGTATATAGATAACTAAATTTCATGTAGCAATAGAATTTGACTTCGTTTATAACCTTTTTCTATTATTTTTTAGCGTTTGAAGTTAAGTGTTCCCAATTCCCCCACTCTCCCCTATACATATAAGGCAAGTATAAATTGAGAACAGTAATATAAAATGTGTAAAACAATTAACTTTATATTTATTCTCCAACGATATTGCTTGATAGTTTGCTAACTCGATGAATTCTAGTTTAATTTACTAAGTACAAGCGACATCCGATATTAACCAGTGTCCGGTCCGTTGGGAAACTATAGAAACGCGAACTTTGAACATTTTAATTAAAATGTATTCATTGTGGCTCAAGTGTAGTTTAAAGTAGTTTTAAACGATGGTTTCTTGGTTACTACTTATACTATTTGATATATTTATTTACGTGCAATAAAAAGCAGTTAATTGAAATATAAGATACTAGGGATCCAGGCAGAAGTGGTTCTGCCTTGATAATAAAAAATCCTAAAATTTAACCGTAGCGCCACCTACCGGGCACAATTGTAAATCTAAATCATT
Source organism: Antheraea mylitta (assembly GCA_014332785.1). Classification (NCBI taxonomy): domain Eukaryota; kingdom Metazoa; phylum Arthropoda; class Insecta; order Lepidoptera; family Saturniidae; genus Antheraea; species Antheraea mylitta. The sequence goes on along the minus strand of JACEII010000031.1, from coordinate 10,400,400 downwards.
CTCGGATCCATTGGAACACGCACACAAAATTTCGTCAAAATCTATTCAGCCGTTTGGGAGGAGTTCAGTGATATACACACGTAAAAAATAAATTTACATATAAAAAAAAGTATATATTATGGTTACGAAGACGTCATATACTGAAAACACCTTAAATTATACTAAATCAGTCAAGGCATCTCGCAGAATGTAAAGTACAGAGTAAATTCCAAGGTATTAAGTTACGAGCAGGTTATTCGTAATCAGCGCATAATTTAATACTACGACAGTACAAGCAGCCGTGGGTTGTCAACTGCCAGTGAAAGGCCCGTGAAAATCGGTGCAAGCATTTCTAATAATATACTGTGGGCGAAGTGGACAGTAAGTCCAAAATAAAATAGTGTAAGATAGTTCTTATATCTGTAATTATTTGTCAGTAAAAGTTTCGTGAAAATCGGTTGAAGTATTTCGGGTATTCCACTGCGGACGAAGACGCGGGTAACTTCTATGTATATCCCTTTTCCCATTATTTGGAGTTCGCTCTTCCCACATTTTGCAACAAACCAACCTGTCTTGGGTTATCGATTTTTGCATTTGGGTTTTCTTGAGGTCTTTCAGCATTGTTGTACATATCTTAGATTAGAGTCACGTAATATTCAGGTATATTTTGGGCCTTGAACGCCTTCCATACTAGTTTACGCAGGTCTCTATCAAATACTTTTTCTAGGTCTGTAAATCCCATATGTGAAACCTTGTTATTTATTTTTTATTTTACCGTTACAATCCTAAGCGCCTGAATAGCATCCGTGCTTGACCTAGATGCTGTAAAACCAAATTGATTCGGTAGTATTACAAAGAGATCAGCGAGGCGTTCATTTAAAATTCGTTATCAAAGTTTTTGAATATTCGAGGTTAATTTTTTACCTCTATAATATTCACAAAGAGTCATATCACATTTATTTTTATAAAATGCCAAATTATCAATTTAAAAAACTTTGACGCCATGACTCGGGAATAAGTTCGATAGCAATAATTATATTAAATAGTTTAGTCAAGCAAGTTACGGCTATTGGGCCAAGGTGTTTTCATAGATTTGCGGGACTCTCATTTGGTTCAGGGGCTTTTTGTCTCTGCATCTTAGTTACAGGCAGCTCTACCTCCATAGCAACAAACTCTAGTATAGGACAATGGGTTAGCGCCAGCAGTGAATAATCTTCGTTCGAAAATTCTTAGTTCTATATAAAGGATCTATCAATAATATTCGGCACACCTGTTTATAATTTGTATATTATAGATATAATACATCTCTTGTGATAATAATGATGTAACAGCTACACACAAAAATATAACAATAAAATATTCTTAAATTCAAAAGGTGGTAGAGCCACGTTTAAGCTACAGCTATCGGTACAATGCATTTCAGGATCAATGGGTCGGTTCACGCGGGATAGTACCACCCTCTCTAGGAAACACCGACGTGAAGTATCAATGCTTGTATTGTTGCGTTTTGTATGGTCAGTGAGTGCGCCGAATGTTCAACTCCCCCTCCCTCTCCTTTTCCTCTCCCCCATCCCCTAAATACGGGTTGGCAACGAACTTGCGACTCCTCTGGTGCTGCAAGTGTCTATGGACGGTGGTGATCACTTAGTTCAGGTGATCCATCTGTTCGTTTGCCTCCTATGATATAAAAAAAGACTTGTACAGCTATTTGTTACAATATTTGGTTCTTCCGTAAAACTTGTATATATATATATATATATATAATATATATATTCTATAATATAAACATATATATATATATAGAAAAGTTTTGATCGTATTAAATTGGCTGTTGTACGTATTCCTCTTACAGCGTTAATTTAGAGTTTTGTTTTAATTAAAGATGCGATATATTAAGTTTAACATACATGGAATCGAATTAAATACATTACATCTGCGGCTCATTTTGACTTCCGACTTAAGGACCTAGGGGAGGTGGGTCGGGGGACCCATCTTCCCATTGCACAGGTTAGATGAACGGAGGAGACGGCAGGTATATACGCGGCTGTCTTCTAACAAGAAGGGGCCCGGTGGCGACACTTTTGAAACTGGACCAACCGCTGGAGCTGCACGATGAAGTCTATAGAGATCCCCAACTATAGCGGCAGACGTACACCGTGGGGTTCTAATTCGTGCAAATCGGACATAATCCACTTTATCCCCTGAGAGGGTGGTGTATCCATTAGGGATTTCCTCACGTAAAAAAAGGTCATTTTGACTGGTTTACTTTTTTACTTCTAATTAATTTAAAAAATATATTTTGACGCTATCGCTATAAAAACTGCTTCAAATACAATTTTAATCTAAGAAGAATGTGTCAATATATTTATAACGGTTTCAGTAGGATATACTAAAATTTTAAAATAAAAGTTTGTAACAAAAAGTTTTATATCATAACATACTGGATGTTTCTTGATCATATTTGTTATAACCTATTTACAGGCATAAATTATGCCAAAATCATATTGACAGATTACTTCACTCTTTGTTGTATCAAAGAAGCAAACAAAAGCATAGCGTATTTCGTTCAGTAAGATAAAGACAACTATACAATATTTATACTTTAATAATTTTTTATATATATACGCAAATTGTAACACAATAAATTTCTTCAAACCTGTGTAATCTGTGATCTGAATAAATATGTTTTCTGCAAACACATATATGTGTGTGGTGAGACGAAACATTCAGGTGTTGTACTGCACAAGGTAAGCTTATCTGTTTTATTATCGAATTTAATGCTATTCTGGATACATACGACATAATTATATTGATTCTTAAAAATTAACACCACCGCGCTCGCCGGCCCGTACTGCGGCCCTCTCGTGTTATCTCTTTTCGCAAGTAACTTAACCTAACCTGTTCCTGATACGAAACTATTTTGCTTTAACTTAAAAATCATGAAGTAGCTAATATACCTAACCTAACCGATATATTCTTCTCAAGTTTCTCGTCTTGGTTCGGTTAAGTTAGGTTAGACTTGTGGAACAAAGAGGTCGCAGGCCGACAGTGGCGTGGGAAGGAGAGCCGCGCACTCTGGCGGCGATGGTGGGCATGAATTTGACGCTGCTGAGCGTGGTTTTGGCCATGCAGCCGGGGGGCTCATCCCTTCATTGCACAGGTCTGGTGGACGAGAGGAGGCAGCTGGTGTGTAGTCTGCATCTCTATAGGTAAGAGCCCGGCGGCCAACTTCCGCCAAGCGGACCGTTGGGGCGGTTCTACAAGGTTGATCAGCTGGAACGATCCCTTGCCGCCCCAACAACACGGTCTGTCGGTACACCGTGGGGTTTTAGTCCGTGCGAGTCGGACATAACCCACCCTCTTCCCCGGGAGGGTGGGTGCCCATAAGGGATTTCCCCACTTTAAAAAAAAGGGCCGGTAGTGGCAGCGGTCGGCAGGTGCATTGCAGTGTCATTAATATGTAAGTACCATTATATTTTATCTTTAATTTCAAAGATAAGGTAAAGTATGGTAGATAAGTAGAACTTAAGTCACTAAGTTAACCACTTACTGTCTTTCTTGTAATTAAATTATATAAATCTCGTCTAATATTATAAACGAGAAGGTGACTTTTATTATCTCGCTTTGATACCTTAACTATCCAACTGATTATTAAAACATTTATATATATATATATATATATATATATATATATATATATATATATATAATGTGTGTGTGTGTTATTCCTGATTCGTGATATCAATAAATAATAATAAATATAATAATGATAATTAATAAATCAGACGGTTTGTAAAATTTTCTTTGCTATTTTCTCACTTTTTTGATATATTTTACTACCTCTCAAAATAGCCGTCGTGGTAAATTGTACACCCTTCGACATAAAAGAAAGTATCTTAAACTTTTATCTATTCCTCAACTTTAAAATCAGATTTAACAAAGAAATTATTCAAATTTCTATCTAAGCTTTTTGGAAATTTGAAATCGAAAAGAGATATAAAATACAAAAGAAAATTAAAATTTCAAAAATCAAAAAAAGTAATTAGAGAAAAGCTTAATATTGTTTTTATTCGAAAGGTAAAGAATTTTTTCAAACTTACTTAAAGTTTATTTTTATTTATATAAAAAAATGTATGAATAATAATAAAATAATAAAATATTTATATAAAAAAAACGTCTTTCGAATAATTAATAATACGAAATATTAAATTTACCAGGATAACTATTTCGAGGGTTACTAGAACATATCACAAAATGAGGAAAAAAAATCAAATGACCGATTTGGCCTGAAATGTCTTAAATATATTATTGGAGATAGGTGAATTATTTCCCAATAATTCCATTTGCTATGTTCATGTTACGTATTCGCTACAATGCATCGATACTAGATCAAATAGAAACGGCAACAGACAAGCAAGCGACCAGAATGCTGTTAGAATATCTCAAGTGATGCGAATATTATACAGAATAACCCAATATGACAATTTTCGACGTTACGAGTTTATGTTGTTAATTGTTTAACATTCACGTAAGCGTACCCCACCCCGGATTCGTACAGATATATAAATGAAAAAAATAGATCCCATTTTTCTTTTACAATAAGACCATATAACTTAATTGTTTAACATTCACGTAAGCGTACCCCACCCCGGATTCGTACGGGTATATAAATGAAAAAAAAAAATAGATCAAATTTTTCTTTTACAATAAGACCATATAACTTACTGTACTACTGAATGTAAAGCTATCAACTGTCAAATGTCTCACTCACTGAGAGACTTTTAACATTAAGATTCCTTTACCCAAGTTTTCAATTTTTCAAGCGTTCACATATAAACCTCGTGCTGACAATTACTAATAGAAAAAAAAATCAACTATACATGTTCAGTCATGATGTGAAGTGGTACGCGTAAGTCCATGTATTCGGCAATTGATGTTTATTTAAGTATATTAAGCAAATTCTCCCACATAATTATCAGATTAGTTCAGTACGACAAGAAAATCAAACTTAACCGTGTATATTAATCTGACACACTTTAGTATTTCAATATGAGAATTTTTTTTTGAATTGTTGGAAATCGGTCATGAGTTTTGGTCGCGTCCAAATCATCAGTTATTCTGTCAATCAGCCAACATCCTTTCGACGCGCTCGAATTTTTTCCCCAATTTCGACCCCTTCGTACGGTCACCGCCATCATGTAAACCGGCAAATTAGTATGTTCCTACATTATCAGAAATAGGTGGGGCGCATATTCTATTAAATCTGAAGCGCCCTAGTATTTCTTTGTAACTGTTTTTTTTACAATTTTTAAAATCTATACTCGTTCCTCCTACCAGGAAAATGACTTACATCGCATGACCCTTTTTCTTCTTAGCATCTAACCTTCGCCTTCAAAGAGGTCCCCAGGACGTTCGAGTAAATCCCCATTTAGCCTCGTGGGCTCCCTTGCTATTATACTAAAGGCCCAGAACCGCGGTGCCTATTTTCCCGCATAAAACCGGAAAGTATAATATAAGGATATGACAATCTATTCTTATTTCTATATGCCATTACGCATTTTCATATTTCTAAAGCTTACTTCTCAATAAGGAGATAAAGTATTAAGTATATGTGTTATAATTTTAAAAAAATCGTTTAGACAAATACATATTTATTGAAACTAAAATCGACGAATATTTGATAAAAGTTCGGTACATACAAGAATATTCGAGCAAAGCCTTTAAAAGCTCACTGAAATGTATGTATTTGTATTGCTCAACCACGGTAAACAAATAACTAAATACGTGCATCAATGTTGTTCATAAAAATATGAACGGTTTGCATCCTTTTAACATACCTGAAAAGTTTTAAACGTTTTAATGAGCAATATCGCGTGTTTGCTTTACTTGCTGCTATATTTTATTCCTATTTAATGGAAATATGATGCTGATATTAAAAATGTAATCATTCAGGAAAAGAAAAAATCATTACGATGTCAGTTTTATCTTGAACTAGGAATTCTGCAGTTCAAAACGGATGGGAAACTGGGAAACGAACGAACAAACCTTTGAAAAGTGTTTATTCACATAAATTTATTAAAAATTACATTTAATCAAAAGATTTTTGTTATTCCCTGCAGTGTCAGTATAACGACCAACAACTACTAGTAGTTCGGGGAAGCTGTTAAGACCTTGCTAGGTCAATAGCGTAGTCAGTTCGGAAAAAAACCAACAACTATATGCTTTGATTAATTTGATCTTCAACGCGTCAAAAGTCTTGAAAGTCAGAACATTCATATACATAATCCAGAGCGTACGTAATATTGTTGCATTGAATGTATCATTTTTTTTTTTTGCACTGACAATATTAGAGTAAATTGCAAGTTTTTTTTTTCATAAATTAAATCATTCATTTTATGGCACTTGATGATCACGTTTCAAGCTAAGATTGCACAGTCTTTTTATGGTTTTTACCGACAATTACTGATCTGATTTAACAAATCTAAACAAATTTGAACAATACAAAATCGTCATTTTTGATAACCAGTATTTACCCGCGGCTTTGCACGCGTCTTATTTTAAATAGTTTAAATAGTATTAAACATATATACTACTATTGTGAGAACATGTACAATTACAGAAATGCTCCTTCAAAAACAATTGTAAGTAAGATTCGCACGCCACCTACAGTAACATATAACGTATACTTTAAATATGTAAATACTAACAGTGTGTCAAGTAAGGTTTACCATCAGTTTGGCTTTAACCCACCTTATAACTATTACAATTCTCACTTACACTGTATAAAGAACTAATATCACAACAAGATATTATTATAAAGATGCCCGAATTGTCAATATACTTAAGTTTTTATGACTATACAAAAAATAGTCACTTGTCTGTTTCGCAAGAAATTGTATTTTGAAATTCTTAACGTAATACGTGTATAGTCTAAGAACTTATAAGAAAGAGCTCTTCTGTCTTCAAAATTACTATTGATTATAATGTTGAAGTGAAAACAATAAGATGAACATTATTCTTCTAATTAAAAAGTAATAATAATTGAAGTCTTAAATTCTTGCTAAATATCATGCGGACGAAGCTCGGGTAATAAGTAGTCTATAATAGAATAACTTTTTTTTTTTTCGAAATGACTACGCTATTGACCCAGCAAGGTCTTAACAGCTTCACCGGACTACTAAGGCGAGCGCTTAAGGCACTCAGCCGATTGTATTTTGGCAACCAGCTCAAGGACGCACGGCACACTTCGGCTTGGCTGTTGCGTGTTGCATACAAAATCGCGACCTATCTTAGCTAACCTAGCTAACTATTCATATATGTATGAGTTGTTGAAACGTATATGTGTACCAAGCATACACGCCTCAACAACTCCTCCATATATTTATTATTGGAAAATTGAGAGTTTTTTAGTTCGATAAGGGAAAAAAAAGTAAACCCTTCCACTTTCATGTGTAAGCGTGTAGGCGTGCACGCGTTGGGGGCGATCGTGTAGTATTGTAGCGGTGATGTATATTTGTGTGTCACCGTATCGCGCAAGCAACGCACTTAAGGGCTCCTTACCGAGGGATCGAACCTAGGCTTAGCCGCTGCCGTGGGAGGCCTAATTGGGTGTGCGGGAGCGAAATTAACCCCCAGACCACGGCGGCGTGATCTGTGGTTACGCGGGCGTGGGCGTGAACACGCTCTGTTTGGAGGGACAGGCTGGTACTGATCGTTCGCTGACGTGATTGAATCAGGAGGGTCGGTAAAAATGTGTCGCGGACGTGTTTTATAACGTGCAACGTTAGGTACGGGTTCATAGTTTGCGGCGGATACCACTAACGGACTGAGATAATAGAATAACCTAAATTATTTCGTATAAGATTATCTACAAGCCAGTGGAATTCCCATGAAAATCAGTTCAACCGCTTTGGAGATAGCATAGCGGACGAAGGCGTCGGTAAAAGCTAGTCCAAAATATAATAGTCTAAATTACCTTACTAAAATTTATCCTTTACAAAATAAGGATTCTATAGAGTGTTTTCTAATACTTATTTTTAGCGCTATAAATTTTTAAACAAAAAGTAAAACTGATTTCAAAAAAGTCTACTCCAGAAATGCACCGGAAAGTCCTTGAACATAATTAAAGGTACCAACCCAGTTTTAAATTGTCTTAAACCTATCAATGTCCCAATCGCTATACATTTTCTATCTGATTTTCGAGAGCTACTTGGTGTATCTTCGAAATTCAAGGTTCAATGGTAATGAAATTGATATAAGACTTTCAAGAAAATATCTTCTTTCCAATAAAAGAGGTTTTTCCTAATAGGTTTATAAATAACGAAGTTCTGTGACAACAAATATAAAAAAGTATAGTATGTCAAAAGTCTTGAACATTTGTTCTACATCGAATATATACCAGACACTCAAATTGGGTTCATTTCTCTATTACCTTCTCGACGTCGCATAATATTGAGTGTCGGAGGTATTTTATGTAACCAATATGTAAAAACTAACGTGTATATTTTAATTACGGTTCCAGAAAAAAAGAGATAAAATACACTTATTGCGAATTTCTAATATTACAGTGCATGTGTCACACACAGGCTCGATTCTAAAAAAAACTTTTAATTTTTTAGCAAATCCTGCTCGGATTGGATACCCATAAAAAAAATTGAGAATAAAAAAAAATTAAATCCTCGTCCCAATGTTTATTCCAAGAATATTAATCAAACATCGTGTGAACCAGATTCAATATTTGAAATGAATACTACCAATAACGTTCACTGTTCGTTTTTACGTTATCATGACATGCTCGCCCCTTGAACGGTTTGAAACAAAATATAAGATGTATAGCAACAATATTAATTACTTTTAGCTTTACAAAGAAATTAACTTATAAAAAAACGAATAGGTATATCAAAATGGTTATTTCATGGAGATAAAGTTTACTTTGTACATCATGTTAATTGATGAAGTTGGTTAGAAGATAATGCAAAATAAAAACTATACGTTGGTAAAATTATTGCGTTGTCACTACCGCTGGGCCTATGAGTATAGTATGTGAGGCACGGGCGCGAGTGGCTGATACCCGTGACTTTGTCTACGTTATTTAATATCTTAAGGTATTTTATATTCAAAGGGAAAAAACATAAGAACTAAGCCGCTTGCCCAACTTCTTTACGGCAAGAAAACATACGTCACCGAGCGCTACTTATAACAATCGTAGTTTATTAAAACCTTCATAACTTTGTAATCAAGAAATCATCTTGATAGCTTAATTTTACATTAGCTGATTTCTGCGGGACCGCACGCGTGTTTTTAAATTGTATTAGAGAAATTTAAAATTATATGCATTATAAATATATATATATAAGATGAATTACAGAAACGCTCTTTCAAAGACATTTACATGTACGACAGGTTTGCTACTTACTATAACATGAAACGTATACATTAGATATGTAAATACTAGCTGTGGCCATTGGAACTTACCATCAGCAACATATTGGGAACTTTAACCCATTGTATAACCATTTCAGTGCTCACTTACACTATGTAAGAAGACTAGCGGGCCCGGTAGATGTTGTCCCACCCTGATTATAAAAAAAACGTAGACTAAATATATAGCAAAATCTTCGTCCATTAGTGAAAACAGGATGAAAATCCGTTTAATAGATTTTGAGTTTATAAAAAGATAAACAGACATACAGACTCGGTAGGGGACTTTATTTTATACTATGTAACAATAATAATTATGTTGAATTTTACACAATAACTTGATAACGATATTTTTTTAATTAAAGATTTGTCTTCCAATTTTGCATTAATATAAGTCAAGATATAAAATTATATCTCTATCTGTAAGCAGTTTTTAATATTTATAGGTAAAAAGTGGCCGCTATATTAAACAAAAGGACAGTATGATTCATATTACATTCATATATACAATATACTGTTGGTAAATTTCACGTGTTCGAAGTCACGGATAACATCTATATTAAAATAAAATAGAATTCGTTTTGTGTAACTTCAGTTATCTGACAGTGAAATTCCTTTACAAGTCGATACGATCCTTTCGCATATTTCACACGGATGACGTCGCAGGTATCTAGTATTGAAAATAAAATAGTCCATGTTCAATCCGGACATTTTAGATATCCAACGTTACAAAAATTTACACTCGTCTTAAAATTTGTAGGATTCTTCAAAACATTACTTTAGATTAAATGTGAAAAGTCCTCATCGATCTGACACCTGGAAAAGAAATTGTTGGGGTCAAAAGTCACAAAACGGGCTTAACGCGCTTATCAGCAAAACGGTAATTTTTATCATAAGATTGGGCTAGACAAAAATTGTAGATCAGATAATTATATATAAAAATGTAACTTTTTTTTACTAACAGCTACGGTTTTAGAGATATAAGAATTCAAACAGTTAAAAGAGTTGTAATCGTCATCAAGCTCACGCCTATTTTTTGGTCTAATTTGACCGGACTAGTTATTCTTTATAAGGTTAGCTATTTTTCAGTAAAGTTGCGGATAACAGCTAGTATAAACAAAATAATCGAAGTTATTACCTATAAGATCAGCTATTTGCCATTGAAATTCCCGTCAAAATCGGTTCAAATATTTTGGAGATTATCCATAACAGACAAACGAACATACAGCCTGACAATGATAAAAAAAATGGATTTTTGTTATAAGTAGCGTTTATTCTGTCATATACAATCTGTAAAAGTTGTATTGATATATACAGACACTTCATTTTTATTGAAGTAAAACTTCTTTAGGCGCAACTAGGAGGCAATTGGACGACAATGCAACGGAAGTCCGTTACGACAGTATGGCGTCACGTTTTATTACCATCCGGTTTTTGATTATTTATGTTTTTATCAATAAATAGTTTATGAACAAATCAATCAAAACATGAATAGTAAATATTAAATTTATTATTAATAAAAATCATACAATAGAATTAATCTATTAAACCTTTAAACGAGCAATTCTTTTGTATTGTTATATAGTGAAACTTAATGTGTAGGTGGTTTCATGGACAGTAAATCGACCTAACTAGATTTCATTTATGGAAAACATTTTTGACTGAGTTTTTAGGCAATGAAAAAATATAGCTAGAATATAAAGGTAAATTTCGCCGCCACTGTCAAAATAAAAATACCTCAAATGGAAATCGGCTGCTTCGTAAACGTCTAACCCCAGTTTGAATGCGAGTGACAGCAAATACTAACTTTGTGAGGCAAATCTCACACCAGTTTAATTTAAGGATGTTTTAAAGAACCGAGCTAGGCTCGGACATGCAGGTACTTATGTATATGAAGCTTGCGATCATGATGCCATCTCTTTTCAATAACACTATCAAATTAAATGAAGGCTTTTTTATCTGTAATGCCATCTTTCAGCTAATTCGGAACTTAAATAACACAGGAAATATTATTAGTAACTCTGTTATAAAGTAAATAAAATATAGAATAGTATACAAAAAATACTGAAAAGTTGCACTTTAAACGCGTGTGACGATTACACGCACTGATTGCTTTATTTTATAAATAGATCGAGAATTATGAAATAGATCTAGATAAAACTTGATCTAAATCTATCTAATACTTTTTGAGTGATTCATACATAACGTCACACCTATATTATCTATCTAATACCTTTAAAGGAGCAATTCTTGTATATTTTTATATTGATAACAGCAAATGCTAATTTTGTGAGGCAAACCTCACACCAGTTTAATATAAACATGTTTTTAAAGAAACGAGCTAGGCTCGGTCGTTCTGGTACTTTTATTTATCTAAATAATATATAACACTCGAAATTCCCGTTAACCAACCTACAAAAGCTGTGAATATGAAATTTGAACAGTATGTTATGATTACGATATCGGACTAAATGATACGATGTTATTTTTTTAAAGAGAGTGTTTAATATTCTATACGGAAAATATTGTAATCTATAAAAATGTGAGTTAACATTCACGAGAAGACAATAATATTATAATTATAGATACGTCACCTACATGATATTTTGACAAAACAAATGGCACGATAACGCAAATATACGATGTTCCTTAAACACGGGCAGTTTGTCGGAGCAGTCGTTAAAAATAAGCGAACTTGCCAAGTTTTAACAAAACGCTGTCGAAACTTTTATGACATATCTATATAGTTATAATATCATTGCAATACAATGTTTAAAAACGAAAAAAAAAAAACAAATAGAAACGAAAAGAAAAGATTTTTTAATAAGCCCTTTGAGCAACGAAAAATGTGTAATGAGAATTCAAAATTGAAACGGGTAATAATATTGCAACGGGTAATTACCCTTTCACTTAGCGTTTACACAAAATAAACAGTGTTTTCTGTATTTGCTAACATATATTTTATAGTATCATGGAATATTTTGTTGGGATTTTCCTAAAATTATAGTTTATATTTTCCAACATATCCTATTAACATTGCAGTTTCCAGGGAATAGAACGCCGCGGTTTACTAACATTTTTGTCGTAATTCACATAATTTAAACTCAAACCTAAATCTGAGAAATGTTTTTGTAGTTCCACCGTTTATGGGGAAAATATAGACATGTAGCTATCCCTGTCTGGCATGTTGATCACGCCCGTACTTTTTCTCGGTAAAAGACCTTTGGCCCGATAGTGGCACTATCTTAAAGATGGACATTAGTATTTTTAATATAAAATCAGTACGCCACTTTTTTAGTTGCGTCACTGCAGCGTGTTTTTTTCAATTACTAAAGGTTACTTGATAATTATACATACGTTTCATCTAAGTTATATTGGTATTTATATAGTCAACATCGAAACCAATATTAAAAACAACTAAAATTACAATATTAAAAGATAACGATAATAATATTTTTTTAAATATTAATGTATCTCATAAATTATGTTAAGAAATTTCGAAACTTACGCGTATTATAAATAAAGTTATCTTCTTCCATTAAAACAGTCATTACCCTTAGATCAGTCAGGTAACATGATCACGGTAATATAAAATGTAAAAACTCACGTGCACATTTGTAATCTTGAAGAAAAGTAGATGAAACTCTATTCATTAGTTCTTCAATCTAAATTTTATTACTTATAGAAATGTAGATCCACTCCTTTTTTCTTAATTGTGTTAAAGAAATATAAAAATGTAAAAAAATCTATTGTAAGTATGATAATCACGCCACTTACAGTAACATTAGATATATAAATAAATACTAACAGCATGCCTAATGAGATTTATCATCAACAACATATTTGTAATTTTAACCCATCATATAACTACCTTAGTGCTCACTTACACTGTATAAAGAACTAATGAAAAGATGACTTAAATATAGATATGCCCAGATTGTCAATAAGCAATAATACGTTCATGGTCTAATATCTTACTAGGAATATCCCTTCTATCTTCAAAATTACTATTAACAATTATAATGTTGAATTGTAAACAATGAATGAGCTTGACGTCTTGAAATCTTACATGAATATAAATCAAGATATAAAACTTTATATCTGTTTACAGCAATTGTTAATATTTGACAATTTAAACAGTTCTCATTAACCTAGATACAGTATTCTTATATATTACTATGACTACTAAGTTATGTAAACGAAAGCGCAGTAAATAAAACAAAATGCTTGCCAAAATGACAAAAAAAGTCAACATAATTCAAACTACGTACATAAATACAGATATAATATGAATTCCAATTATATTTATTATTGGAGTCCATTGCAACGCACGTTTTAGGCATGTGTTTACAGTTTTTAGTAAATTTAATGCAGACGAAGTTATGGGTAACAGCTAGTCTAAAATAGGATAACCTAAACTACTTCCAATAAGGTCAGTTATTTTCCAGGGAAAGTTCCGTAAAAATCGGTTCAACCCTTTTGGAGATTGCACTGCGGGCAAAGTCACGGATAACAGCTAGTCTAAATTGAAATAAATAAATAACTTTTTATAATTTCCGCTATCTGCCAGTGAAAGTCCCGTAAAAATCAATCGAATCATTTTGGAGATAGCAATGCGGGCGAAGCCACGGTTTTCAGCTAGTCTAAATTAAAATAGATTAAATTACTTCTTATAATGTCCTCTATCTGCCGGTGAAAGTCCCGTAAAAATTGATCTAACCGTTTCGGAGATAGGGCTGCGGGCGAAGCCAAAGTTAACAGCTAGTCTAAATTAAAATAAAGTAAATTACTTTTTATAATGTACGCTATCTGCCGGTGAAAGTCTCGTATAAAATCGATTTAACTGTTTCGGAGATAGGACTGCGGGTGAAGCCACAGTTAACAACTTGCCTAAATTAAAGAGTAAATTACATTTTATAATGTCCGCTATCTGCCGGTGAAACTCCCGTATAAAATCGATCTAACCGTTTCGGACATAGAACTGCGGGCGAAGCCACGGTTAACTACTAGTCTTAATTAAAATAGACTAAATTACTTTCTATAGTGTCCACTATTCGCCGGTGAAAGCTCCGTGAAAATCAGCCCTACCGTTTTGTAGATAGCATTGCCGACGAAGCCACGGTTAACAGTTAGTCTAATTTAGAGTAACCTAAGTCACTCGCTGTAATTTCAGCTATCTGCCAGTGAAATTCCCGTCTTATTGGTCCTATCGTCTTGGAGATAAATTATATACTAGTAACTAATCGCGTCTTCGTTTCCCTTGAAACTCAACTAATATTATAAATTACCAAATTCAGTTTAATTGTTTGTATGTTTGTTTGTTACGCTTTTAAGACATAACTGCTCATCCAATCACAATTACGTTTTCTTACATACATGTTACTAGTGGTACAGACAAGGACAGAGATTACTTTTCATCCAGAATTAGTGCACTGTTCTCGAGAGTTAGACTAACTCTATGGTAACGAGGGCGAATCCGCTAGCAAAAGGCTAATAAATATATGAAATTATTTTAATTATAACCTAACGCCATTTAATGGCGAATTATAATAAAGTTACAATACTTTTGAGTCACTAAATTACAATACTTTATTTTCAGGCCCTGGACTTTTCAAGCTCTTCCAATTATAGCTACTAGGATGGGAGCCCAGAGTAATGACGTCACTCGGAGACAGAAACATAATATCACCTACAAACCATACGTACCGCCGTGTTATATGGACCACGACCATAAAAACATGGCCCTTAAAAGACCTATGTCTCCGCATTTGACCATCTATGGACCTACGTTGCCGGCGATGACTTCTATAGTGCAAAGAATAACTGGTTATACTTTTTTTATTTTATTAATAAGTATTTTACGTTAAATATTTTATGTCATATCTTTGCTAATTATAGGCTCTATATCATTAACCTTTAATCACAATAATCCATACATTTTTAAGGCCCTACATTTTTAAATTCGATTGTCAGTTTTATACGTTCACGCCTTAATTGAACAACCGATCTTTGTGGAATTTTGCAGAAGCGTTTTAGGCATACAAGAAAGGAGATATATTACATTCTATTAAGAGAAAAGTATTGCTACCGAAGTATAAAAAAGCGAGCGAAGCTGCGAGCACAGACTAGTATTTAATAAATTGTATACTATGTTGATCTTGCCCCTTAAGAAAAGAATATAAGCATAACATTTATTTTTAATAGTAGGTATATTCTTCATACATTATAGATTTTTACTCAACATTAAAAACTGTATTTGGACAATTTAATTAAACATTGTCCGATAATAATATGTCCTATATAAAGTCTAGGCATCATTAGTTTAGAACATGAAATATATGTAAATTCAGCAAATGTAATAGATACAACGCGTGAAACAAAAAAAAATCAAATTCAATTTTTTTTTGTAACATGATTAAAGAGAATTTGGTAATGATTTTTGTATGACATTTAAAATCGCTTTTAATTAGTTCTCCACTGTACATAAAGCATAAATTCTAAATATCTATACGTGTCTATACTAATATTATAAAGCTGAAGAGTTTGTTTGTGTGGTTGAACGCGTTAATCTCATGAACCACTGGCCGGATTTGAAAGTTTCAGTGTTCGATAGCTCATTTATCGAAGAAGTCTGTAGGCTATATATCATTACGCTAAGACCAATAGGAGCATCGCACCAGTGAAGAATGTTTGAAAGTCGTTTTATTTTTCTGATGAGAGTTTTCGCTATGTGTTAGCGCTAGCCCAATGTAATTATTTCACACGGACGAAATCGCGGGAACACCTAGTATAAATACACATAATGTCCTATAATTTTTTTTGCAATAAATTCTAAGTGAGTGAAATGCGACGGCCACAAAACAATGTACTACACACTATAAACACACATAACTTATGTTATTAGCAAGTTCGTAAAAGACGAATCACATGACAAGCGTAAATCAAACGAATTAATCTATACTAATATTATGAGGTTGAAAAGTTTGTTTGATTGAACGCGCTAATCTTAGGAACTACCAGTACCCCTTGATTTGAAAAGTTCTCTCAGTGTTATATAACTTATTTAGCGAGGAAGGCTATATATATGATCATGTTAAGACCAATAGGAGCGGACCAACAATGAAGATGTTGCAAAATCATTTTTTTAGAGCTTCCGCTGTGTGTTAGCGTTATCCCAGAGTAATTATTCCAGCAGACGAAGTCGCGGGCAAAAGCCATAATCTAGTTCACTAATCACATTGACAAGCGTTGCGGCTGCAGGGCGGATTTGGTAGCTTCGTTAGTTGTGTTGTATAATGCGGTGTTTCTCTAAATAAATCTACATTATACGTATTTCCAGGAATTGTCATGAATTTACGTAAGAAGAAATGCAGTACATGCTTTTCTTTTTGAGTGAATTTTGGATTTTGATACGGGTTTTAATTATCGTTTAAAGAACATTGGTTTACTAATTTGATATTTACCATAAAATTTTGGTTGAGCCCAGATTCTAAATTTTAATATCATTAGGTTAAACCGTTTGAAATACATCATAATAATGTACTACAATATTGTACATCTCAAAAATACCTACAGAAAAATTCACGATCGCATATGTTTATCTCTTAAGGATAACACAGAGTATTATTTTTTTTACTATTAATTATTATTAAAAATAGATAACAGATCCATAGAAATAAATATTTTGTTTACGGTAGACATTTACGGTGTTATTAAAAAAAAATAATACAAAATAAGTATTGAATACTTACTTTAAAAAGGTAACGTTTTAAATACACCGCGTTCGCTGAATGTTCGCCATCTTGCTCTTTTGTCTCGCTTTGGGTAGGTTAGGTTAGACTTGCGAAAAAAGAATAACGCAAACTTGCCTCGGGCGAGTGCGGTGCACTTAGTACGAAACCTTTTTAAAACAAGTGTTTAATACGTTTTTTTTTTGTAATAACACCGATAATGTAGATAAAAATTACCCTTAACAGCATGTGACTTCAATAAATATCTTGCATGCTTAAATTTACGCTTTACAAAAAAATGTAGTTGTGTGCAGCTACTAGCTTTTGATTTGTTAAATTGCAAATATCAAAAGTGCTTCTAAAACGTTTAGGTCCTGTGACATCACATATAACACCCACGCGAAGATGGGCAGATCGCTAGATTTTAAACTCAGTTGAAATACTGCCTGATTTTATAAAATTGTGACAGGTAGTGACATCTCTTGTAACATACAGAACTAACGAAATTAATATTTTATTAACATGGTTGTCAGAGTAGTAGTTTTGGTAAATTGTTTCAAAAATGGACACTAGATGTCACTTTGATAAAAGTGCATTCCGTTGTGTGCTATCTAGTATGAGTTTATTACTTCGATACTAGATGATTCTACTACCAGAGTTTGCGAATTAAATGTTTTACGAGAGCATGGTTGCATCATAGTGGTTTTACAGAAAAACACTAGATGTCGTTTTGATAAAAGTGCAGATATTGCATGCCGTTATATGCAATTTGTAAAAGTAGTTTATTACGTTGCTATTAGATGGCTCTACTAGCATTTATTTTAATAGTCTGCGCCATCTAGCAGTATAAACGCAAAGAATATTAATGAGAGAGATATGGTTTTTTTTTTTCTCGAATTGACTACGCTATTGACCTAGCAAAGTCTTGACAGCTTCACCGGACTACTAAGGCGAGCGCTTAAGGCACTCAGCCGATTTTATATTGGCAACCAGCTCAAGGGTGCACGGCACACCTCGGCTTGGCTGTTGCCCGTTGCATGAAAAATCGCAACCTATCTTAGCTAACCTAGCTAACTATTCATATATGTTTGAGTTGTTGAAACGTATATGAGTACCGAGCATATCCGCTTCAACAACTCGTCCATATATTTTTGTTGGAAAAATTGAGAGTTTCAATTCGATAAGGGAAAAAAATTTAACAAAAATAACCCTTCCACCAAGATGTCTAGCGTGTAGCGTGCACGTGTGTGGAGGTGATCGTGTAGTGTTGTATCAGTGATGTATGGGTGTGTCACCGTATCGCGCAAGCAACGCACTCAAGGGCTCCCTACCGAGGGATCGAACCTAGGCTTGAGCCCCTGCCGTGGGAGGCCTAATCGGGTATCGAGAGAGATATAGAGAAATCCGAGTCTTTATGAATATCCTTAAGTTTGGCCTTACAAAAGTGTTAACTTTGCAGGAGTAGATACTAAAAATGAGAAAAATAAAATATATTATTTTAACGTCCATATTTTTAGACAAGGGATGGTGTGGACTGTATCTATTTAGGAATAGATGTACTGGGTGTATTTTTATATTTATCTGATCAAATCCCGTCAAACGAAAAAAAAACCTATACTGCCTAGCTCAATTCTACAAAAATAAATAAATAGATTCTGATTATTAAAAAAAAAATGAGGCGTCGCGGGACGCATGGCAGATGTGATAGATCGAAAATGTTTTGTATAAGTTATATGCATATAAGAACAGATTACGACAGGAATCAGCTATGGCATAATAAAAAGATAAAGGCATTGCAAATTTGTTCCATAAAATAATTACTGTTTATTTATTTTATTACATTCATTTTCCATTTAATCAATATTCATTTTTATTAAATACAAAAATTCAAGTAAGGGCAGGCGCGGTGTGTTTAACGGCATTATCAAAGGTCGTCTGCGCGTGCCGCGTAACACTATTAGTACGAGTGGCCGACAACACAATTTGAGTCTTGTGTGTATACAGATAGGGTTGCAAATGTTTTCGACTACTTCGTTAATAGTGCAAAGTTCGTGTTTTACGTCGCCACATCTCGCCAGGCCAACAATCAGGTTTATCCTCACATATAGATGTTTCATGTCGAAAAATTGTTTGACTATCAGAGAGCTTGCATTTGTTTAACTTATATCCGAGCACCGAAAAAAAATTCCAATTTTAGCAGTTCGAATGGATCGATTACAAGTATAATAAAACGCTTAATCTACTCTTATTAATATTCAAGTACTAGCCGTTTCGCTGAGCGACAAAAACGGATCCCATGTCCCATTCTCCGAAATAGTCGATTCTACTCGTATGTCATCAGTGTGTTTTAAAATTCGTCCAAAGTTCTTTTATGCCTAAAAATTCTCTAATTTATATACTTTTAATTATTACAATTAGAGATATAAATAAATTCTTGATGTGAATCATTTATAGGTGCAGGTAAACCTGACTGTTGGCTTAGCGACGTGGCGACGCAAAACACGAACTTTACTACACTATTAACGAAAAACTCAAAAACATTTGCAAGCCTATCTGTATGAACATAAGATTTAAAATGTTTTGTCGGCTACTAGTTATACTAGTGTTACGAGAAACGGCTCCGTCGGACCGCGTTCAAGGTCGTCTGCGAGCTCGTGTTTCGACCTACGCGACGATCCGCAAGTCCAGTGCTTCCTCGTTCGCTCCGCCTCCTGCGACGATCCACAAAAGGCTCTTTTTAGAACCAACCAGACCGCCACCCGACGACCCCTAGCCAGCCTATGGATCCCGCCTCCTCTTCAACACAGACCACCGCTACGCTAATTTTAGCTAGGGCGCTGTCGGAGGGGATGCTACGCTGGATGGCGCTGTATTTGCGTATCCAGGAAGCCGCAATAGAGGCACTCAAGCCTACCGTGGAAGACGTGGCGGCGCTCGCAAGCGCCACCCGCGGCACACTCTCGCCACCTACGATACCGGACGCGCCGTCTAGCCCGTTCGGTCAAGCGCTGCGTCGCAAGCGCAGCGAACCCAAAGCTGGGCCCGCGACCGATCGCGCGATACAGCCACCTTCACCATCAGACACCGAGCCTAAATCGAAGAAACTTGCACGTCGAGACCCGCGCAGCCTACATCGTCACGCGTTAACCCCGATACCCCAGAGAAGCAGGTGCGCGCACCCGCACCCGCCCCCGCTCCGCCGCGAAGGGTTGCCCGCGAGCAGCCCCCTTATGTGACGATCGCTACCTCGATCCGCTTCCGAAACCGGTCACGCGATTGCGGAACTCTAATGCGCAGCCAACGAGCGACAGTGTTGTCACCGCGTCCTCGGTTTATAACTCGTCCCCCGCCTCGCCCGACGCAGGGGGCCCGCGTTTTCCACTGATCGTGGTTGAGCACCTCCCTGAATAGGCTGTGCAGCTCCCACAGCTGGAGGAGAAGTTAGGACGCCGTCCCAATGTCCGCGTCTACGGGGATAGGGTCCGATTTATACCCCAAGACCCAGAAGAATACCGCGTCACATTAGACTTCCTGGAAAAGCAAGAGGGATTGGAGTGGTTCATCTACTCCCCTCCCCCCCGCGCTACTAGGCCTCAAGGTCGCTATACTCGGCCTTCCTAGCGGCACATACCTGCAAACGATTCTCGAGGCACTCCGTGAGAAGGGCTACGCCCCCGAATAAGCCCGCCAAATTAATTGTCGACGAGGCAGAAATGGGTGCATCTTCTTCGTCATCCTGAAGCGAACGCCCGGATTTACGTCCGCTATATATGAAGTCAACAGAATAGCAAGCCTATCTATAACAACTGAAGCCTGGAGGGGGGGAGCGCCGTCTTGCGCAGTGCTTTCGCTGCCAGCAATTCCGGCACTCCTCCCAACAATGTCATTGGAAGATTGCCAGTGTGCGGAGCGGGGGGCCACACTCCGCCCGCCAATGCGACCGCCCTAATGACGAGCCAGCGACCTGTGCTAAATGCGGGGGCATTCACTCGGCCAATAATAAGATGCGCTGCCCCGTATTCAAGCGGGAATTGAGAAACCGCCAAGCCAGCACCGTACCCCGGACAAGAGGTCCCGGACGGGTTAGGCCCACGGCCGAGATTGTCACCGAAACAGCGGAGGCGTCACTTATGGCCCCCGCAAACAGCCCCCCCTTCGGAGGAGCAAGCAAAAAGAAGACGCCCACGAAAACCTGAAGTTCGTTCCATAGAACAGGAACGGCCGCGTACACCGACTACTGACCGGCAGCATAGCCCATACGAAACCCAGCCCGATAGCCAGGGCAGTGTACAAGAAATCCAAAAACGATACGACGAGTTAATCAGAGAATATTGCTCGCGTAGAAATACTACCACGAACAAAGATGAACACGAAGCAATTGAGAAATACTACGGACCCAAGCTGCAGACAGCCACCTCTGACCTAATAGCCGCAAGAGAAAGGGAGAATGACCGGACGAAAACGGAACCGAGACTGTAGAGAAAGCCCAGTAGGGAGCTACGCGCAAGCGAAACACCCTTCAGATCACTAGACACCCCCGTCGAAGCGAGGGGAGAGCGAAGCCACGGCCATAGGGGTCACCCTGATGCCGTTACCCTGCACCTTCCCCCCCCCCCCCCCCCCGGGGGGTCGAGGGCACGAGAAGAATCCCAGCCGGCGTCGACGATTTAGCGCCCTTTGCCCAAACACACCACGTCTGCACCTAGTTGAATTTTTGTATTTTTATCAATATTTCAGTAATAAAATAACTAAACAGTCATTATTTTATGGAACAAATTTGTAATGCTTTATCTTTTCATTATGCCCTAGCTAATTCTTGCCGTAATCTGTTCTTTAATGCACATAACTTGTATAAAATAATTTCGATGTTTCACATCTGCCAGGCGTCCCGTAACGGCTCGATTTTTTATTGTAAATCACTTACATTTTTAACCGACGAAAAAAACGGAGGAACTTAATTCGACGCGTATATATTTTTTTATGTATGATCCGCATAACTTTTTACAATATAGTCCAATTTTAAAAATTCTTTTTTTATTGGAAAGGATATACTCAGAAGTTGGTCCCATATACATTTTGACAAGAAAAAGCAACCCCAAGGATAGGAAAACAGGGGATGATTTATAATTTAGTCTCGTAAGTTGTGTATTACAAATAAATTAAGCATGTAGTAATTAGTAGATTATAAACACAAAAAAATATAAAATAAAAACCTTTTGCAACAAATTAAACCGCCGAAAAAACTGAAAAGCAAAAAATAATAAACCTTTTACTTTATTAATCTTAATAACTAAGTTCTTAAAGTAATGTAAATATACCTAAATGATTTTGAGTCGGCGTCGAATAATCAATGAACTAAATTACTTTAAATTCAACATATAACCAAATCAAATTAAAAATACAATGTGAAATCTCCAGCGGTAACGTGTGTGCCTGTTCGGGTTGTTGTCTCGCTGACATTAACTTATTATATATATATATGCTCTACGTAATTAATTAATTTGCTTGTTTGGCCCGACTTAAAATCACTTAGGTATATTTACATTTACTTTAAGAACTTAGTTATTAAGATTAATAATAATACTTTATTATTTTTTGCTTTCCAGTTTTTTCGGCGGTTTAAATTTTTGTTAAAAAGTTTTTCGTGGTCCTATAATCTATGCTAGTATTATAAAGAGGTAAAGTTTGTGAGTTTGTGACGTTGTAGGGGGTAGTCTCAGGAACTACTGGTCTGATTTGAAAAATTATTGCAGTATTATATAGTTTATTTATCGAAGATAGTCATAGACTATATATCATCACATTAAGACCAATAGGAGTGGAGCATGAACGAAGAATGTTTCAAAATCGTTTTTTTCCTCTAGAGAGTTTCCGATTCGTGTTAACGTGAGCTCAAAGTAACTACTCTACGCGGTCGAAGTCGCGGGCAGGGGCTAGTTTTCAATAAAATTATTTGGTGTATGATTTAGTTCCCAAAGCAGATACCTATTTTGTTTTTATTTAAACTGAGTAATAAGATTTTTTTAAATTATTCAAACCAAATGCATTAGTTTTGAGTAATTTTGTCACAAATACTTAACGCTGAAATAGTAAGTAGAGGTAAGCAGCGAAGTAGACGTTAACAATTCTAATTTCTAAGATATTATACACTATTTCAGCGTTTAGTATTTATATATTTACATGTGGATATAGCAA
>JACEII010000031.1:10308900-10377066 GCA_014332785.1 Antheraea mylitta | reverse complement strand
TCGACAGTCAACAATAATAATGCAATAACAATAATAAAAGAAGCAAATTGAACTGAAGACCTCAAATGCTTTATCACATAGAAAAAGTATTTATATCATATTAGTATATATATTATTATTATTATTATTTTAGTATTTGTGGCAAATTAATGTACCATTACCATTAATGTACCCAACGGTACAATAATATTGTACAGAACATTTATTTCTAGTACATAAAATATTAAAGTAGTAGTGTTTTAATGCTACCCATGTCTACAGGGCTTTTTCGTCTATGCGAAAGTGTTTTTTTTTTTTCTTTGAATATACATTTTTAATTTTCAATTAAATAAAACTCTTTTAGAAATACGTATTTTTAATTGGCATTCATTGCTAATTAATATAAATAAATCAACAAGACACGGCGTCGAATCTATCAATTTTAAAAAATACATTCGTTGAAATATTTTTTTCGAATAATATAATATTCAAGCGGGTACAAAAAGGTCTAAATATATCGGTAGTTCGGTGAAGCTATTAAACGTTGCAAGGTCATTAGCGTAGTCAGTTAAAAAAAAACTAAATATATCAATATTACTACAAACATTCTTAGATTTATTGAAATCAATATCATGCTCTGTCGTGGTGTGTACTGCTTGGTTATGAAATTTAAAGTTTTTAATACGTTTACGTAATAAAGTTTTAAAATACCACTACTTATCTTTAAAATATCAGTTATACTCAAATTGTCATTCAATAAATAATTTGAAGGAAAGCATTAAGAAAATAATTGTAATTAAAATTTACTCATTAACGAAATGTTAAATACTTTTAAGTTCGCGTTATGAAATTTGATGATAATATGAATTGGGAAATTATTATGTTCAGAGCCTGATATATATCTAATAAAAAAATCACATTACACCGAAAAATTGAGAACATAACTTTTAAATCATAAAAAAATAGATTTTTTTTTTAATTCGCAGCAAAAGCAATCCACATTCTTGTCTTCTAATATTACTTTGGCAAATACCGGTTTTAAAGTTTAGCCGTTCCAAAAAAATTGCCGCAATTGAATGTCTTCACGCACAGCTCACACAGCTGATTATAATACCTATCCATTGTGTGAAGGCTACTTCAGTCCACTAATATGAAAGAATAATATTTGATGGTGGACGATTTTACAAGATTATTTCGCAACTTTTTAATTTAATTTCGTACGATATTCTCTTCATCTTTAAATTTAGATATAAATGTTTTTACATAGTTTTTTGTTAAATTATTTTTTACTTATTTTTTTTTTTCGAACTGTTTTCGCTATTAACCTAGCAAGGTCTTAACAGCTTCATCGGACTAGGAAATTATTTACTTAATCAAGCAGCGTAAAGGTTTCCTTAAATTATTTAATGTATATAATTTATATCTGTACAATACTATGCTAATGCATTTATTATTGTGAAACTCATAATAACATTTGAGTTATGTAATTTAGACTTTTTTTACATGTGAATTGTTTAATGTAAATTAAAATTACCTATATATATTTCCAGGTGTCATTTTAACATCTTATGCGCTACTATTTGCCGGAGGAACCCTCTGTCTTTCAAATGGTATTGAAACGTACGTGTGTATGATACAGAGTATGGATTTATCGCGGTCATCTATAATCGTGATCAAGAGCATACTGGGCGCACCCTTTTGTTTCCATTACTTTAACGGTATCAGATTCTGCATTTGGAACTTAGGTAAAATGTTAGAACTCAAAGATGTATACGGTTCAGCGTATAAGAGCTTCGTTTTAATGGCATTATCTATTGCGTTCTTTGCCCTTATCTAACTATTTTTTTAATCTCTTAGACAAATACATAAATTAGTTGATAATTAGAAACCCTTGTAATGTCACGTCCGACATATTTTTAACTAATTCATTCTTCTTATACAACGTTATAAGAAACTTTCAACGTATAGAGGTATTGAAAAAGTGGGTTAAAGGATGTAACAATGTAAAACATTTTTTATTTATCGTAGGAAATATTATGGCAAAAAATATGCAAGAATTATTTTTATTAGGTTAGCGCATTCTAAACTTCAGAAGCACTTTTACTGTTTTATTAATTAATTTGAGAAAAGAAAAAAACAAAAATATTTTAATGTCAACGCCTTATTTAAAATTTTACGAAAATGTAATAAATTCAATTTATTTTTTTATTGTAATGATTATATTTTATTATCCTCATCTCTTCATTAGGGTTCGTTCTTCATATATTATGTCGTACTCTATACTTTTTTTTTAATAATAATACTTTAAATTGAATAAACATCATGAAAATATTGTTGAGTTTTATTACAATTTTAAATACTGTTGTTATTTGTCCCATTGAAATATCGTTGTGAATACGCACCGTAAAAAAATAAAAAAATAAAATAAATAAAAAACAGAAAATGATGTATTATCGTATTAAAAAAGTTATAATTTATCATATAATTAAATAATACTTAATAATCGAGGTGTATTACACAATAAATGACAAAAATAAATGTGACACGCCTAGATTACCGCATTGTGGATATCGACGGATCTTCCTTGCCATTATTACGTATTGGATATAATAACGCAAAAAGGAGGACCATAATTTATTAATTATCGCAAAATTCAAAATAATAAATTTATTAACCTTAAAGGATGCATAACCAAGTTACATAACACATATATTATCTTCGTAATATATTTCATAAAAGTTTTCAAAACTTTACGAAACATAAATAAGTTTCACAAAACTTTTAACTTCTCGTAAATAAAAAAAACAATCGCGTCGGCAATTTATTTTATTAAAAATAAAATAATTACATATAAAAAAAAGTTATTATAATTATAAAATATAACTTCTAAATATTTAATTATTAAAATACTCACGTTCACCAGCCCCTCGTTCCCTTTATAATTATGAAACTATTAAAAAAAAAAATATTATATCACTTTTTAAGGCACTGTAAAAGTTTTGTGGAGTAGCATGCGGCTTGTGTGTACAACCGCAGCCCGCGTACCGTAAATTCGAAGTGGCATACCACGGGAGAGGCCATTAAATTGTCTTTCAGTTGTTACCCTTAGCAACACAAAGTGACGTTTTGGATTTTCCACGTATTCTGCGTCTGCTAAAATCTTCTTATGTTTAAAGGCTTCATTCTTTTTTTGGAGATTACGTAAATATGTTTCTAGTAAAATATGAGATAACTATTGAATACTGGTGAAACGATTAGGTTCTTTAGAAATCTTTTTTTAAACATTAATTAAAGTAAGATATATTTTTTAACAATTTATAACTGTTTATGTTACTTAGGATGGTAATCTGGTATGAGACATAACATGGACTTTAACATATTAAGACACATTGTAAGGTGCTTGAAAAGGTATATTCTGCATAAACAAAATTAAAAAATTAATCAAACATAAAATGTATTTTAAAATTATATTACAGGTAAAAACTCATCTGAAACAATGTTATTTTTGAACTATATTCATAATACTTTTTGATTGGGAATTTTATTTTCATTTAAGTAAAAGTAAATTAAATAATATGTAGTTTCTCGGAAATAGCTGAATCTATATTGATAATATATTTACTGATGGGTTTCAAAGTTTTACTTGAGATACCTACCACTGCCAGTTTCTTTGTGAAGTTAATGAGAATGGCTTAATTTAATAGAGTTAATTTAGAATCAATAAGAGGGTTAAATAGAAAAGAAAAAAGGATAATTAAAAGGAAGATAATGAGAGCCCATAAATAATCCAGATAAAAAAGGTATAAGATCATATCAAAAACACCATAAAGGATTAGTAAAAATAGCTATCTATTCATAATCCTTAATTATTTCAAAAACAATCATAAAAAAAGTAAATCATAATGAGAATGATTCGGTTCTTCACAACTCAATCGTTTTTATTCGAGGGTTAGCGTCGTTTAGTTCAGCTACGGAAGATGCCCCTCCCTAATAATTTCAAGCATGCGCAAAACGTAGTGACCTCGCCCTTAACACTCGGATCGTCAAGGAAATACGTCATTGTACTTGCAGTCTAGACTATGTATTTTAATCGTTTTCCAAACAAAATATAACATGTGGCAATATATACATATGATATTTTTGCATAAATTTAGCAATTAGTAATAGAAAATAATTACATAATGCATTGATTTTATACTTTGGGTGACCGGGTGCATAGTGGGAGGGATGCAGGTCGTTGCTATCAGTCGTTATTGGGTTAAAGTGCATTGACCTTGTGAGTCTGGGCGTTTTCCCGATAGTACTATGCGGCTGGAGATATTTGCTCAAGCGAATATATAGTATTTAGAGAATGCAAAAAAGGATACTATTAACAAAATAATTATTAATTATTCTGTGATCTGTAAATAATAACGATAATAATAAGTAGTATATTTTTAAAATGTTTATTAAAAAAAAACAAATATAAAAATATGTATCTCTTTTGAATCTTTTATATATTAAATGCACAACATCAAGAAAGCATTTATATTAAGATAATCTAGTTTATTCTTTAAAAACAGAAAATTTTCACCTTCATATAACTTTGTCATATAAGTACTAAGTTTATAGGATGGAATAGAAGTATAACTATAAATTATGTATTAAAACCTAACTTTAATCGAATAAATGGAATATTTCAAACAAAATACATTACATGAAATATACATATAAGATAATTACACAGATTATTAATTTGTTTGTATGTAGAAACAACGAAAAATAATGAAGAGAAAGATGTTTATTTTAGAGATCTCTTTAATTACATTTATTTTACGCTACGGTCATTATTAATTTGAAGGGATGATGACTTAGTCGATAGCATGTTGGGATACAGTGTTGTTGGACGTAGATTTAAATCCTTCAACTGAGTCGAAGTTTCCGATGAAGAGTCACATCGCAATGAAACTATAGCGTGTCGGTAGGGTTTTATTAAGTTCGCCTGGCTATTCTTTTTTCTCGAACTGATTACGTTGTTGACCTGGACAGGTTTTTACAACTTCACCAAACTATCCCGCCTGGCGAGTCCCCCGCCCTCTTTAAGTTACAAATCTGTTACCGAGTACTTGTTGGTGTATTTCCTCGACTGCAGTTCAAAGACAGTCCTCTCTAGATTTGGTGTGTTTACCGCCTCAAATTAAATCGTGGTGTGGTCAAATGCTATAACCTATAAAATATTTTTTTTTCTAACTGAATACGCTATTGACCTAGCAAGGTCTTAACAGCTTCACCGGACTACTAAGGTGAGCGCTTAAGCCACTCTGCCGATTCTATTTGACAACTAACTCGAGGGTATACGACACCACCTCGGCTTGGGCCAGCGGGTCGACCTTCGTCGTGAGAGTGCCTTGCACCCTCTTGCTTCCTCTAGAAGCAGCGGCCGTGACCCGCGCTTCCCTTCATGGCTTAAGTGACAGTAGGCGACTCCACCCACCCACGGCTACTATCAGATGGTATAACTTTCACGGTACCGTAAGAAACAAAGATATAATAAGGAGCAAATATCTATTTCAGTTCGAAAAAGATAAAACCCTTCCACTTTCATGTCTAAGCGTGAATGCGTACACGTGTGTGAGGTTGATATGTGTAATGTTGTCGCGGTGATGTAAGATTTTGTGTCACTGTATCGCGTGAACAGCGCACTCAAGGGCTCCACGCCGAGGGAACGCACCTAGGCTTGAGCCGCTGCTGAGGGGGCCTAATCTGGTAAAATAAAAAAAGAAATGTTCCTTTTCCGATTATCCAATTTTACCATATTTGTATATATCTACAACTTTTTTAACGAATCGCGTTGGGTTTGCCCTTCATTATAATATTACCGTATCAAGCACATTCTATCTTCAATATTGAAGTAGAAGTTTATCCTTGAAATTTGAACCAGTTTTATTAGAATGTTCTCGTTTACGGTAAATTATATATTATTTCGATCAATGTAACATTTTGACATAGGATCCTAATGCTAATTGATCATATGAACGCAAATGGGAGTTTGTTTCACTTTCTCGCCGTAACTACACAGCTGGCGGTCATGGAATTTTCCATACAAAAAAAAAAAAAACACTGATCCCGACGGAGATGCGATGAGACAAATATATACTGCAACGGCTACGGCCCAGTGTTGGCGCGATTAAATACCACAACGATCGATATGGCTTTGAATTTTATAGTGAGCATAAATGAAAATAATATGTATTTTGTTGTGTTCAACTAGCTGTCTACCAATCGGATTATCACAAGCTAATTAGTCTCGTGCGTTAATAGCGTTACTTAGTTCGAAAAAACAAACAGTTTATAATCTGTCTACAGGTTAACTTTACATAAGAATCCCTTTTACTTAATGTTTACTAACTTAATTTTTTTATACCATAGCAGGCAAACGGATAGTTGGGTCACCTGATGTTAAGTGATCACCACCGTCCATAGACACTTGCAACACCAGAGGAGTCGCAAATGCTATGCCAGTTGGTGTTGGGGGGTGGGAATAAGGAAGGGTAGAAGGGGAGAGGAGAGGGAGGAAGGCGGAGGGCGGCGCTCTCACTGACCAAACAAAACGCAACAATGCAAGCACTGTTGCACTGTTACTTTACGTCGGTTTTTTGTGAGAGATTGGTACTGCCCCGGACGAACCGAACCAATCATGCTGAAACTAGTAATAGCTTCAGCGTGACTCTACTACCTACCTACAAGTTTAGTACAATTTAAGTTGTCACTTAATGTAAGATGAGATTTTAGTCAAACATTACAATACAGGTTTATACTCCACTTCACGTAGTCCGGTGAAGCTGTTAATACCTTGCTGGGTCAATAGCGTAGTCATTTCGAAAATAAAAAAAATTTATACTCCTTACAAACGAATATAGACCTCATGATACAAGTCAACAGATTGTTGACAGCATAATCTTTAAAAAAATACCTGATTATTAAAAAAAAAAAAAAAAAAAAACAAATTATGTTTTGTAAAGTGATATATTTTGTGTGAAATAGATTTTTAATTATATAAACAATCTATAATATAAAAATGAATCGATGGATGTGTTGCTAAGCGCAAATCTCGAGAACAGCTGAACCGATTTCGCTAATTATTTTTTTGTTGTTTGATATTGTCTGGAGAAGAAAGAAAAAAAGTATATTTTAATATATTTTAGGCGAAACGGAGTTAACGAGCACTGCGAGTAAGATGATAACTATTTCTTTAATTAAAAATACAGAATGAGTTGAGCTTGAAATCTTGATAAATTTAATTCGGACGAAATCACGGGTAACAGCTATCTAAAATGGAATAACCTAAATTACTTCTTATAAGGTCCGCTATCTGCCAGTAAAAATCCCGTGAAAATCAGCCCAACGGTTCAGGAGATTGCACTGTGGACGAAGCCGTGGTTAACAGCTGGTCGAAATTTCAGCTATTTGCCAGTGCAATTTTCATTAAAATCGGTCCAGCCGTTTCGAAGTTTATCCGGAACAAACAGACAGACAAATCGACAAAAACTGCATTTTTGTTGCGAGTAGCGTGTATACTTTGGTGCCCAATCAGTTAAAAGTTGTTATTTTTATATTATATACAGACACTTCATTTTTATTATATGTACAGAAAATGTACATGTTAAATGATACTGTAGGTGGCTTGCATGTCATACTTACAATTGTTTTTGATATAGCATCAGCATCATCATCATCATCATATATAATAACACGTGAAGCAAGAACTTTGTACCCCTTTTTAAACGAACTGCGTAAACGGGTGAACTTGAAATATGGCTAAGTTAAAGTTTATATGGCGGAGAAGTACAGAAAACTATTATTTTTTTTGTATAAAATGCATTAGAAGTACATTAAATTAATTAAAATATGCATTACTCACCCTACTGCTTGAATTGTACGCAACATAGACACACGCATGTAAATAAAAAAATTCATTTTGACAGCCGTTAATAACGAATATCAAAAAATAATTGCGAAGGAGGTTGCTCTTGCTCGACACTGTATTTTTTACTCTTACGTTCCAATTATTCTTTTTTATCCTACATGCAACAATTATATTGTAAGATATAACTATTATTACTAGTTTTTATAATTGTACTTGTTCTCACAATTTTATATTTCTTTAATAAAAACGCGTGCAGAACAGCGGTTAAAAGCTAGTAGTTAAATAAATATGTCAATTTCATGGAGATAAAGTTTACATTTTAGAGCATGTTCATTGATAAAGTTGATCAGAAGATAATGCGGAATATATACTGTAAACTGGTAAAATTATTGCGTTGTTTCTGCCTTTGGTCGCGTGAAGATAGTAAGTTGGGCGTGGGGGTGGGTGGCCCGGCGTAGAAGCAACCAGGGGGGTACTGAGAAAATATCTATCGCCAGTATATGTAGGATAGTTCTTATTTCAGTTGTAATGTCACAGTAGTAATATTTGTCAACTTAAATATGTGAGCTACATTAAGCACATCATTCACATTCCTATCTCTATCTCTCTATGTATAATTTTTCTGTCCGTGTGTATGTGATTAAACTCCTAGATGTTTGGATCGATTTTGATGACTTTTTGTGTGTTCAAGTGGATACATAATCAGGTTATATTCACAATTGAACCCAGTAAGTTGCACTATGGTTAGATTATAGGATTTTTTTTTAATTATCAGAGTTGTGCAAAGTCTGCCGGGCACGCTAGTTTTCTACAAAATTAAAACAAGAACCTAGTTGTTCAAGAGCGAATTTCAAGTTTCATTTAATACGTAACGCGATGATCGATCGGGGTTATTAAACTATGAAAGTACTTGTAAGATTCATAATTAAAAACATTGAGCGTTACTAGCAATGAAAAGGTACATCAGTTATACTTATAAATTGATAGTTATCAGTAATCTGTCGCCTACGCCCCACGTTTTTATTTCGGGAAACTGTGAGGTTTTTAAACCTTAGTTGTACCTATTGTTTTGTGCATTTTGGTTTGTTATAATTTTTGTATATAATAGGTCTTTACTTATGAACTTGCCGTTTTGCAGTACTGGCCATTTCAAATCAAAATAGTTTTTGTTTGGCTAAGAAATCTAATTTCAAATTAATTTTATTTTAAAACCTTGGAAATCTTTTTCCAAAAGTAGTTATTTTTTTATTGATTAGTGTTACGTTTTCATCGCATTTCAGTCTTATTTTGTCGTCATGGATACGTTAGAAATTCGAGTAATCATGGAATATGAGTACCGTCGTGGCAGCAACGCGGCACAAGTGGCACGCAACATCAACGACGTTTACGGAGCTAACACTACAAACCAACGCACCACTTGTTATTAGTTTGCTTGCTTCCGTTCTGAAAATTTCGACCTGGAAAATGAACTTCGCGGGCGTCCGAAGACTTTGGTCGACAATGACGAATTAAAGGCGATTATGGAAGATGATGATACACAATCTACAGCTGAATTAGCAGCAAATTTTGAAATAGCATCAAAACAATATTGGTCCATTTGTATCAAATTGGCAAGATAAAAAAACTTGACAAATGGGTGCTCCACGAACTCAATGATCGCCAGTGCGAAGTACGCATCGAGACGTGCCTTGCACTGCTCAACAGGCACACAAATGAAGAAATTTTGAACCGCATTGTTACCTGCGATGAAAAATGCGTTCTGTTTGATAACCGCAAACGCACTGCAAGTTGATGGGATCCTGAGTCAGCACCTAAACAATATCCTAAACGAAAACTTACCCCTAGAAAATTGATGGTCACTGTTTGGTGGTCTAGCGCCGGTGTGATTCATCACAGCTTCTTACCAAACGGGGTGAACATTACTGCAGATGTGTACTGTGAAGAAACGAACACAACGATGAAGAAGCTGGCACATCTCCAACCAGTATTGGTCAATTCGCTCCTCTCCGCTGCTCCTGCACGACAACACGCGACCTCATACTGCACAGTATACGGTCTCCAAGTTGCAAGAACTGGGGTTGGAAGTTCTCCGTCATCCCCCTACTCACCAGACCCTTCGCCTACAGACAACTACTTTATCCAGAATTTGGATAACTTCTTGGCGGGAAAAAAATTTCAATACCTGAGAGGCAGTACAAAATGCATTTGAAGAATTTGTTGCCTCCCGTGTAGCTGATTTCTTTAAGAAGAGCGTCAATAAACTGCCACTGCGTTGGTAAAGATGCATTGATTGCATGGGTGATTACTTCGATTAATACAAATAAAAAATACATGAAAAAAATTCGTTTAATATTTTTCATACAAAACGGCAATTTCATAGGTAATTACCTACCTAGCTTAGATTGCAAAAATAACAACATAAACACAAAATTAAAAACCTCTTTACAATATAAAAAGCAATAAAAAAGCATAAATGATTAAAATCGTTACTTTAATGCATAATTAGGTACTTTTCGTATCACAGATTAAGTCAAGATTTTCTGACAGTAATATTGTAATAAATAAAAACAACTTACATAAAAAATCAGCTACCATAATGATAAGAATTTTGCGACACGAATTTGCTCTAAAGTCGAGTAATACATTAAAAGACTCGACAAACACTAATGAAACGAACAAAGGTATGATATACCTATTCGAGTCTCATTTCAAAAATGCTTCGTAGTTAGGTTGAACCGTGAGAACATAAAAAGTCTACGTAAGCTGTACGTTTTGTTGAGTAGATAGATACACGTACTTACATAAGTTGACAAGTTTCCTATAACATAAAAAAACATTACGTATGCCACTGTGTACACTCGGAGGAAGTGTAACGCATTTTTTAAATTGTATTAAAGAATTATAAACTTGTGAGACAATTATAGAAATGCTCTTTAAAAACAATTGTAAGTACGACACGCACGCCACTTACAGTAGTATGTAATGTATACAATAGATATATAAATACTAACAATGTACCTACTGAGGTTTACCATCAGCAACATAATTGGGGTTTTAACCCATCATATAGCTGTCTTCGTGCTCACTTACTCTGTGTAAGGAACTAATGAAACAATAACTTAAAATATTATCATAAAGATTTACATAACTGTCATTACACTTACGATTTGTGTCTATACAAAAAATAAACGTTTGTCTGTTCTGCAAGAAATTGTATTATGGACCTCTTTACGTAATACGTTTATGATCTGAAATCTTATTAGGAAGACCTCTTCAATCTTCAAAGTTACTAATAATTATAATATCGAATTATAAATTGATAATTATTTCTCTAATTAAAAATAAAGAATCAGATGAAATCTTTCTAAATTTCATACTGACAAAGTCGCGGGTAACAGCTAATCTAAAATAAAATAATCTCAATTACTTTTTATAAGGTAAGATCCCTGAAAAATCGGTCTTACCTTTTGGAGAAAGTACTGTCGGGAATGCAACGGTTAACAGCTAGTATAAACTAAAAATGCCTGAATTATTTTTTATAAGGTCAGCTATCTGCCAGTGAAAATCTCGTGAAGATTGGTCTAAACATTTTGGAGGTAGTATAACGGACGAAGTCACGGTTAACAGTAAATATAAATTAAAATTGCTTGAATTAATTTTTATACGGTCAGCTATCTCACAATGAAAGTTTCGCGAAGATCAGTTTAACGGTTTTGGAGATAGTACTGCAAGCAAAGCCACGGTTACCAGCTAGTATAAATTAAAATTGCTTCAATTTATTTTTTATAAGACCAACTATCTGCAAATGAAAGTTTCGCTAAGACCAATCTAACTGTTTTGGAGATAGCATTACGGGCAAAGGCACGATTAACAGCTAGTCTAAATTAAAATAAACTGAATTACTTGTTATGATGTCCACTATCTGTTGGTGAAAGTTTCATGAATATTAGTCCAGCCGTTTTCGAGATAACATTGCAGACGAAGCCGCGGTTAACACTTAATCTAATTTAGAGTAGTCTATGTCACTCGCTGTAATTTTAGCCATCTATCAGTGAAAGTCCCGTCAAAATCCGTCCATTCCGTCCGTTTCGGAGATTACCCGGAATGAACAGACAGACAGACATACAGAGAGACCGACAAAAAATTTAAAAATTGCATTTTTGTTATCAGAAGCGTGCATACTCTCATATCTAATCAATGAAAAAATTTTATTTTGCTGTTACATACATACACTTCATTTTTATTATATGTATAGATTATGAATATAGATGATGAATATAGATGAGATAGATCATAAAGTTCCGTAGTATAAATACTTATACAATTACTAATTGTTGTGTCCTGCTAGACCCATACAGACACTTATACACTTTACGTTTAACGTGTAATGATTTTTTTTTCTATTGTACGATAAGAAACTTAATTTCAATAATCGATAAAAAGCACTAATAATAATATGACGACATAATTTCAGACACGACTATTCATTTCCATACTAGGCGTACTTGTATTTTAGTAACTAAACAACTATCAATACTTTACATACTATATGAATATTTAACACCAATACAGTATAATCGCACTAATCCGGCACTTCGATAGATCGACACGTCCAATAATCCGGCACCCTTTGCCCACGCCTCCCTCGCCTCTCTAAACCTGTGAGCTCCGGTTACTACTACAAGTTGCACAAAAGCAGACCTTAATTAAGGATGACATATTTTAAAACTATATTTACATATGTACATGTTAATTTAATATATAATACACATTTATTCCCTCTATGAAATGCTTTATTTTATTCATTACCTGTGGCTTTTTCACTAGTTCTTTTCACACGCCGGTTAATAGTGCCGGGTTAGTGAGATTATACTTTATATAGAATTGACAATTATATTCTACATTCAAAGATAATTCTTCTAGATCTAACAAATCACACGCGCAAATGGAAGCCGTAATATCAATAGGCCTACCAACTGGATGTGTTTGAATGAAAATCTTTCGAAAGTCTTACGGATTCTATTAAAATAACATATGGTTAAAACCCCGATATGAATAGTGAGTAAGTAAGCGAGACAGAAGGCATTTGATGTTCAAAAATATTCATAGAATTGACAGCTTGACGTTCAATTATCATTTCCTTTAATTACCGGGTTATAATAGTCGTAGTGGAAAGGGAAGATTTGGTCTCACTTTTACTTTACAGTTAGTGACAGTTGCTATGTAAATAGGGATGTTACATGTTGGTATATTACGAAGAAAGTTGTCACACACACACAACTTACGTGTTGCTATGAATAAAATATTTATGTAACCCGTTTGACTATAACACGTCACAAGGTTGTTATAAGTTATATGTTATTGTTATCTAGTTCCAAGTTGTAATTCAACACGGACAAAATCGCGTTAGGTTACTAGTGGATCGTAAGATGGGAAGTCAGCGTTTTATGTAACATTATATGTTTGTACATACGTAATCTCACGGTTATCATTACAATTATCACGGTAGATAGTATCAAGTTCAAATGTTTATACTATAAAATATTATAAAAAGAATGAATCGAACTTTTCCTTTACTACGATGAAACCAAAAGAAGAGTTATAATTTTAGAAGTGTATGATTGCGTTTCAGTAAGCGCTCACAACGCTCACTCTCACGACCGTGAGTTTTCCCGTTCCGCCTACTCTCGAGCGTTACAATCGTAAACGCTAGTGGAACGCGTTTATGGGCGTTTTGAGCGTTCAGATAAATAATAGAAATGGCTACCTAGAAAAAATAAAGCAGAAGCTTTAAGAGGTTGAGTTACAATTTGAAAGTCTTAACAGTAAATTCTAATTACTATTAAGTATATTAAAAAAAACTTTGTATAATTAATTTGTTTTCCTTTTTAATAATCATAAAACTATAAATATGATCTTTTTGGTTAAAAAAAATATTAAATAACTATGAAATGATTACAAATTAGAGATGAAACGGATATCCGGTAACTATCCGGTATCCGGCTTATCCGGCCTTTTTACATTATTCGGCCGGATATCGGATAGTAATTCAGTATTCGGACGGATTTCGTATAGTAAAATTTAAAAATATCTCATGGTTATACAAAAGGTAATAATACCACAATAGACTATGGACAACTTTTATTGTTATAATCGCACGTCAAAAGTGAGTGTTTTATTAATTAGTTTGTTTAATACTTAAAGTTAACAAGTGGCAAATTGTGGTGAATTAATACCAAATTTTCCGCATTTGTTGGTAACAGACGACTCCGCTTGGCGTCGTATAGCAGATCCACTTCTGAAAATAGTCTTTCGCTGTAAAAGCTACTGCCAGGTGCTGAAAGATAAATTCTAGCAAACCTTGACAACTGCGGATACTGATTTAAATTAACTGACCACCAAATGTATGGGTCGTGATTTTGATTGATTCGAGATGTCTTTAAGAAAAAATCAATCTCGTTAGCAATTGGATTATGTTTTTTTTTATCGCAAAAATCACTACTATTATCCTTTGCCACTTCATTGGAACAGTTCCAAAAAGTGTCATGAGCTTCACGTGTGAATTTAGATCCAGTTTCATCTTCTCTCATTTGTTTAGCAGGTGTTGAAGCTGGCGTAGATCTGTTACTATCAAAAGAAGATTCATCGTAAGAGTTTTTTATATACTCTATCATAATTTTTTGTCAGGTATTTTCAGTTTCAAGAACTCCTAAGTAGTCTGACTTGAACCTTGGGTCTAAAAAGGTAGCAATTGGGTAGTTTAGATTGTTTTCTACGGATTTAAAACTACTCTCTAATTCAGCTTTCAAAGTAGCTCTCGTACGAGCTAAGTGCGGTGTCCTTTGTGCAGTCTCGTTTTTGTTTAAATACTTTTTTAATCCAGAAACATGTGAATTCACCAAGGAAATACACGAGAGGCCAGAGCTTGTAATTTTCGTTATTTCTTCAAATGGTTTTAAAAGATATATGAACTGCTCCATCAGGCTTCATTGTTGTATTGTCAAATTAGTGAGTGTGTAATGTTCAACAAGATAAAGAGTGATAGCTCTTTTTTGTTTCATCAAGCGTTTTGCCTTATAAAACGTAGAGTTCCACCGAGTAGTGATATTCTGCACTAACTGATGCTGCGGTAAATTTAACTCCTTGTGGATTGCAAGGATTTTTTTCTTGTGCTAAACCTGAACGATTGAAATGAATTACTATACGTCTTCCCGTAGCAGTCATGTCTAATACTTCAGCCTGGATCTTCATTGACTCAGTAACAATTCGCTGAAATGAATGAATGAAACATGTAGCTGAATCATATTTTGCAACTCGAGCTTTTTTGCCATGTTAGCGTCTTTATCATGGATTAGTTAGTGGATGTTATTTTTTTCAATATTCCAGCGAGCAGCAATAGCATTTAGTTCCTTTGCCTTTTCTCTAGTATGTGATCCTGAAAACGGTTTCATAAGAAGAACGCCGTGTTGCAGCTGAGATTCTGGAGAAAATCAATGGGCTGTGAAGTCAAGAAGCTAGAACTATTATGCAGACAGGTCCAAATATCAAAAGTAACAGAAACTGTAATAGCTTTTAAGATGTTTGTTTTAATTTTGTCGTAAATTCTATTGTAGATTTCGGGAATCATTTTTTGAGAAATATAAGTGCGACTTAGTTAGGAATTACTAAGTCGCACTTTAAGGTGGCGCTTGTTCTAGAAGCCTTTTAAATCCGACCTTTTCTACGATACTAAACGGCTCGTTATCTATCGCAATCATTTGTGCAATTATATAATGATATTTTTTAGCTTTAGCATCATTTACATCCCAAAATAATTTTCTTTCAAACAATTCCGACAGTGTTAGTTGTTTTTTTGATAATCATGAATATCTACTTGTGCTGGGAACGGCAGATCCCGGGGCCACAATTGGCGTTGAATGTTTACTGGTTTTACTTTTATTTATCAATTTAAACTCCTCTGGATGTTTAGACTATAAATGATTACTCATGGCTGAAGTACCTGGTGATTAAAAAAAGAGAAACCCTTTAAAATACTCCGTACCGAGTCACAATTAGTATAAATAGAAAAATAGGTGAAATCATAAAATTGCATTCACAAAATTGGTGGATGTCATTTTAAGAATTTAAAACGAGGCGTAATTAAAATAAACAAGTACAATCTGTTTAAAAAAAACAATCTTTTCCAAGTGCCTTGAGCCATCTTCTAACTCCGTCATCAGAACCTAAATCAGAAAATAGTTCAATAAACAGTCATCAGAAAATAAACACATGGCGCTTGTAATATTATTTTAACTACACAAAAATTACAGTAATAATCTGAAAGATTGGTTGCCAAAAATAAAGTAAAAAAAGTATGTATGTGTTAAAAGTAGAAACCTAAGTAGGTTAAGTTTGTGATAAGAACTAAACTAAGAACAAATGATTTCGGTTATTTTTTCCACGAAGTACAAAGCTTATACTACGTTTTTATGCTTAAAAAGAGAACTAATTTATAGGTGTGACAATTTGAACAGGGTTATAGGTTCTTACCACGCAAGTAATGACAAACATAATCCTGCTATGCTGTGGTATGGTTTCATCAGGATTTTTTTCTGCACCGTAATCCCAAGATTCAGTGTAAGAATTAAGCTTACGTTATTTGGAACGACATTCGAGTGGGTCACTACCTCACTCTTATTTTTTCAAATACTGATTATCTACAGTTTAGAAAAAATACCATCGTCAGTCTTGCTTCTGCAACAAAAGAACTATATTTTATTGCTGTTACATTGTGTTCTGCAGAGGCGTGCGGTTGTTAACATGCGTTGTCCACATATACAATTACGATTCACGTTTGAGCAACCAAATTACTCATTATCGCAATCCTTACAGCTATAATCTTTTGAAGATGGTTGGTCAAATTTCATAACTATATTTTTTATGTAATATAGGAAGCAAACGAACATGCGGGTCACTTGTTGTTAAGCGATCACCGCCGTCCACAGATAGTAGCATCCCCAGAGGAGTCGCAAGTGCGTTGCCAGCCTGTGTTTGGGGGAATGGAGTGAAAGGGAGAGGGGAAGGGAGAGGAGAGAGAGGGATGAAGAGTTGGTTTCTCCGGCGCTCTCACTGACTCAAGGACTATTGCTTCACGTCGGTTTTCCGAGAGAGGGTGATACTAACCCCGACTAGCCGACTCATTCATGGTGAAACCGATAATAGCTTCAGCGAGGCTCTACCACCTATTATATAAACGATGTGGCTCATATCCTAAATAATATTTTAACTGCGTATGGGAGTTTGTTTATTAAGTTTTCACGCCTTAATTTTCTAACCGATCATCACAGAATTTCTTATACACACTTTGTCAGGTGTTCAAAAAATTGTACAGGGTTATATTATCTCTTCTTATCTAGAAAAAATGTACTATTTCCAAGGAATAGCTCAAATCTACAATAAAGCGAGCGAAGCCTAGGGCAAAAGCTACTTATTTACAAAAATAATATACAGTAGTATATACGACCTTGATCTATGTACGTATATTGAAAAAAGGTATTAGCGTTCCCAATAAACATTATTTTATTTAATTTAGTGGCCTAAGAACAAGTCTCTGCTAGAGTAAATCGCTTTGGCAGAAAATAGTAACTAGGACAACGTATTTATAACAATATATATTTGTTCCCTCAAGGAAATCGATCGAGCTCGCTTAAACGGAGAAGTCGAAGAAACGGGTAATCATAATATCCGCAGGGCTGACGCGGCTATAATCTAGACACATTGGCGCCGGAGACCGTTGAAACTTTTCTATATTGTGTTTTTCGCCAAGAGTTTTTTATCAATAAAAAAATTGTATCGAAGGATATTTTTCATAATCGGATCAGTAGATTCAGAAATTATTTCTTAAAAACAAATTTTACATTTTTGTAATAATATAGACTCATTATTATTAATCATATAATTATATAATTGGTATAGTCAGAGTATATTTCAGTTATTAAGAACACTTACTTTTTTTAGAATTAAAGGTATCATCCTGTAGTCCTTCTTTTCATTTAGACTATCTGTTAGAATATATTTTAGAAAAAGGCAGATAAAGAATTACGAAACTATGTCCGTTTATTTTACATTTGACCGACTTACTTGAATATATAGGGCAAATAAAGTTTAGACATATATGAACCCTTTAAACTCGGGTGCTTCGGAGCGGAGCCATTTAAAATGTCAGTGACAAATGACAGACTAAATACACTATGGGCGCGTTCCATTAGCCGTTCACAACGCTCACAACACTCTTTTCTCCGTTCCACCAGACAACCGCGAGCGTTGTGGTTGTGCCGAAAATGTCATTGATGACGTCATAACATACGCTCACAAGAAGCTCACGACGCTCCATGTCCGGAGGTGGGTCGACGTGAGCGTTGATAAAATTAGCGGGATTCTCAATAAAGATGGCGACCATAAAAATGTCATTATTTGATACGGTAAATAATATTTATATTAAACAACATATTGTATTTGAATAAATAAATGAAATATGAAATTAATTAAGTTTTGATAATTTTACTTCTTTTGAAAAATGTAAAAATTAATTTATAATCATTTCATGGTAATTTAATGTTTTTCATCTAACAAAAAAGTTCATCTTTATGTATTTATAATGATGAAAATATAAAAAAATTGAATTATACATTGTTTTTCTAATATACTTACTTAAATCAATTTAATAATAGTTAGAATTTACTGTGACTTATAAATTATAAGGGAACTTCTTTATTTTTTCTAGGTAACCATTTTTATAATTTATCTAAACGCTCAAAACGCCCATAAATACGTTCTACTAGTGTGTACGATTGTAGCTCGAGAGTTAGTGGAACGGAAAAACTTTTATCGAAACGCAGTCTATGATGTACAGACAAAATGTACTGTTTATTTTCAGTTAACATACTTAATGAAACTCTGTAAAAATACGTTTTTTTTTCTTGAGCTGACTACGCTATTGACCTAGCAAGGTCTTAACTTCACCAGACTAATGTCAAAATACGTACACTAGGCAACGTTGCATTATGTTTTAGAAAATTAATAAATGAATCTTAAGTTGACTTGAAAATCGATAGCTGCATTTTTTAGGTCTAAGTGTACATGAACTTTATGCTTGTACCATGTGAACCTCAATCGAAAACAATAAAAATAAACACTGGCAGTCAAATAAACAATAAAGTTATATCTGTATTAAAAACAATATAGATTGACTGTTTCATAAATATTAATGTCGACATATTTTGTAATTTAGCGGAATTATTTGTTTTTGATCATGTTTGTTGTCGCACAAGTAAGAAACTTTTTATTTTTGTTATTCATTATAGATAATGCATTTTATGTTATGTTTAGATACCTACTACAGTTCTCGTCGGTCGTTTTAGTCGCTCTGGATATAGTTGTAAGTTAAGTTTTGGACGTAAAATAATCTCTCAATCTTATGCATCTATACTAATATTATAAAGAGGTAAAGTTTGTGAGTTTGTGACGTTATAGAAGGTAATCTCAGGAACTACTGGTCCGATTTGAATAATTCTTTCCGTGTTATATAGCTCATGCGTCGATAATGGTTATAGGTAATATGTTATCACGCTAAGCTTCACCGGACTACTAAGGCGAGCACGTAAGGCACTCAGCTGATTTTATTTTGGCAACCAGCTCAAGGGTGCACGGCACTCCTCGGCTTAGCTGTTGC
Source organism: Antheraea mylitta (assembly GCA_014332785.1). Classification (NCBI taxonomy): domain Eukaryota; kingdom Metazoa; phylum Arthropoda; class Insecta; order Lepidoptera; family Saturniidae; genus Antheraea; species Antheraea mylitta. The sequence goes on along the minus strand of JACEII010000031.1, from coordinate 10,357,471 downwards.
CTGTTGCATGCAAAATCGCGACCTATCTTAGCCAGCCTAGCTAACTATTCATATATGTATGAGTTGTTGAAATGTATATTTGTACCAAGCATACACGCCTTAACAACTCCTCCATATATTTATTATCGGGAAATTGAGAGTTTTTCAGTTCGATAAGAGAAAAAAAAGTAAACCCTTCCACTTTAATGTGTATGCGTGTAGGCGTGCACGTGTGTGGAGGTGATCGTGTAGTGTTGTAGCGGTGGTGTATACTTGTGTGTCACCGTATCGCGCAAGCAACGCACTCAAGGGCTCCCTACCGAGGGATCGAACCTAGGCTTGAGCCGCTGCCGTGGGAGGTTTAATCGGGTGTGCGGAAGCGAAATTAACCCCCAGACCACGGCCTCGACCACGACCACGCTCTGTTTCGAGGGACAGGCTGGTACTGTTCGTTCGCTGACGTGACTGAATCAGGAGGGTCGATAAAAATGTGTCGCGGACGTCTTTTATAACGCGCAGCGTTAGGTACGGATTCATAGTTTGCGGCGGATACCACTAACGGACTGGGATGATTCGCGGATTTTTCAAAATAACTAATCGTAAGTGATTTTACGTACGCCCAGATAGAAGGGATCTCTAGGTCTCTATGGAGATCGACTCTCCGGATGTACCACGGGGCACCCGTCACTTTACATAAAACATGATTTTGGAGAACCTGCAGCTTTTCAATGCTATCTTTGGACATATGCGCAAAAACGGGGCGGCTATATGTCATCACGGGACGGATACACGTCATATACAAAGTGAGCTTGTGTCTGAGGGACATCTTACTCTTATGACAAAGCAACGGATGGAGGCGACCCAAGACCATAGCGGCTTTGTTTTGCACTCGTCTATGTGTGAATTGAACTTCAAATGTCTATCTAATGTAATACCGAGATATTTGACCTCTTCGACCCAAGAGATATCGATTCCGTATAGCCAGATGGGCTCGAATGTATTAGCGCGTTTCTTGGAATCGAAGAGTATTACGGCACTCTTAACGGGATTAACTTCTATGCGCCATCGGCGAAACCATTCACCGAGAGTATAAATGGCTTTTTCGATGCGCTTCCTAAGAAAGTTCGACCGCCAGCAGGAAGTGGAAAAGACTATATATATAGGGTTTTTATATCATAGGAGGCAAACGAACAGACGGGTCACTTGATGTAAGATGATCACTGCCGTCCATAGACACTAGCCTTGAGTTGCAAGTGCTTTGTCAGACTGTGTATGAAGGAAGGTGGGCGAGCGGGACGATGAGAGGAGAGGGTTAGGGAGGTGGATCTCCGGCGCTCTCACTGTCCGAACGAAACGCAACAATGCAATATTGATGCAAGATTGATGCTGATACTTATATGATATAATGTATATATTATAATAAGTTTTCCATTATAAACTATGCAAATAAAGTAAAAACATTGTTATAAAACCATAGCATGATGGTAACGCTTTTTATAAACCTGTCTTCCTAAAGCTGTCAATATAAAATATCTATCATCCACCACCTTATGTCTATGTTTCTACTGATACACTTGAGAGTCAGTCGGGGCCTACTACAGAGGTTTACGGTATCTACTAACTTAATCCATGGCATCTTTTAAGCTATAAAATAAATGTAAACTATAATATTGCATTCTAATTTTGTAGAGAATCGCTGGAATATTTCATAAGGAGATCCGTAAATGGACTACCAAGACTGGTAAGATTGATTCTAATATTATTATTAATACATTATTAAAAAGTCCTAAAAACTTAATCATATAAATGTGGTCCCGAAAAGATTTATATTTGGAGGATGTGAAGGTATTGAGCCTTAAGTTTCTAATGTATTATTTCATCATCATCATCATTATCCCTTATCCCACCTAAGAGGGTCGGTACAAGTGTACAACATGTTTTCTTTTTCCACTCTCTCCTATCAAATGTCATCTCAGTGTTCACACCTTTTACGCACATATCATTTTTCACACAATCCATCCCCACACCTTTTTCGGTCTTCCTCTACTCGTATATCCATCCACCATCATACTCAACACTTTTCTAGTTATATCCTTTTTTTTCTAATGTATTATTTATGAAAGAATATTAATAATAGATAACATTTTCCTCAGAATTCACTCAACCGACTTACTTAAGCGTAACCTATTTTCGGAACTCTTAATAACTTTTTGGAAAAGTTACATAGTTTCATAGGATCATTGAAAACATTTTTCGAAAAATATTACATACATCATCATATTGGTTTGGAACATAATGGAAATTAAATATTTATACTACCACACTACCTTACATATATTACTTTTATTTTTATATTACAAGAAAATAAAAACAATTTACCGCTACATTAATAAATTTATTTCAAAACTAATATTGTATACTAGCTGTAGGTGGTAGCGCCACGCTGAAGCTATTCTTGGTTTCAGCATGAATGGTTCGGCTCGTCCGGGGTAGCATCACCCTCTCACAGAAAACCGACGTCAAGTAACAGTGCTTGCATTGTTGCGTTTCGTTCGGTCATTGAGAGTGCCGGAGACCCATCTTTCCTCCCCTCCCCTCTCCCTTTCCCTCTCCTCTAACCCCTCCCCCTTTCTCTCTATTCCTCCAAACATAGGCTGGCAACGCACTTGCAACTCCCCTGGGGTTGCTAGTGTCTATGGATGGCGATGATCGCTTAACAACAGGTGGCCCGCATGTTCGTTTGCCTCCTATATGATATAATAAAAGCTGTGCCCGCGACTCCGTCCGCGTGAAACTTAATGTAAAAAACAGCGACTAATACTCATCGGAATATAATTATCAACTTTTCTCTGAAACTTAACTCGAGCCGTCATATCATATTACAATAACTTCTGATAGAGTGGACCGATTTTAATGAAACAAAGACTTAATTACTTTAGCGGATGTTCTTGATTTTGTTGTGATGCGTATTTATACGAACAGACAGATAAACATTTGTAAAAATGATGTATTCTATCTATTACTTATTCCTGGACACCTACACCAATTTTCGTCACGAAAATCGAAAAAGTACAGTCACGTTAGTTTTACTTTCTTATTATATGTATAGATAAATCGTTTCTAAACCATTTATATTTATTTCGAATTTAGAAAAAAAAATACAGATTCCTGATATGTTTTTTTTTTTAATCTTACATTAACTTAATGTATCTCTCTATCTAGTGTAATAAGAAATCTTTTAACCCAACGGTGGGCACAAAATGTATAATGCTATTTTTTTACAGTAATCTCCTTCAGGCAAGAGTCTCATGTTGTACATCATCATTGCCACGACTGTCTTGTGATTGGGGCCGGTGGAGCAGGTCTACGCGCTTCAATAGGTCTCGCACAGCAGCATTTTTCAGTGGCATTAGTCTCCAAGCTGTTCCCAACAAGATCGCATACCATTGCAGCTCAGGGTGGAATGAATGCCGCTTTAGGTAAGTAGAAAGGTTATGCCCTTCACTGGTCCATATAGGAATTGATATTATTTTGAAATCTTAACTATTTTTAGACATATTTTATATTACATTAGTTGACACCCACGACTTCTGCGTTGTTATCATCTCAACAATATATTTTACATACAGCGGATAAAACAGAAGCACCAAACCAGTTGTCCACTACTCCATGGTAAGAAAACTCACTGAATGCGTAGGCTATGAAAATTATAGTTTCTTAAAACATGAGCAACTTTATATTACACTAGCTCTTACCTGCAGCTTCGTACGCATTTTTTAAAATTAAATAAATGTAAAATTGTGAGTAGATGTGTAAATTACAGAAATACTCCTTCGAAAATATATGTAAGTACGACACGCAAATCATCTACTGTAACATTATTCTTTAAACTATAACTTTAACATATAACTTTAAACTACTATATACCACCCTCTCTGCTCACTTACATTATATAACATTATATAAGAAAGTAATGAAAATATTAATCTACAAATTATTGAACAATATGTGTTACATCTTTTATTATATAGATATAACTAGCTGTTACCCGCGGCTTCGCACGCCTTTTTTTAAAATATATTAGATGTTTAAAATTGTGATCACACATCTAGTGTAAATTACAATAATACTCTTTCAAAAATAACTGTAAGTATCACACGCACATCATCTACTGTAACAGGTAACGTGTACATTTTATATGTGAATACTAATAGTGAATCGAATGGAATGGGATTTATCTTCAACCACATAACTGGAACTTTAAACTGTTATATATCACCCTCAGTGCTCACTTACACTATATAAGAAAGTAATGAAAATATTAAGCTAAACATTACCGAACAATATGTGTTAAACCTTTTATTATATAGATATAATATGTCCATAGTGTCGATATAATTAAGTTATTATCATACCTTGCTATAATTTAAATCAAATATAAACATATGACTTTCAATTACAACAGCGATGCCCTTAGTGTTGCAGTTGTTCATAGGCGATGGTAACCACTTACCATCGGTGGGCCGTCAGCCTGTTTGCTGCCTTTTGGCATAAATACATATATATATGTATATATTTATTCTTGGAGTCCAGTACAGCGCACGTCACACGAACGACGAATGCACGGATAACAGTTTATCACTACATAGTGTAAAACAAAGTCCTATTCCACGTCTGTCTATATGTATGTTCGCGATAAGGTCAAAAACTACAGAACGTATCTTCATGTCGTTTTTACCAATATATAAAATGATTCTTGGGCAAGGTATAGGTATAGTTTGTCTTATTATCAGGGCGGGCAACGTCTGCTGAAACCGCTAGCTTAAAATAAAACAGCCAATTAGTTACTTATTTGCCCGTAAAATTCCCGTTCAAATAGGTCTAGCCGTTTCGGAGATTACCCGGAACAAATAAAAAAAAACACAACAGACATATCGATAGAATTAAAAAAAAATGTTGATATTTGTAGCATCTCATATATTTCTAATATAAAATACACTTACTTGACTTTTATTACACGTAATATATCACAAATCAAGAATTGGGAACAAAACTAAAGTAGCAATAAATTTTTTGAGGAGTTTTTGGCGGAATTTTAGTCTGTCATCTAGTGGATTTATATTTTATTAATAATCTTGTGTTATTTGTCTCTATATTGTGTTAAATTTGTGACGTTTTATGTGATATGGTTCGTTTATTTTGCATAAGTGAAATGAAAGAAAAATAATACCACGAAGCATGAACTCTGTGGTCTTGAAAATTAAGAATATAAAAATTTACAAAATATTATATAGAGTATTTAGCTCTTATACCTTAACATTACCTTGGACATAGAAGAAAAATACCTATATTGACAACTTCAGAATTGGCTGTATAGATTAATTCCTTCGACTATCTTATTGGACGAATATTATTACTACTAAACATTTTGAATAGCAACACAAAATAAACTTTAGAAATGTTTCCGATATAAACGTACCACGTATAATTAAAAATTGGAAACAAAAGTAACGTACAATAAACCTTTTGAATAGGAACACAAAATAAACCATGAAAATATTTTCGATAGAATGTTATCGCGTTACCATGGCAACGCATATAATACTGACATTAACACGCAGCGGAAGCTTCCAAAGTAGCCCGATTTTGAGATATTCTTTATTAGTGCTCAGCTCCTTTTGGTTTTAACGTGATGATATGTAGCCTATAGCCATCCTCGATAAATGAGCTATCTAACACTAAAAGAAACTTTTAAATCGGATCTGTAGTTCTTGAGATCATAGCGTTCAACCAAACAAACAAACAAACAAACAAACAAACAAACAAACAAACAAACAAACAAACAAACAAACAAACAAACAAACAAACAAACAAACAAACAAACAAACAAACAAACAAACTCTTCAGCTTTATATATTAGTATAGATATGGCCATATTGTCGATATTAATATACGTTGCCATAATTTAAATCACATATAAACATATGACTTTCAATTATATTTACTCTTACAGTCCAGTACAGCGCATGTCTCACGCGTATGCTTACAGTAAATAACATATTTTTGATCAATTTCACACGGACAAATGAACGGGTAACAGTTCAACACTACGTAGTGTAAAACAAAGTCCTTTACTACGTCTCTATATGTCTGTTCGCCATAAGATCAAAAACTACAGAACGCATCTCCATGCCTTTTTCACCAATATATTAAATGTTTCTTAGGCAAGGTTTAGGTATAGTTTATCTTATTACTGGGGCGGGAAACGTCTGCTGATCCTGATAGCTTAAAATGAGGCAGTTAATAAATTAGTTATGTTTTCATAAAATTCCCGTTTCGGAGATTGCCCGGAACAAATAAACAAACAGACATATTGACAGAATTAAAAAGAAAGTTGTTATTTGTAGCCATATGTATTTACCAAAGTATTTATTTTAGTATTACATAAACACACTTTATTTTTAATTTACGTAATAGATCACAAATCAAAAATTGGGAACAAAACTAACGTAAAAGTCACTTTTTGAGGAGTTTTTGGCGGGATTTCAGTCTATCATGTAGTGGATTTTATATTTTATTCATAATCTTGTATTACTTGGTTCGTTTATTGTGCCTGAGTGAAAAGAATGAAAAATACCATAATACCACGGAGCTTGAATTCAGGGATCTTGAAAATTAAGAAAACAAAAATTTACGATATATAGAAGATTTGGCGCTTATGCCCTTACATTAACTTAGACATAAGAAAACTGGCCAAAGAGCTTCAGCTTCAGCTTTATATATTAGAATAGATGAAAATATCGTAATAAGTTTTTCTATTAGATAAATACTATGAAAAAATGGAAATGTATTCATCTTGATGGATGCACGCACATGGACAAACCTTTGTCATTTTGTTTATACTAGTGGTATTCACGGTGGTGTTGTCCGGTGCTCAAAATTAGATCATAATAAGAGGGACGTACAGGCACAGTATAAATATGAGAGACCGTTCGGAAATCGACTAGAGGTTTTGAAAGGAATTCTATGGACAGCACCGCGAACCCGCTTAGGGGTCTCGTCGATGCGCATGTTTGTGTGAGTGTGCCGTTTTCGAACGTTTATTCATAGTGTCCATACTGTCTGGTATGAGTACTGTGGTGCTGGGTTGTATAGTATAGTTATGTCTGTATGAACTGTTAAATGGGCTTATTGATGTTTTTCCTTCTATATTTGTTCTTTTCTTAGTTATTTTCTTCTCTTAAAAAAAATGTTTATTATTGATGCCACACTAATAAATACTATACAGCAGGATGCCTAGTAATAGATAATTATGTGGTCAGGACATGTTATTACGACATGTTCTCACCAAAACCCAGTGTAAGTAACATGATTCTTGCTAGCGTTCGTATAATTCGTGGGAACAATAAGTTTACATGCTTAGTTTAAGGATGCGCTCTCAAATTTTAGAAGTTCAATTTCTGTATCGAGTTCTACTAGACGCGTATAGCTCACGCACACCGACATGAAAACTGATAAGCTCGGAACTTATAACGCACTATAAACGACTTTGATACTTTTATAAAAAATATTACAATATTTACTTATATTACTACACTATTATTTATGTGTTACTATACTATTATTTATATTCTACTTTTTGTTATATTTGATGTAATAGTACCAAAATAAATTATAGTTACTCAAGGTCATACTCACTCAAAAACAGGATAACTAAATGTAAATATGTATACGTAATAGACAGAAACAAAGAATTCGTGTTAAAATATTTAGCCCTTTAGTGCCTCATCAAGGCTCAATTTCTCAACATTTTCACGTAGCGTAGTAATGTGATAACTGTATCATAGTCTAGGTAATAGCTACAAACATCAAGTGTGTGCTTAGATGTTTAGTCTCCTAGTGTAGGAATAAGGTTTCAATTTTTTAAAGTTTGGTGAAAACAGTATTTATTATAACTGAATCTTAGTATACTACTAATAGTTAGAAACATTGCGTTTGTACTCAAAGGCTTAGTGTCAGCTAAATGTTTCATATCTTAGGACTAGGTGAGAGTTATTCGTGATAAAAGAATTTTAATATTAATAATAGCTAGACACCTGAAGTTTCCGCTCTGAATTTGAGTCTTGTCGTATCAGATAAGAGTATAATTTCTCATAGACCAAGTGAGTAGCAATATCACAATAACAGAATTTTGGTACTGATAATCGCTAGAAATCTCAACTTTGCGATCCGTGGTCTAGTCTCATAGAGTCAGATCAACGTTTCATTTTATAGATCAGATAAGTAGTTGTATCATGATAATTGAACTTTACTATTAATAGTAGCTAGACACATCGGGTTTGGGTTTAGATGTTTAATCTCACACTATGTGATGAAAGTCTCATTTCTCATGCGTAGATGCGCTATCTTTGTTGTGATAGCAAAATTTTTGTATAGTATAGAGTAACTAGAAATATAGAGTTTATGATGAAAAGTATGATAGTGTCTTATTAATGTTTAATTCCTCATGAGCTAGACAAGTGGCTATATCGTGATAACCGAATTTTAGTACACATAGATATTAGCTACAAACATTGAGTATGTGCTCAGAGATTTAGATAGGAGAATTTTTAAATTAGCGTTTGCTTCTATACCAAAAATAATTGTGTGAACAACTTACTACAAAACACCCGAATTGTAAGTTGTAATACCTGTACAACGGGCAGCATATGATGGCCTTTGTGTAAAACGAACCATAATTCATTTATGCATTTCTAGCTTAGATACACTTTTCACCGAATAATTCGTTCCATTATAAAAAAGACTTGAGAGACCATGTTCTTATAAAGAATTACCCTCTGTCCGCGACTTCGTTTGCGTGGAATAAATACACTAACACTAACATGCAGCAGTTCTCAAAAGGAAAAAAACAACCCGATTTTAACGTTTTTCATCTGTGCTCCGCTCTTATTGGTCTTAGCGTGATCTTATATAGCCTATAACCATTCTCGATGAATGATCTACATAACACTGAAAGAATTATTCAAATCAGACCAGTAATTACTGAGATTACCCTCTACAACATCACAAACTCACAAACTTTACATCTTTATAATATTACTAGCTGACCCGTGCAACTTCGTCTGCACCAAATTAGTTATCACTGGTTTAATTGTATTTTTAAACACGAAAAAATTGAATAAAATTGTTACCCGATTGCAGCCACAACTACCGTTTCCAATTGTGAATTCTAACTGTCCACGGATTCACTGTAACATATACCCAGATTACATGTGATTTTTTTTAAATAAGCCTCGTACCCGTTCGTAGCATCATTTACCACTCCGTTGTTTGTATTCCAGTGAAGTTGTTAAGACCTTGCTCGGTCAATAGCGTAGTCATTTCGAGAAAAAAAAAAATCATGTACCAGGATCAATTAAGATCAAAACTAACCTACATAAAACTAAATAAACATCTCTACCACTTACTTTATCATAACTATCTTTAACTTGTATTAAAATCATTTTATACTCCATTGTATTAAATAAAAATATATGAACATCGTATTGAAGCATCAAACAATGCGCCGAAGCGTCAACTGTCACTTGCTTGAAACTATTGTTTAAGAGTTATAAACTGTTTCGAAAACGTATTTTAAATATATTTCCAATATATTTTTATACATAATCTCCGTACCACTCACTACATAGTACCTATCACCTTTTTATAATTTATCCATCTTGACATGTTTCTATTGTAGATTATTCTACGTTGTTACACTAAATATTTGGCATTAACTTTATATCGTGTAGTTGTCACGTGGTAATATTGGCGACATTACCTACATAGGCAGAGGTAATACCAGAAAGAATCAATCAAGCCAGTTTTATATATTATATTCATCCCAACAACAGGCTACCTGGCTGACAGTAATAGTTGCGTTTATTTGTGCATATCGTACCTTTACAGACAAAAATATTAAATTTTAAATAATTGTAGGATGTTTTTTTCACTAACTTTGAAACGTGTTATCGACGCATTTTTTTTCGAAATGTAAACGCTGTTGACCTGGAAAGTTCTTTACAACATCACCGAACTACTGAGGCGAGCGCTGAAGGCACTCAATCGACACTAAGGCACTAAACCGGCACACCTTGGCTTGGGCTGTCGCCTGTTTTGTGCAAAATCGCGACCTATCTGAGCTAACCTAAGCTAAGCTATCTAGATATACGTACAGGAGTTATTGAAACATGCATGTGTATCAAACATACGTGCCTCAACAACTCCTATATGTATTTTGTGCCGGAAAAACTCCTCTAAACTATATAGAATAGAATAGGATAGGGAAAAATAAGAACTCTTTGTCGTTTATTTCTCAGAAAAAGAAAAACTGCATGTATGCGTGTAGGCGTGCATGTGTGTATAGGTGATGTATTTGATGTTGTAGCAGTGATGTAAAGTTTTGTGTGACTGTATCGCGTAAGTAGCGTACTCAAGGGCTCCCCACCGAGGGAACAGACCTAGGCTTGAGCCGTTGCCGAGCGGGGCCTAATGTGATGTGCGGGAGCGAAATTTACCCCCAGACCACGGTGGTGTGATCTGTGATTATGTGGGCGTGGGCGTGAACACGCTCTGTTTGAAGAGACAGGCTGGTACTGATCTTTCGCTAACGTGATTGAATCTGGAGGGTCGGTAAAAATGTGTCGCGGTCGTCTTCTATACGGCGCAGTATTGAGTACGGGTTCATAGTTCGCGGCGGATACCACTAAAGGGCTGGGATGATTCGCGGCTTTTTCGAAATAACTACGTGTGAGTGATTTTATATACGCCCAGACAGAAGGCATCTCCAGGTCTCTGTGGAGATCCTTATTCCGGACATACCATAGAGCATCGATGATTTTACGTAGGGCTCGGTTCTGGAGAACCTGCAACTTTTGAATACGATTTTGCGCATGTGTAAAGGCCGAACAACTGTACGTCATAATCGAAAGGATGCAAGTTTTATATAAAGTGAGTTTATGTCTGGGGGACATTTTACTCTTATGACAAAGCAAATAATAGAGACGACTCAAGACCTTAGCGGCTTTGTTTCGCATTCTATCTGGGTGTGAATCGAAATTTAAGTATTTATCTAAAGTGACGCCGAGATATTTCACTTCGCCGGCCCAAGGTATATCGGTTTCGTTTAGCCTGATTGTCACCGACACATATATTTAGATGGCGTCAATCCCAAATCATACGTTTAAATTTATCGTTGTTTTATTGTATATGGTGAAACCTTAATATCAATAATGTTTAATAAAATGAAATTTGTTCTTTGCTATGGAAAAAAATAATTGGTGTGAAATTTATTATTTTTATTTATAAAATATATCAGCGGGTATATATATGATTGTTTATAAAGAAATGTGTCTGAATGTGATAAATTTATGCTTTTAATTGCGTTTAAAAGTTACTGAAAAAAATGTTCCTAAACCTATTCATAAGTCAAAATTAATTAAATCAAAATGCGCATTAGAAAAACAACGGTAACCGGCAATCAAGTGTCCTTTCGGGCTAATACCACCCTCTCACAGAAAACCGACGTGAAATAACAGTGCTTGCATAGTAGTGTTTCGTTTGGTCAGTGAGAGCGCCGGAGGCCCACTTCTCTTCTCCTTTCCTCCTTTGCCTTCCCTTACCCTCCCCCATAGATAGGTTGGCAACGCATTTACGACACCCCGGTGTTGCTAGTGTCTATAAAGGGTGGTGGTCACTTAACATCACGTGACCCACCTGTTCGTTTGCCTCCTATGATACAAAAAATATATATTGCTATATTAAAGAACCAGGTATTCTAAAATTCTTGTTCTTTTAACGTTGCCGGCTCTTGTACTAAGGTGTCGCAAAAAAGTCTAGTTACGGTAATTACAAATTTTTGTTTTTCGTTATCCTGGAGAACCCCTTGCGTTTTATGGGACAAAAAGTATCCTGGATGTAGCCTTGTAATATCAGTTATCACTGTGTTAAATTTCGTTAAAAATGGCTTAGTACTTTCATAGTAATACGGGTTTAGGTTCTAGGCTTTCCTAATCCTTAATCCTGGAGAACCCTTTGTGTTTTATGGGACAAAAAGTATATTTGATGTAATCTCGTAGTATTAGCTATCACTATGTCAAGTTTCGTCAAGTTTGGTTCAGTACTTTCAGAGTGATGCGTGTGCATAGGGACAGACAGACAGACAGACAGACAGAAATTGTAAAAAGATTATTTTTGGCTTCTATATCGATAACATAGTCTATCCTGATTAAAATTTTCAAAAAATATTTAATGTACAGATTTCGACTTGTTACAGTTTTATTATAGTATAGATAGATAGATATAGATAAGCCTTATATTTGATTCTTTTGAAAGATTACATTTTTTTGTAAATTCTGCAGCGTGTTTATGATATTATTGTATATATTCTGAATAGATAATAAAAATTAATAAAGAGAATGCGAAAACGACATATCTATTTCTATCCATAAAAGAGCTCCCTAGACGTTTCCAAAAGGGTCCATTATGAGGCCATTTTGTTATTACCTAACGAAAGGAGTAAAAACAAGACATATAAGTCTCTATCCATCAATGACTTTCGTAACCGTTTTTGCAGTGGGTCGTCATCAGATCATTTTGTTCAGTCTTGTGGTAATCTCTCGACACTACTAACAAAAGGACTACAAGGACGACACACCTATTTCTATCCATTAACGAGTTCGATAACAATTTCTGGAGACCACCATCAGCACACTTTGTTAAGTCCTGTGGTAAGCTCTCGCCATTACTAACAAGAGGACTACAAAAACGATAAATGTATTTCTACTCGTCAAGAAATTCCTTAACAGTACCTCAAAACATAAAAAATAAAAATAACTAATGTAATAAAAACCAAACATAGAATTTTTGTTTCAACCTCATTACAGTGTCTCTTACTACTTATATAAACCACTATAAAAAGTGGATTAGTTTTTCGAAATGATCAAAACGTTTTGTAAAATGTATACGTATTTCTACAGCGATGTTATTTTTTTTAATCGTGCGCAAAGCAATGTATACGTCCACGCGGTATGGCGTCAGAGCGCGGTCTAACACGACGTGAATCCGTCTTTCATACTTTTGTGTCAATCGAACCTAAATAAATAAATAAATTGAACCTTATGCCATAGGAGTTAAAGTCTACATAATTAATATAAAATGGTGATATTTTGTTCACAACTAAATATTCTTTTTCTCAGATGTAGTATACATAGCTTGGAATTTATTTTAAGTTGTTTAAACTTGATTATATGTAGCATAAGCAGGTATTTTTTTAAATTAAGAAATCCGTAAAATTACTGAGGTTTTCATACCGAAAATCAGGCTGTTTTGCACGAGGAGACTACGAAGAATTGATTTTTTTTAAATTATAACTTATTAGTTTAAAAAAACAATCACCTGTACGTCATTGTTAAAGATAAATGTATCTGTAGTTAGTCATTATGTTTACCAAAAGCTGAGTAGTTTTGTTGTAATTCTTACCGAAAAACAGTGAAAATGGATCTTTTTTGAGAGCGCGCCCTTAAGTAAAATGCAATAGCAATCTTTTTAGACATCTACTTCTGAACATAATACTCATTTTATAATAATACCATATATAATCTATCGTAATTAATTAAAAATCGAGGCAGGCATAATAACATCCAACGAAAGTGAAAACTCAAAACAACGCAATATAGGATTAAAACAATGCAATATAATGTTTATTAAGCATGTGAACAAATGAAAGAGTAGACATAAAACTAAAACGGCGAAAGTAAAAGAAAAAGCGTATGGAAATGTAGATCCAGCCGAATTAGGCAAGAAATAAGCAAAGGTTTCAATAGTGAAAATATTAATTTACTGAAATCCGTCATCGGTATGCAAAACATCAACCTAACAACTATTAGTCTGTAATTATATCATCTAAACTGTAAGCTGTATTCGTTTAATGTGATATTATTATCATGACAGGTTCTCACGAAATCATTGGAACTGGAAGGTGGTAGAGCCACGCTGAAGCTATTATTAGTTTTAGCATGAATTCGACCGGGGTAGTACCACTTTCTCACAGAAAACGACGTAAAGTAAAAAAATGCAACAGCGCTTACATTGTTGCGTTTCGTTGGATCAGTGAGAGCGTCGGAGGCCCATTTTCCATCCTCTCCCCTCCCCTCTTCTCTCCCCCTTCCCACTCCTATCCCGATCGCCCATTTCCCCCATCCTCCAAAACCCGGACTGGCAACGCACTTGCGACTTCTTTGGGGTTGCTAGTGTCTATGGACGGCGGTGATTGACCCGCCTGTTCGTTTGCCTCCTATATGTCATAAAATAGATCAGTGTTGCATTCGAACGCAATAATTTCGCGTGTAGTGAGAGAAGATTTATGCGGTCGTCAGAACATATGATTACGACATGCTCTCATGAGCTCTAAACAGCATAATTCTCGCTAGCGTTCAACAATAAACACAATGAGTTTACATGTTTAGTTTAAGTAAAATGTAATAGAAGTCTGAATCTGCTTCTGAACAGAACATTAATTTTCAGTATTAATCAAACAAAACTTTTTGTAATTAAAAAAATAAATTATTTTTTTAACGAATCACGCTCAAGTACACCTCACTAGATAGGGGTGCATTGATCTGATCAGTTTACATGCACTGAATACTGTGACCTGCGCAGAACGACAGAACAGGGACAGAGATGAACGAGTGAGCGTGAAAGATGATAGATTATTCTAGGAAGCTGTGCCGCATGTAAAATCGATAGAGTTCAAATGGGGTTAGTGGGGTTACTACAGGTCGGAAACCTAGATTTACTTCGGTAAGTCTACCTCGCCATCCACGATACGACCTCAACGAGGTCCGCGTCAATGACAGATTTACGTCGCAATTATAGATTTGTTTCGTAATGCTTACGCATGTCTATAGAGTATTTATAAAGTGAGTATTTTATCAGTTCATTAATCAATTATGTAGATGGTTATTGAAATATTTGTAGTGCAGAGAAGCAGCCTCAACTTTATTAGCGTTAAATATATACATATTAATTACAATATTTTTACTAATTTGATTTGTCAGAGTCGAAACCGTTGGTGCATTCTAACTAAAATTGCAAGCCGTATTATTATTTTTTATCAGCTTCTATTCTCCTACTGCAGGATAAAGGCCTCCTTTCCATTCTCCTACATTTTTTTTACTAATAACTATGAACTTTTCTTAATATATGCATATATGTCGGGGTAAAGAGAAAAAAACGACATAATATATAAAAGTATGTCGACATCATCAATTCATCAAAACCAATTAAGTATGCAATCTATACATATAATAAGAATGTAAATCTAACGTGTCTGTACATTTTCAATTTTCGAGAAAAAATAAGTAACAGAATACATTTTTAGAAATGTCTGTCTATTTGTCTGTCAGTATGACCACATATCACTGCTAAAGCACTGAGTTCACATTAAAACCTCAGCAAGAAATTATAAAGCATTAGGAGTAACAAATTTTTTGTTTCATTAAAATCGGCCCACTCTATCAAAAAAAAAATAATTTGAATGACGCCTGGAGTTATGTCCGAGAGAACAATAGTAATAAAAACATTTTAACACAATACTTATATAAATAATATCTAAGATATATTTAACGATGAACAATGTTTCATTAATTAATTTTTTTCACACAAATAACATATAATATTAATATAATAAATGAATTTCCTTATTACATAATACGAATGAGCTCAGCAGTCAAGTATAGCTAAAACTACCCATAGATGGCGCTAAATTGAAATATGTTAAAGCATTCAAAGTTGTACATTAAATGCATAATATTAACACTACATGTGCGAGTTTTTTATCTTTATGTTTACATTTTCTTACAAATAACAAATAATATTAATTTATGTCATTAGATAATAAGAAAATAAAACACAAGATAGCGGCTAAACATATTATTCAAATAGTCTGAAATATTTAGAAGCATTAAAAGCTGTACATTTATGTAATGTTATTCCTATGTTTTTGTTTGTTTATTTCTTTTTTTTTTATTTGACCACTGTATCTTAGCGAAATGGAATGATATTAAGGTAATAGGAATATTTATTACATGATAATCCGATTTCTATCATTGTTTTTATACGTGTCACATTATAAAGAATGTATATTATATATTTTTTGAAATAAAATGATTACCTATACATACTCAATGCATATAATAAGAATGTAAATCTAACGATACAATACTTTTCGATTTTTGTGAAAAAAATTGTTGCAAGTTTCTGTCAATCTATACTAATAGTATAAAGAGGTAAAATTTCCGAGTTTGTGATGTTGTGACGTTGTAGGGGGTAATCTCAGGAACTACTGGTCCGATTTGAAAAATTCTTTCAATGACATATAGGTCACGCTAAAACCAATAGGAACGGAGGACAAATGAAAAATGTTTTTAAAAAACGGGCAATTCTTTCCTAAGTATCTATTCCACGCGAACAAAGTTACGGGCAGAGGCTAGTAAGTAATAAAATAAGTTTCATTTTTAAAAATGTCTGTCTGTCACTTTGTTTGAATGTGCACCATTGTCAATGTACTGGGTTCATAATAAAACCACACCAAGGAAATCATAAAGCATAACATAAGCATAAAATAACTTTATTTTTTATTTATTAAAATCGGTTCACTCTATCAAAAGTTATTGTAATTTTAATGACGACGCGGCGTAAGTACGAGAGAAAAGTAGATTAAATGGATTTAATACAGTCAGATGACTTTATTAACCACTGTTTTTTACATTTAACGCGGACAAAGCACAGCTAGTATTGAATATAGTTCTGAATCGTAGATGGAAACAGTCCAACGATTGAAGCGAGGATACCAAGTTAGTCGTCGGCCGCCTTTTGAAGTTTTCAACCAAACCAGATAGATTGCCAATAATAGTAGGTAATAATTGGGACAAATTAATAGTAGTTAATAATAATAGTACGAACGTATCTGAATAGTAATTCCACAACATATATATTCATGCGAGCGAAGACCCGGGTAATAACTAGATACCATATAAAATCTGAATAACAAAAAATATAACATAATAGAAAAACTTTATCATTATACCGGGTGATTGGTTAAACAATCGCAATATTCAAGAACATGATACTTCATGGTCACGTTTAATATATAAAGTAGTAATATCAAAACAAATACAATATAATCTCCTCTAATTCACCACTTCGATAAATCGACACGTCCAATAATCCGGCAATAATTCTTCGCAACATGCAAGATTTTTTATAAAGCAAGGACTACAAGTTACACAAAAGTAGACCTCAATGAAGGACTAAATATTTTAAAACTATGTAAATACACATGTTCATGTTAAGTTAATACATTACACGCATTTATTATCTCTATGAAATGCTTTATTTTATTCATTACTACCTATGACTATTTCACTATAATCCAGTAATCCGAATATTGTAATAATCCGGCACCCTGCGGTTTTTAATAGTGCCAGATTAGTGAGATTATATTGTACTAATAAATATACGATATATATTCATACACACTGATATCCATGTCTTTGTTATTTGATTAGACATATATGTTGAAAAGATACATACAAAAAGTTAGAAGTAGCGACTACAACTTAGGACATCAGAGTTACATACTTTTATATAACTATTATTTGTATATTATTCCCACGCTCTCTCAAATTAATGCGATCGGAAAATGCTTTTTTGATTGTAATACAATAAAGCAACGAAATTACAGCTGATGACATGCATATTACAATCTAAAGACAATGGTGTTCACAAATAGACATACAATAAATTGGTTGTTACCGGTTTGAATGCCTCAACGCTATATATCTAGATATATATACGCAATGTTTCCGAAATGTGAAAATAAAAAAGAGACAGTGTGATGTTTGCCCAGTCGGGTATAATTCATCACTATCATGCATAGTCACTGATCGTCCTGGAATTCCCAAAAGTGGCATTATGGCAAATGTTCGAAAAGTCTTGATTTAGCGCTTTGCGATTAGTGTATGGTAATTGCATCTGAAGATCTAGTCCACAGTTGGACCAGGTAGATGGCGCTGCGTTTGAAATTAATTTTTTTTATTATACAGATAGAACAACGTCTGCCGTGCTCGCTAGTATAATAAATAAATCGTAATACTCAAAGAATTTTTATTTGAGAACTCATTTCTGAGCTATCATACGGTTAACTGAATGAAATGAAGAGAGAGAGAAAAAGATTTTATAAATGAAATATCCTTTTTCATATTTCACTAGTTTCGATTATCCATGAAGATAAAAAATTTTGTATTCACAAAACTGTACATTTCTACGCCTTTTGTATTATTAATATTTAATTCGAATTGGTCTCGTAATTATTTAACACCAAAAAAGGTTAAACTCTAGGAGTTAAAAAGATCGTTTGTTTTGTAGGTAGCATGCATAAAGATGATTGGAGATGGCATTTCTATGATACAGTCAAGGGGTCCGATTGGTTGGGAGATCAGGTGCGTTCCATCAAGCAGTGAAATTCTTTACATATAATTTTATTTTTCATTAAACTAATTAAGATTAAACTATGATTGTATTTTAGCATTATTAAACCATTTCTTTATAAGTAGCAAACTAGACAAAAATACAAACAAGTATAAGAGAGATAACAACAAACATATAATGTTCCTAAAATACACACACAAGACTATATAGTAGGAAATCAAAGAATTTTGCTGTAAAACTAGTTCGTAAAATAAGATAAAAGTGAAATATTTAGATAATGATGTAGGCTCCTATAAAGACAATGTTAATATATATAATTTGTACTCAATTTCAATCAGGACTCAATTCAATATTTGACTCGTGGAGCACCGTCGGCTGTCTTCGAATTGGAAAATATGGGAATGCCATTTTCGAGGACTCCAGAAGGAAAAATCTATCAAAGACCCTTCGGCGGAGGTACAACAAACCACGGCAAGGAAGTCGCAAAACGAACTTGTTGTGTCGCTGACAGGTAAAAATCATTCATTTTCTATTTATCACAAACTAAAATGTTTTAAAAAACGAATAACAATGACAAAGATGTCCAAAAATTATGAAAACATGAAAAAAATTCTTTATCTAGTAGTAACATATAAGCTGCTACCTATTAGTGTTAGTAAATTAGAAGCCATTACGTTTTTTATAACCTTAGTTAAATGAATGAACGATAGAGGTCAGCACGTCGATTTATTTATTTATTTATTTAACATATAGAATCAACAACAGTAACATAAAATAAAAAACTAAAAAACATACATGCGAATACTTAAAAATTATTTATGTCACTATTTACAGTTAACTACAGCATTTATGAATAAAAGATACGATGCGGAAGACAATAAAAGTAAAAGAAACAATTATGAAAAAAAAAAAAAATTAGGAAGATAATAAAATAAAACAATTCGATAATCTATAACTTAAAAATTAAGGAAAAAAGATCCTGCAGAAATTAATTAAATAAAAAAACTAATTTTAGGCTGAAATTAGATAGGGAATTACTGAATAAGTCTATGGTGTGATCTTTTTTAACAAGGTCGTTATATTGTCGAGAAAGTCTGGGAACGATGGAGAAATGACCTAAATTGGTTCTGTAGCTTTTGTGACCAAATAAAGAGACAAGAAATCTAGGTAATCTGGAAGGCACATTAATATTAAATCGATTCAAAAGTTCTGAATTATCAATGTGGTTATTGAAAAGTTTGTATAAAAAGGTCATGTTCAGCATAATTCTTCTATTGTACAAAGATTTTAGTTTAACTTCTTTCAGTCTATCATTATACGGAGCAAATTTTATAGAACCTGACAGACAAGCTATAGTAAAACGTCTTTGAATATTTTCGATACGGTCTATGTAAAGTTGATAATGAGGGCACCAGACAGTGCTACAATATTCAAGGTGGCTTCTTACAAGCGTGCTGTATAGAAGTATCTTGACGGATTTGTTTCTAAAAAGCCTACTGTTTCTAAGAATGAAACCTAAAATTTTACGTGAAGATAAATTTAAATAATAAATATTTGCTTCTTCTTTGATGATAAAACAACTAGGATGATTTAGACTTTAGAATACATCTAAAGTATTTTGGCTTGAAGCCTTGCTCTGACAATATCATATGTTCTTTTGGTCAGTTGTAATATTATGGTAAGAGAAATTCAATTTACAGATATTTTAATAACAGTTATTTTAATAGAAAAGCGTCACGTTAAATTTTATATATTAGCCATCGCTCGATGTCAAGTAATTTTATGCAACAATTATGTTCGACTAATTATTTTATGAAAATATGATCCCATTTCATGTTATCTAAAGTTTGTGCTGACTATTTTAGATTGATGATTAATGTTTTGCACATTTTTCGAAAAATAATATTGTAAAATTTTTCTACACTAACAATTTTGAAATAACATACTCACCGTGTATAAAATGTATTTATTGTCTTTTACGCTTTTTATGAAATAATAATTTCAAGATGTTATTCCGATTAAATAAAAACACATTTTATCATTTTTATAACTAATATTTAAATTTTACATTTTTATCTCATTTTATTTGACGATTGTATACAATACATGGATATAAAATCTCACCGTAATTCTCGTTTACTGTTCTTGTTTACTGACTAAAAAATGTTGAGTGTTATTATATCCCCTCAGACACAAGCTCACTTTGTATAAGACGTGTATCCGTCCCGTGATGACATATAGCTGCCCCGTTTTTGCGCATATGTCCAAAGATAACTTTGATAAACTGCAGGTTCTCCAAAATCGTGTTTTACGTAAAGTGACCGGTACCCCATGATATATCCGGAGAGTCGATCTCCATAGAGACTTAGAGATCTTTTCTATCTGGGCGTACGTGAAATCACTTACGATTAGCTATTTTGAAAAAGCCGCAAATCATCCCAGTCCGTTAGTGGTATCCGCCGCAAACTATGAATCCGTACCTAACGCTGCGCGTTATAAAAGACGTCCGCGACACATTTTTATCGACCCTCCTGATTCAATGGCCGTGGTCTGGGGGTTAATTTCGCTTCCGCACACCCGATTAAACCTCCCACGGCAGCGGCTCAAGCCTAGGTTCGATCCCTCGGTAGGGAGCCCTTGAGTGCGTTGCTTGCGCGATACGGTGACACACAAGTATACACCACCGCTACAACACTACACGATCACCTCCACACACGTGCACGCCTACACGTTTACACATGAAAGTGGAAGGGTTTACTTTTTTTTCCCTTATCGAACTGAAAAACTCTCAATTTTCCGATAATAAATATATGGAGGAGTTGTTGAGGCTTGTATGCTTGGTACACATATACGTTTCAACAAGTCATACATATATGAATAGCTAGCTAGGTTAGCTAAGATAGGTCGCGATTTTGCATGCAACAGGCAACAGCCAAGCCGAGGTGTGCCGTGCACCCTTGAGCTGGTTGACAAAATAAAATCGGCCGAGTGCCTTAAGCACTCGCCTTAGTATTCCGGTGAAGCTGTTAAGACCTTGCTGGGTCAATAGCGTAGACATTTCGAAAAAAAAAAAAAAAGTTGAGTGTTATTGAATTTAAGTTCAGTAAAACGCTCTGAATTACTTAAATTGATTCAAAAGCCAAAAATGAAATTATTTTTGTCTCTTTAATACAATCAACAAATATTATTATGTTTCATTAAAGATGGGCAAAATATAAATGAAATGCTATTCCATTCATTGTCAATAAAAGAATTCAAATGAAATCTGTAGAGGAGAAGGTGGTAATGTGACCCCCGCAGGTATTCTGGCCCCTTCGATATCTCTACTTTAGAATCACGTCATCTACAACAATTTTTTAACGGGGAGCATTAATCACAGTTTTGATTTAATGTACAAAAAAACTAAGCTAGGGCAGCACATGCGTTTGTTATTCGAGTTACTTTGAACTTGCACTCGCAAAAACTTTGTTATAGTGTTGCGTTTAATTGCATAATTCTGGAAATACTGAATTAACGCATCTGAAATTTGGATATTGTGTTTGATTAACGTTTTCCTATTGGATTTTGAAGGTACGTATACAAAATATTTAATAAAAAGTAATAAAAAGTATTTGCCGAAAATGCCGAATTATTTTAATCTGAAGGATTTAAAGTTGTGACAGAATAAAATGTATTTCAAATAAGACTCTCTCTGTTATTTGTCGTTTCTTAATATGCATGGAAATGAAGAAACTACATACAAATACATGCAATTAACGCCATCTCTGGAGTGGTGCTAAAAACACATTTAAAATACAATTCTTTGTCTGCTATTTGTCGCTTCTAAATGTGCATGGAAATGAAGAAACTACTTACAAACACATAATATTTAACGCCATCTCTGGAGTGGTGCTAAAACACTTCTACACATTAGTAGCGCCAGGGTATTCGAATAGAAATAGAGCGTGTACAAAAGTAACGCATGAAAATACTTTACACTTTCGAGGAGTTTATATTTGTGATGATTAATTCGAGTTGTTTTTATTTTCGACATCAAACTATTTGTTCCAAATATGATTTGATGTGACCGTTATTTTGTTTCTTCTTTTAATATAATCGGATTACTAATTTTTGGCTTGCTCGTACGATTACAAGCCCCATCTCTCCAATGTTTACCGTAACTACTATGTTAAATAACATGATAGAAAATGAAAATACTTTTGGTTCCATAAGCTTTTAAAATGATGGATGATAACTTGTGTTTAGACATAATCCATAATGTAAGTTTGTTTCTTGCGAGTAGATGACACTACACTATGTATTTAAAATTTTGCGAGTTAACAGACGTTCATAATTATAGACTACAGCATTCTATTTTTATATTAACACGCCAGACTGACTGCAGTGTACCTGATGGTAAGAAGAGTATAAGCCAAAAATAACAACAGCCATGGAATGGTAGATAATATATCACCAATCGCCATTGTCATGCCGGTCTGCGTGAACATCACTTTATGCAACGTATCTTGCACTCATGTTGAAAAAGGAAAAAACACATTGGCTGGGAGGCTGTTTTACACAGCTTCATGGTACTTGTAGCAAAGATGGCGGAGAAGGGAAGAGGAGGTGGCGAATAGTTTAATTAATTTCCTCATGTGATTTATCGTGAAACTGAGGCTCCGACTCTCCGAGTGAGTTGTTCTATTGTAGAAAGGAGAGGAATAAATTAAATTAAATAGTTCCTTACAATACTTGCTATAATATAGACGGTAGACCACGCTCAGTAAGGTTATGTTCCTGTATAACTTAAGCATCTAGGCGAACGCTGTAGCATATGAAGTAATATCACTAACAATCTGGACAACCTATTTATGCAACCTTTTCAAGACATTTAGAAGGTATTTAACAAAACTGTACCAGAGACATGTTTCCATTGTTCCACATAAGGCCGATCTTATACCCTGTAGAACCGGTACAGTTGATCAGGTGTAAAAAACATTTGTACCGTGCTAACGAATTCGAGTCTTCTCTATCTATAGCGTATCTAGAAGATATCCGATGTACTTAATCCCTGGAATGGAATTCGCTACAAATATCTATGCTTAACACCTAGGACATGAGACTGTCATATATCGCAAACGAGACGACCGGGAGAACAGGAAATGGGAAAAATTGAAGAAAATAAGCAGTAAAATCTTTTACAGTCATCGGGTCTACACTCTTGTGTCACACGTAACATAATACTTAGCTGTGGTGTAGTACATTGTATGTTGATGACATTACTAATTTTGCCCAAAATAAAGAGAAACTATTACAAGAAAAAATGTAAACTATTCCAGACTTACATTTTTTACTCCACATATATTTACTAATGCTATAAAAGCGGTAATCTTTGTTGTAATTGTGGTTATTGCTTATACGATAATAATAGCTGTAAAAATATATAAATAATTTTCTAGGACCGGCCATGCTTTACTCCATACATTGTACGGATACAGTACGAAGTTTAAGAACATTAACCTCTTCACTGAATTCTTCGTGCTCGATTTGCTAGTGCAGGATGGTGTCGTCGTGGGAGCTCTGGCAATGAACATGGACGATAGTAGTCTACACAGGTTTTTGTTTGTGAAGATTATGTAGTGTAACAGATAAGAGAGAGAACTGAATGATAATACGGACCCTAAACT
This sequence comes from Antheraea mylitta, assembly GCA_014332785.1. Classification (NCBI taxonomy): domain Eukaryota; kingdom Metazoa; phylum Arthropoda; class Insecta; order Lepidoptera; family Saturniidae; genus Antheraea; species Antheraea mylitta. The sequence continues at coordinate 10,333,298 of JACEII010000031.1, read as the reverse complement.
GTAGCAATAATTAGAAGAAAGATCCATTCTTAATTGAACAGATAAAAATTTAATTGTTGTTGAAGCAAACAATACCAAATCTTCCCTTTAAAGTACGGCCATGTAATAAACTAAAACGATAACTGAACAAGTGAAAGTCAATTCTGTCAATATTTTTGTATATTTCCATACTGTGTGTCTCATTCACTCACTCTATATTTAATTTGGAATTTTCTTTAACCCAGAATGTATATATATAATAACTCACTCTTCCGTACGATTTTTAAAAATTTACTTAAAAACAATCCTTGTCCTGACATTACAAATACAACTAAGAAGAATTAGACAACAACTTACATACATTGGGCGCTTAATTTTAGATTTATTTTTATTATGTTCAGGACAATACTATAATTTGTCGAATTAGTAATATTTTGAACTAAGATATTAAGTTTACAGCTTGAAATGATGATGCGTGGGTAGTAGTATGGTGTTCGAACACTGCTTTGATTGACGTAGGTTTGACCTTGACGTTGAATCTTGCAATGAGCTCTGGAGCTAACCTCGTGATGAAGTCAGAGTACGATAGCATGACAGTAAGGCTTTTTTCCAATGTTCGCCTGGTTAACTACCATTCTCTACTGTCACCGAGTTTGTCTGTGATTTATTCGACTAATCATGCTTGAAAGCTAAGCTTGTTTTTAAAGATTTAAAGTATTAGTGATTACTGCTTACATTAGGTCACATATTAATTTGGTAATTGCTTATTACCTACTACTTATATTAAGCCACATATCCATTTGATATATGGCATTATTGCAGTTAAACAATAAAACCCGATTAGGCCTCCCACGGCAGCGGCTCAAGCCTAGGTTCGATCCCTCGGCAGGGAGCCCTTCAGTGCGTTGCTTGCGCGATACGGTGACACACAAATATACATCACTGCTACAACACTACACGATCACCTCCACACACGTGCACGCCTACACGCTTACACATGAAAGTGGAAGGGTTTACTTATTTCCCTCGTCGAACTGAAAAACTCTCAATTTTCCGATAATAAATATATGGAGGAGTTGCTGAGGCGTGTATGCTTGGTACACATATACGTTTCAACAACTCATACATATATGAATAGTTAGCTAGGTTAGCTAGGATAGGTCGCGATTTTGCATGCAACAGGCAACAGCCAAGCCGAGGTGTGCCGTGCACCCTTGAGCTGATTGCCAAAATAAAATCGGCTGAGTGCCTTAAGCGCTCGCCCTAGTAGTCCGGTGAAGCTGTTAAGACCTTGCTGGGTCAATAGCGTAGACATCTCGAAAAAAAAAAAAAAACCTATCAAATAAAAATATATCTATACTTTTCACAGGTTTCAGGCAAAGAATACAGTGATCACAACCGGTGGTTACCCTCGGATGTTCTTCTCTTGTACAGCTGCTCACACATGTACTGGAGACGGCTGCGCCATGGCTGTCAGAGCAGGCATACCTATCCAAGACATGGAGTTCATACAATTCCACCCGACAGGTTATTAATCGAAATTCTTTAAATCTATGATAATATACGTGAAATAACAATGCTTGCATTGTTGTGTTTCGTTCGGTAAGTGAGAACGCTGGAGACCCAACTCCCTTTCGCTCTCCTCCTTTCTCTTTATTCCCCTCCCCCCTCCCGCTCCCCCGTATACAGACTGACAACGCACTTGTAACTCCCCTGATGTCGCTAGTATCTATGGACGGTGGTGATCACTTAACATCGCGTGGCCCATCTGTTCGTTTGACTTCTTTGATATAAAAAAAACGTACAATAAGATTTGTTTAGAGAAAAAAGGTGAAGTTAAGATCTTACTTTATTTTTTACTTATACACAGTACACGGCTCACAGACATGTATCATATACCTGAAAAAAGCTAAGTTTAAGGAAGAGAAAAAAAAAACCAAAAATACATGGAAGACACATTTTCTATAATGAAATATAGGAAAAACGTTGATACACTTACGATTGAACGATTTGGCAGGTTAGGCGAAATTGAATCGCTCAGTTTAAAATTTTAAACATTTTTATGTTATACATATGTCATTGAATTGTTAATTGTCAATATGTTACATAATATGTTAGCTAACTTATATATTTTCTATCAAAGTTTTCTGATAAAGGATAAGATTTTAAATACTGAGACTAATCAATTACGTAACAAAATGTTTTGATCTCGGTTTGCAAAATGAACATTTCTTTGATTCAAAAGAAATTTGTCATTTTCTTCTATTGCGATTTCGTGATTGTTTGTTGTTATATTCAATTATTTGCTGCTACTATTATTGCTTTAATTAATTTAGTTATTTTATTATGCCTACTTTTGCTCCTATACTCATATAAGGTACCCAAGGTTACATAAACTAATAAATTGAACAGGAATGTACGGTTCCGGGTGTTTAATGACGGAAGGTTGCCGCGGTGAAGGCGGTTACCTAGTTAACAGTGAAGGGCAGAGGTTTATGGAAAAGTATGCACCGAAGGCGAAAGATTTAGCCAGCCGTGATGTTGTGTCTAGATCAATGGCGACGGAGATTCGACAAGGTATGAGAAAATATAATAAAGCCCTTACATTATTCTAGTAGTATATAATAGTAGGAGGCAAACGAACAGGTGGGTCACCTGATGTTAAGAGATCACCACCATCCATAGACACTTGCAATACCAGTGGAGTCGCAAGTGCGTTGCTAGCCTGTATTGGGAGAGAAGGAAAGAGGAGAGGTGAGTCGTCGGCGCTCCCACTGACCGAACGAAACGCAACAATGCAAACACTGTTACTTCACGTCGGTTTTCTATGAGAGGGTGGTACTACCCCGGACGAGCAAAACTATTCATACTGAAGTCAGTAATAGCTTCAGCGTGGTAAGGTGTAAATAAAAATTATTATGTTATAGTAATGCCATTTATTAACCAGGTCGTGGTGTTGGACCAAAGAAGGACCACGTTTTCCTCCAACTTCATCATTTGCCAGCTGAATTGATAAAGGAGCGGCTACCTGGCATCTCGGAAACTGCTTGGACATTCACAGGTGTTGATGTATATACTCAACCTGTACCCGTAATTCCTACAGTACATTATACCATGGGAGGTATACCAATCAACTATAAAGGAGAGGTAACTATTAATGACTCGTAAGGAGCTCTATTTCGTAGTTACTTTATTATATTATGGGTAACATAACATTTAAATTCGAACACTTTGCATGATGAAAATTGGTGCACATATTTTTGTATTATGGAGAAGATTTTTATGCTATTCAATTTAACCAACTCGCCAATGCATGGTAGTATTAGTAATTGCCTTTTATTTGTACCAATCATTATTCGGGTATAAATTGGTTGGGAGATAGTCCAAATTATTGTTGAAATGGTATGTATCGGAGATGATCAGCCACTTGTCAGTCACTTGGGCATGGTTATAGGTGCTTCGATATTTATAATGTGCATTATTTGGGCAGCTGGTACTTTATTAACAAACGCATGGGTGTCGGGAAAGACTGTTATGTAAATGAGCCTTTATCCCGATTATAAAGGAAATACTTTTGGCATTCAAACCCAGTGCACAGTTTAGGTTAGATACCTTTGCTTGTGTGGGTGTAGTGGTCGCCACACGGATCACTATGAAAACTAATGAGTGGAATAGATATTGAAATACGAAGTATACAATATATAAGAAGTAAGTATAGAAATACACAAAGAATAAATAGTGACAACTGTGTGCAAATCCGCAGATACTATTGTTGGTATGGCGGCACTTCTATACTTAAGTAAATAATATATCACCAAACACCTATAGTTGTATTACGAGAACTGAACTTGAGAGCTAGTACTTTAGTTTTAAGGCTTTACAATCTCAGGCAACATTGTCATTAAAAATTAGGCGACAGTTCACATTTTTTAAAAGTAGAGGTATTATATCTCATGAATAAAACCATAACGGAATGAAGACTAGTTTATTATTCAATAAAAACGGTTTGAAAATATATTTATTTTGAGCAATTCTTGTGGAAAAATGTTATGTTGAAAAGTCATAAAACTTATTTGGGTAATATAAATCCATAATAAAAAAAAATTTCAAAAGATTCGTTGCATAATAAGAAGTGTGTTGTGTTCAGGTTCTCATTTATCAAGACGGACAGGACTGTGTGGTGTCAGGTCTTCACGCAGCAGGCGAGGCGGTCAGCAACTGTCACGGAGCTAACAGACTTGGGGCGAATTCAATCCTCGACGTAGTTGTTTTTGGCAGGTCCATTGCTAACAATATCGGAAAGCTACAGAAGCCTGGCGAGAAACAACCCAATCTAAAAGATGTTGGTATTTTTATTTTTATATTTCATAATACATGTCTAAAACTCATTTTTTATAAGATTTTCAAACATAATCTATCAGCAATTATTGATAACGAAGAACTAGCTAGTTACTCGAGTTATATCAAAGATCTATAAAGTATTTAAGATCAAGATACAAACAATAATGTCGCTGTAGTACACAACTATAAAATGCATTACATTATAATTAAAAAATAAACGGAACCTTGATTTAAAAGCAGTTCTGGTATCAGATTTCCACGCGAAGGAAGTGAAAGTTTTTTGACTTATATATATTTAATAACACATTTTATGAAAATGCTTATAAACTATATACTACAACAAAGTCCCGTAGTATAAATTGACGACTGACGAACTGACTGACGAATTTAATTGACTTATTTTGCTATATTATACCCAGATAGAAACTTGTACATACCTATTTTTTTCCCTACCATAAGAAGTCTCACTTTAATATTTATTTGCTGAAAACGCGGTGTGCTCTGATATAGGTAATACTTAATTAGAATCTTTAATTTATTGTACTTTTACGTAGTAATAAAGTTCAATATGAAATACTAGCTATTTGCGTGACTTCGTCCACGTGGAATAGTTACTTTGGGTTAACACTAACACGCAGCGGAAGCTCAAAAGGAAAACACCTATTTTGAATCATTCTTCATTGTTGCTCCGCTCTTATTGGTTTTCGCGTGATTATATACGCAGCTTTTGTCGATAAATGAGCTATTAAACACTGAAGAAATTTTTCAATTCGGACCAGTAGTTTCTGAAATTAGCGAGGTCGACCAAACAAGCAAATAATTCGGCTTTATAATAGGAAATATGTTTCAGAATCTCATCGATGCGACATTAGATAATTTAGAGAGACTTCGGAACGCCAACGGATGTCTACCAACGCATGAATTGAGATCGGCCATGAGACATACCATGCAAAACAAATGCGGTGTGTTTAGGGAAGCCAAGCTATTGGATGAAGGTCTGTAGTTTTATATCCAAATAAACCTATGCTGTAAATATTTCCAATACTAGACGAGAAGCTAGTACACAAAAACCCCGAAGATGAAGTATCAATTTTCAGAATTGTGATGTTCATCTCGAACGTAACAGATTAATATCTATAAAGTGAAATTAATATTGCTAAGTAAATATTATGTAACTTTTCACAGTTCATTATTTGCTGCATTAATATAGATTATCTAAGCTATTTTATTTATTCTCGTACAAGAAATTCTTAGCGTAGCCTGCAACAAGTAGTGTTAGTACCTTCTGCAGTAAAACTTTTTAATAGTAAATTTCGTCGTATAATACAACTTATGGCATGACTGACTGACAAACATTTAAAGATTCAATTGTGATGCCTAATATGACCGATACATGGCAATGTATTCAGTATTATTTTGTAGTAGAAATAAGTATGGAAGAAAAAGAATACGTAGATTTTACCACGTTAGCCTCGTTGAGATTATATTATTTAATTGACATTAAATCCTATCTTATGTTATTACTTGTTTTAAGCTGACACGGAAATACAGCAATGGTTTAAGGCCTTCGACGACATCAAAGTGACAGACAGAAGATTAAACTGGAACACTGACTTGATAGAAACAATAGAGCTTCAGAACATGTTGCAACTTGCAGTGCAAGTCGTAGCCTGTGCAAAAAATAGGACTGAGAGTCGCGGCGCACACTTCAGAGATGACTTTCCGGCTAGAATCGATGAAATGGACTATAGTAAACCGACAGAAAACCAGGTTAATTTCTAGTGTTCAATTGTATTAGTGGCTAATTAGATACTAGGATGGTGAACTCAGATTAAATTGATACTTAGATTGAATGACAATTTGATTACCACTGTTTTTGTTATAAAAACTTTATGGAATCTTATTCACTAACTGTAAATATATATGAAAAAGAAAATTAACAAGAAACCTATGCGTCCATTAGAATCCCTATGTTCAAATAACCAATCATTTTCTGATTTTATATAAATATTATATATAGTTACGTCATTACCAAACCACAGAAGAATTAAGAAATAATAGGTTAACGAGGAGCATTTTGCAAAGGGAGACTGAAAGCCATAACTCCCAAGAAGATATGAGATTGACTGTAAATAGAATGGATATAGAAGGTATAAATACTGAAATGACAGCTAATAGAAAATCGTGGACGAGGAAGAATTGTATTTGATATATTTTGGCTGTAAAAGAGTTAAGAAGTTGATTAATGTTTCTCACTAACGTTATGTGTAACAATTGTCACGATGTTCGCAGATTTTCCGTTGTAGAAAAAAAAAAACAAGATGGAGCGATATCGGCTCAATGGTTAGCGTGTTGCGACACTCCATCGCTCCATGCCTATCGAAATCTTAGCCAATGAGTCGGACCTTTTGGTGAAGGCATACAGTTTCGTAGGTGGTAGAGCCTCTACGAAGCTATTACTGGTTTCAGCATGAATAGGTCGGCTCGACCGGGGTAGTACCACCCGATCCACAGATAGCCGACGTGAAGTAACAGTGCTTGCATTGTTGTGCTTCGTTCGGTCAGTTAGAGCGCCGAAGGCCCACCGCCCTCCCTCCTTCCCTCCCCCTTATCCCTTCCCCGAAACACAAGCTGGCAACACACTTGCGACTCCCCTGGTGTTGCTGATGTCTATGGACGATGGTGACCACTTAACATTAAGTACCCCACCTGTTCGTTTGCCTCCTATGTCATAAAAAACACACTGTGATGATACAATGGCATAGTGGTAGGGCTTTCTTCTAAGTCCGTAATCCATTTGTTATCCTCAAGTTGTAAATTTATCGCCATACACATGTTAGTGCGTTCCAGCAGCTTCACTCGCCAGCCCTTTCTAAGTTCTCTCACATTATTATCTAACATTGGGTGAGGTTTTAGTGAAACGCTTTAATGTATTTAAAATACTACTATATCTCAGCATAGCAAGATAGCAGTACCAACCTCTTACAGAAAACCGACATGAAGTAACTGTGCTTGCGTTGTTGCGTTTCGTTCGGTCAGTGAGAGCGCCATAAATCCACTTCCCCTCCCCTTCCCACTCCTTCCTCCCTCAACAAAGGCTGGCAACGCACTTGCGATATCACTGGTGTTGTTAGTATCTATTAATAGTCTGGTGAAGCTGTAAAGACCTATCCAGGTCAACAGCGTTTTCATTTCGAAAAAAAAAGTGTATATGGACGGGGGTGATCACTTAATATCAGGTGTCCCACCTATTCATTTGCCTCCTATGATAATCTTAGATAACCACTTATACCTCCAGTACAAACTTTGTTTATCATGTCTGTGAGAATGGATGTAGTTTTAATATTAGTATTTAGTGTATCGCATGACATTATATATTTATCTACTATTTTTTTAATGCAGACAAAGAAACCAATGGACCAGCACTGGAGGAAACATACTTTATCCGTAGTCGATTTGTGTACCGGGAAAGTCACAATAACGTATAGACCGGTAATCGACACTACACTCGACGATGACGTCAAAGCAATACCTCCTGTACCAAGAGTTTATTGATTTTACCAATTTATAGTTTAATTTATGGTATTTAAATTAAATAATATTAAATTTACAATATTAAAACTGTTCATAATAAAGGTTATATTATTTTGAAAATTAAAAAAGCTTGACTCTTCGGTTACGGATATTTACATGCCAGCAGAAAGTCTGTGTAACGATGAAAAATTTTACCTTATATATTTGTCGCTCGGTGTTTTAAGTTACAAGTATACCATATTAATACTCAAAGCTCAGCAATTTTTGTAGTCCGGTAAAGCTGTTAAGACCTTGCTAGGTCAATCAAAATCAAAAAATATTTTATCCAGTTAAGGCCCTAATAAGGCGCTTATGAACGTTAAAAACTACACCGGTTCGGAAAACAACCCAGCCATCGAGAAGAACCGGCAAGAAACTCGATCGGGTACATTTTTTATTACCAATATTTCTAATACATCATACAATAGCTCATAGTGGATGCACAGAGAGGAATCAGTTCCAGAAATCACTATCGTTCACATATTGATCCACTCTATAATATTCTTTTAACATTAAAACCCGCTTGACGTGGCGCTTAAATTTGCAATCCGGCAAATCGGTAACATGTTTTGGGACTTTATTGTAAAACGTAACACTATTATCTAAGAAACTATTACTGGTTTTGCTAAGTCTGAAACATGGGACGACCAGTTTATTACAGTTTCTAGTATTTACATTATGCCGGCCTTTTACTAAATTTAGTTTTTCAAAGTTTTTAAGGGCATACATTAAATTATCAAGAATGTATTGGGAGGGTAGAGTTAAGATACCGAATTCCTGGAATTTCGTTTTTAATGATTCACGAGGTCCCATATTATATATTGCTCGAACTGCCCGCTTTTATAAAAATATAGTGTCTACCTCAGCAGCCGTACCCCACAGCAGAATACCGTAAGACATTATGCTATGGAAGTAAGCGAAGTAGACTAATCTAGCAGTGGCAATATCTGTAAGCTGGCGAATCTTACGTATTGCGAATGCAGCGGAACTTAATCTGCTCACCTTTTTTTTAATGTGAGGGCCTCATTGTAATTTAAAATCTAATGTAATTCCCTAGAATACAGTATTGTCAACTAATCCTACTAAATTCCCTTTGATTTTGATTCTACTATCAACCTGTCTAACATTGGGTAAAGTACATCTTATACATCTCGTTTTATCTGCATTTAGCAATACATTATTCAACGCAAACATATGACAAATTTCTTTTAAAGTTTTATTCAGATGCCCAACCTCTGAATCTATCCTTTTCACTTTAAATATTAGAGAAGTATCGTCTGCAAAATGCAGCATGTCAGCAGAGTTTTAACCACTAGAGGTAGATCGTTTATATACATTTAGAATAAGAACGACCCTAAAATGGACTCCTGCGGGACACCAATTCACGAAAATAATCCCACTGAGGTTACCCCATGTATGTTAACTTTCTGATAGCGATCTTTTAAATAAGAGACTAGAAGATCGAGAGAAGATCCACAAATACCATAGTGTTTTAATTTAAGAATAAGCGTTCTATGGTCAACGCAATCACAAGCCTTAGATAAATCGCAGAACACGCCAATTGCATCCTGCGAATCCTCCCAGGCTCCCAATATATGATTTATGAGCGCTGCAACAGCGTCTGTAGTAGATTTCAATTTTGTGAAACCAAACTATCGACCATCTAGAAACTTTTGCACTGTAAAATATTGTAATAATTGTTTAAGCATTATCTTTTCAAAAATTTTACTTATCGACGGAAGTACAAAAATAAGTCTATAATTTCCAAGACTACTTCTGCAACCTGATTTAAGCAAAGGAACCATTTTGCTTACTTTCATTAGATTAGGGAAACTTCGTTTTGATATACATTGATTAAATATATTAGCCGAATGTGGTGAGATAGTGTCAATTAAGGACTGTATTACTATTACCGATATTCCCCATATGTCTTCGGTGTGTTTTAAATTTAATTGTTTAAAAGTCCTTCACCTTCATCTGCACTAATAGATGAGAATTTAAATTTTGAATTTGTAGGTGCACGCATATTCTTTAAAAGAGTTGCGGCATACTGAGCTGATGATGTTATACTTATTGTTATTTGTGAAGGTATATTAGTGAAATAGTCTTGGAAAACAGTTGCTAGCTCTGAACTGTTTGAAATATGTACGCCGTCAAAACTTAGATTAAATGAGTCATCACTTATTTTATTTTTTCCTAATTCTTTATTTATTATATGCCAGACAGTCTTGGTTTTATTTCTAGACTCGAGAATATTATTCTCTAAAATGTTGCTTTGGCAGCTTATAAACATGTTTAAAAACTTTAGAATAATTCCTAACATAAGCATGGAATGATTCACTATTTGTTAATGATCTCTTATAATATAGATCATACAAACGATCTCTACTTATTTTAATACCTGTTGTTGCCCATTCACTAAATTTTTTCACTTTCTTTACACTAATAACCTTTCTTGGGTAATGTTTACTAAATTCAGTGCTTATGATATTAAAGAAGCTGTTATAGTCACTATCTGGATCTTGATTATTAACAGTCTTGAAAAATAAATTTTGTGCAATATTAATAATAATTTTAATAATAATGAAATTAATAATATTAATGCAATAGCGTAGTCAGTTCGAAAAAAAAGCAGCAATTTTATCAAACCAATAAGTAAGTGCGAGTAGGAATAGAAATATTTTAGAAGACTCAAAACAATTCACAATATTATACAAAAGATAAAGTTCTTGAGGTTATAATATCTGGAACTATAGATTCGACTCTAAAAAAAAAAGTTTAGACTGCATATCATTAAAATTTTAAATTGATGGTTTTATTGGGATGAAGATTGTTACTAATATGTTATATTTGCTCTGCGTGTTAATAGATCGTTTACAGGAAATTCAAAGAGTATAGGGAAAATGTGGTATAGGTTGTAAGTAGTAATTAGGTTTTTTAAGTAATTGTTATAGTTTATTATTTAAATCTTCCTAAGTTAGTGTGGATTAACCAGGTAACGAAGGATGCATTGCTTGTTTCATTCTATGTGAGAAAAGTTGACGGAGATTAGAGCCGAGCTTTTAGAAACGAAAGATGATGTATGCAAATGAATGGAATATGCTTGCCTTTTACAAAGATACTAGCGGTCCCGGCAGACGATGTCCTTCCTTGATAATAAAAGAAAATCCTAAAAGTCAACCGTAACGGATCCAATTGTGAGTTAAAACCATGCTCGGATTCACTATAACACGCACACAAAATTTCATCATAATTGGTCCAGCCGTTTAGGAGGAGTTCAGTGACATACACATGTATAGACAATATTTATATATAAGAATAAAGAAAAAATTACATAGAGATGCTTAACATAGATACAGAACAAAAGTCAAAAAGCTATTAAAGTGAATCATTATGTTAAGCTGTAGTCTGGAAGTCTGACACCCTTGTCTGCACATCTTCTAAAAGCTACCGTGACAACAGTATCTTCTTTAGGTGTAATAAAAAACATGATGGGTTCTTCAGAGGATCTTGTAGATGACTAAATTTTTTTCCCGTGGGTGGTAGTTTTTCAACGTTAGTGACTTCTCAGAGACTATATAGAACTGTATTTGATTTTCATTGGTTTTTAACATCGTTTTTTTTTTTTATTTGACTACGCTATTGACCTAGCAAAGTCTTAACAGCTTCACCGGACTACTAAAGCGTGCACTTAAGGCACTCGGCCGATTTTATTTGACAATTAGCTCAAGGGTGCACAGCTCGGCTTGGGCTATTGCCTGATACATGCAATTCGCGACCTATCTGAGTTAACCTAAACTAAGCTAACTATTTTGGCATACCTGTATGAGCTGTTGAAATATATATGTGTACCAAGCATACATACCTCAACAACTCTAATACATATTTCGTATCGGATAATTTTCTAAACTATTTCAGTTTGATATAGGAAAAAAATAATTCATGTGTTAGCGTGTATGCGTGCACGTGTGTGGAGGTGATATGTGTAATGTTGTCGCAGTGATGTAAGATTTTGTGTCACTGTATCGCACGAGCAGCGCACTCAAGAGATCTACGCCGAACGAACGGACCTAGGCTTCAGCCGCTGCCAAAGGCGGCCTAATCTGGTAAAACAATCGTATATGGGATTTGCGGGCTTACTATCCTTACATTAAAATTACTTTTATAGACCGATTAACAAATATATATTACTCTCTCTATCATGAGAATATCTGACAAAGAAAGCTATATATCATTTAGATTTTACTAAGTGTAAAGATATAAGTCAAGATATAATGTTAAAAGAATTCCCTCGCACGACGCGACGCCCGTACATCCTTTCCGATTTTGTTTACCGTAGAAAATCGATAATGAACACCAAAAATAATAAGACACGTTATACCCAGTATATAAACAAGAGAAACAGGTCTATTGGTATTGGTAGATATATTCATGCGTGCGGCCACACCCTGACATGCCAGGTGGCACGTGATGTTATCAAATCAATGTGTTTGCGATATTAAACGTCAATTAATTTAACTGACCCCTGTTGTTTCTTGCTGGCATTATTGTTTATGGGGTATTAGAATTACTTTTATTTTTATAGTACACGGAGTGGTGTAAAAAAATATTTCAAGGGATTTTTTTTACCTTGCATCATAATTTCATCCATTAATTGGTTAGTATTTTAGAATCAGAAGTTACATCGTTAGTAATATAGTAAATGCAAAGGTGTCTTTGTTTGTTTGTTACCCTTTGAAGCCTAAACTACTTCCACTGATTGTCACGAAATATTGCATAGACGTTGTGAAGGGTACAGTTAAGAATATAAGTCAGTTTTCACTCAAAAAAGTAATGTCCCTGAAAGAAGGATATTTACATCACCGCTAACAGAACCACGAGCAATCACTAATTCTCTATAAAGCAAAGAAAAGTTCACCAAAAAATACCCATTTTAGAAACCCTATAAGACATACATTTTTTTACAAACGAGAATTTTTTGTTTTTCTAAAATAACTTCATACGTCAAACAAAAATCATAGAAGTCGGTGTAAGAAACTAGGGTAGTGACTGCAAGTGAATACATTGATAACTTTGTATCACATTATTTTATAGTGAGAAATGCATCTAAAGCTTTTTAATCACTACGCACAAAGTGTGCCTATGTCAGAAAAAGACCCATAAACGTTAAAAAGATCTGAAAGAACTTAAAAGTTATCTTCCTCAAGAACGAAAAGTGGAAGTATTTTATGATAAAACTAGCTGTTACCCGCGGCTCCGCACGCGTTTTTTGAATGTATTAATTAAATTTAAAATTGTTATTAGATGTGTAAATAACAATAATACTCTTTCAAAAATATTTGTAAGTATGACACGCACATCATCTACAGTAACAGGTAACATGTACATTATATATGTGAAAACTAATAGTGTATCGAATGGGATGGGATTTATCATAAGCCACATAGCTGGAACTTTAAACTACTATCTATGTATCACCCTCAGTGCTCACTTACACTATATAAGAAAGTAATGAAAATATTAAGCTATACATTATCGAACAATATGTGTTCAATCTTTTATTATATAGATATAATATCGGGTATCGTCTGCTGAACTCGCTAGCTTAAAATAAAACAGCTAATTAGTTAGTTATTTGCCCGTAAAATTCCCATTCAAATATTTATTGTACTCCGTTGAAGCTGTTAAGCTTGCTAGGTCAATAGCGTAGTCATTTCTAAGAAAACAAAATAAGTCCAGCTGTTTCGGAGATTACCCGCAACAAATAAACAAACCGATATATCAACATAATTTAAAAAAAAATGTTGATATTTGTAGCACCGCAGATATATGTATTCATCAAAAAGTATTTATTTGAATATTATATACACACGCTTTATTCTTATAATACGTAATACATCACAAACTAAAAATTGGGAACAAAACTAACGTAGAATAAATTTTTTGAGAAGTTTTTGACGGGATTTCAGTCTGTGATGTAGGGATTTTATATTTTATTCATAATTTTGTGTTATTTGACTCTATATTGTGTTAAATTGGCGGCGTTTTATGTAAAGTGGTTTTTTTATTATGCTAAGTGAAATAAATGAAAAATAATACCACGGAGCAAGTATTCTGGGGTCTTGAAAATTAAGAAGATAAAAATTTACGAAATATTATATAGAAGATTTGGCGCTTATATATAGAGAATACATAAGAACTACCTATATTGACAATTTCAGAATTGGCAGTATGGATTAATTCCTTCGCCTGTATTGTGATGGACGAATATTATTACTACTAACCTTTTAGAATAGCAGCACAAAATAGACTTTAAAAATGTTTGCGATAGCAACGTACTACTTATAATAAAAAATTGGAATTAAAAATAACCTATAATAAACTTTTGAACAGGAACACAAAATAAACCCAAATAATATTTCCGATAGAATGTTATCATTTTACCATGGCAACGCATATAATACTGACACTGACACGCAGCGGATGCTCTAAAAGTAGCCCGATTTTGAGACATTCTTCATTAGTGCTCCGCTCCTATTGGTTTTAACGTGATGATATGTAGCCTATAGCCATCCTCGATAAATGAGCTATCTAACACTGAAAAAAACTTTCATATCGGACCGGTAGTTCTTGAGATTAGCGCGTTCAACCAAACAAACTCTTCAGCTTTATAATATTAGTATAGATATACAAATGATTTTTTTTTTTCGAACTGACTACGCTATTGACCCAGCAAGGTCTTAACAGCATCACCGGACTACAATATATAAATGACAAATCGAGAAAACAATGAGGATTAAATTTATTGTTGAATTTTTGTTTCAAATTGCTAATTATTAAGAAACAAATTAAAAACCAAACAAAATCTTTCATTGACTTATATTTTAGAAACCTCGTAAATCAAATACCTTTTAGGTGGTTTTTTGGTAATAAAAAAACAAGAAAAAATATTTTATCAAATAAAAATATTGCATTGTTACTTAAACTTTCCTAATGTTAATAAAATAAAGTTAGTTCAGAACAATATTATGTATCCAAACAGTTTTTTTGCTTTTCCTGGAAAATTATTTTGCTTTTAACCATACAGGTTTCCGAAATATCCGATTCAGTTGGTCTTAGTGATCCTTAAAAATTTCATGAAGGATGATTAAGTGTGCTTCTTAACATATTAGATCTTTACCTATGAAATTGCCATTTGTATGAAAAAATTGAAACGAATTTTTTTTCATGTATTTTTTATTTGTATTAATTGAAATAATCACCCACGGAATTAATGCATCGTTGCCAACGCAGTGGCAGCTTATTGATGCCCTTCTTAAAGAAATCAACTGGACGGGAGGCAACAAATTCTTCAAAGGCATTTTGTACTGCCTCTCGGGTATTGAATTTTTTTCCCGCCAAGAAGTCACCCAAATTCTGGAATAAGTAGTAGTCTGTAGGCGCAAGGTCTGGTGAGTAGGGCGGATGACGGAGAACTCCCAACCCCAGTTCTTGCAACTTGGAGACCGTCTGCTGTGCCTTATGAGATCGCGCGTTGGCGTGGAGGAGCAGCGGATACGAGCAATTGACCAATGGTTGGAGATCTGTCAGCTTCTTCATCATTGTATTCAATTCTTCACAGTACACAACTGCAGTAATGCTCACCCCGTTTGGCAAGAAGCTGTGATGAATCACACCGGTGCTAGTCCACCAAACAGTGACCATCACTTTTCTAGGGGTAAGTTTTCGTTTAGGGCATTGTTTAGGTGTTGAACCAGGATACAACCAACTTGCTGAGCGCTTGCGGTTATCAAACAGAATCCATTTTTTGTCGCAGGTAACAATGCGGTTCAAAGTTCCTTTATTTGTGTGTCTGTTGAGCAGTGCAAGTCACGTCTCGACGCGCACTTCGCGCTGGCGATCATTGAGTTCGTGGGGCACCCATTTGTCAAGCTTTTTTACCTTGCCAATTTGACACAAATGGACCAATATTGCTTTGACGCTAACGTCGAAAGCTGCTCCTAATTCAGCCGTAGATTGTGTATCATCAGCTTCCACAATCACCTTTAATTTGTCATTGTCGAACAGTCTTCGGACGACCGCGAGGTTCATTTTTCATGTCGAAATTCCCAGAATGGAGGCGAGCAAACCAATAACAGGTGGTGCGTTGGTTTGTAGTGTTAGCTCTGTAAACGTCGTTGATGTTGCGTGCCACTTGTGCCGCGTTGCTGCCACGACGGTACTCATATTCCATAATTACTCAAATTTTTAACGTATCCATGATGACAAAAATGGTTGAAATGTGATGAAAATGTAACACTGATCAATAAACAAATGACTACTTTTGGAAAAAGAATTCCAAGTCTTTAAAATATTTTTTTTTTGAAATTAGAATTCTTAGCCAAACAAAAATTATTTTGATTTGAAATGGCCAGTACTGCAGAACGGCAATTTCATAGGTAAAGACCTATTATAAAAGCTTTGAAAATAGTCATTTTGTTTAAATTGGTCAAAGTTTTATTCGATAACTTTTGTCATCAAGAGTATACCAATCCAATCATAGCTTATGTCTACTAATCAAAATTATTACATTATGAATGACAGTAAAACAAAAAAAACTTAAAAGAACTGTAAGAAGTTCAGAGATACCTAACGTCAGTTCTCCACGAATAGTATGATATCAAGTCCGAAATATTAATTTTGAATTTATTGAGAAAATCCTATTATTATCATATACATTTGATACATCCACAAAATCACCGCCGTGGTCTTGGGGTAAATTTCGCTCCCGCATACCAGATTAGGTAGCCTAGGTCCGTTCCCTCGGCGTGGAGCCCTTGACTACGTTGCTCACGCGATACAGTGACACAAAACCTTATCACTGCTACAACATCACACACATCACCTATAGATACACTCATGCACGTCCACACGCTTACACGCTGTTTTTCTTTTTCAGAGAAATAAACGACAAAGAGTTCTATCCTTATTTTTCCTTATCCTATCCTATCCTATATAGTTTAGAGGAATTTATCCGACACAAAATACATATAGGAGTTGTTGAGGCACGCATGCTTGGTACACATGCATGTTTCAATAACTCATGTACGTATATCTAGATAGCTTAGTTTAGGTTAGCTTATATAGGTCGCGATGTTTGCACAAAACAGGCGCCAGCCCATGTCGAGGTGTGCACCCTTGAGTTAGTCGCCCAAACATCCCAAATCGGCTGAGTGCCTTTGGCGCTCGCCTTAATAGTTTGGTGAAGCTATAAAGACATGTCCAGGTCAACAATGTTTTCATTTCGAAATAAAAAAACATCCATAAAATTACCAGTTCTAAAGAAAAAGTGTCAAAATTATCAACTCAAAACTAGCATATTAAGGATATTGTTTTATCGTAAGTCTTATCTTGCGTCTTTGTATACAAAATTCTGAGTTATAAAGATCACGCTTATAATAAGTGGTTAATAATATAATAATAACAGTAAAACTAATAAAATACTAGCTGACTTACCCATCATTTCCAATTGTAAAACGTAACGATTCAGGGACCCACTCAAACACATACCTTTGTGAAAAATCTTCTTAAATAAATCTAGAACCGTATTGCGGCACCATCTACCGGGTCCAATTCAGATAAAAATTATTCGTATATATTAGCGATAAATGTCTTTCTAGTACCTCCTGGATTGCTCCTGTGCCACTTACCTCCACACTCCGCTTACTACTCTCACAGGACCAGTGGTAGCGACAACACAATAATTTTACCTTCCTAATTTTTTTATTTCATATTATCTTCTGACCAATTTCATCAATCATCAAATTCATTAACGTGCTGTAAAAAGTAAACTTTATCTCCATGAAATTTCCATTTTGATTACGATTTTTATTTCATAAGCAAACTTTTTGTAAAGTTAAAAGTAATTAATATTTTTGCTATAAATTAGACTATTAGAGAAGTTTGATGCAAAAAAAATGTCCAAAAAATGTTTACTTTTCGGGCATGGGCTACCCGAATTATCTAGAAGTATGAAATATACTTTACTACGTATTCTCATACCTGCCGCACCAAATACACATAAAAAAACACAAATATCGATGGAGCCGTTTCGGAGGAGTTCGGCGACAAACACTGTGACACGAGATTTTGATATATTAGATGTTGAGACTTTTACTGATGAAAGGCGTGGATTTAATTGTTAATATATTCAGAACATAAAAACCTGAGAAATAATGTGGATCCCGTATTATAGAGTTTCTAAAAAACAAAAAATATACCAATTATTTTATGATACTAGGGTTGAGTAGGAGCAGTGTGCCCTAGATATTGTTAGGTTTTGTTAGTCATTAAATCTTCTTGAAATAATTATAATGCCGTAACAATTTGGAGTCTCATTGAACTAAAATACAAAAACAAGTTTTCCTAAAATTGTAAAAAGAGTCGACTGACCTGACCTAACTTCTCTATTGTCAGCTATTTTATCATCATCTTCAGCCTGTACGAGACCCCTAACCTGAGGCCAGTAAACCTCTTTCCAAATGAAAGTGTGATCATAAAGAACCCGTCTGCCCACGATGTATTAGCGATTTCAAACTACACAACTACACAAACAAGATATCCGCAGTTCTGTATTTTTTCTGCTTGCGGTGGTACTACGTCAACATAAGTTCAGCTTTCCTACCGGTTTGTTCCTTCGTCGTCAAACGATAGTGTTACTAATTTCAATTAGTGAATAATAAGCGAATTTCGAAAAATTCGTTGGTATATGCTGATTGAATGATATTCTACCGCTCAGACCACCAAACACCTTCTGAAAAATAAATTTTTTCAATAATAAAATAATGATTTTAGATTTTATACAATTATGGTAAGTGTAAAAAAGAAATCGAAGAAATTGAAATCCAAAAACAGTCTTATAAATCTAAAACGATTGCCGAATGAAAATGCTCAGTTAAAATAAAAATAAAAAACGTTAAAATAAATGTGAGATTTATCGGATACTTATCGCTTCAGAGGCGTCAGGGCGGCAGGTCCGGACCGCCCTCGACCTCCCCAACGATTACGGGCGCGCTTTCATTGAGCATCGCTAATTACCTACCAGCGTTAATGCTCGCCTACCGATGAGACACGCGACATTACGATGAAAACTTGGTTTTTCTTGTAAAGGGTATTAAAATCGAATACATAAAGTCAAATTAAAAACTGCCTTTCGCTGTATAACTAATGTTTTTTATTTGTAAAACTTATTTACTTACAATCTCTTCAGTCTGTTCTCAGGCATACCATTAAATGTACCTGTATTAATAAAAAAAAGTGTGTGTATATTTATGTACATTATACATCTTTGGCGTAATATGATCAAAATCTTTTCAAATATTTTATCTTTCGCCTTATTCTACGTTTGCAGAAAAAACGACACTAACGATAGAAAAAAAGGTATTTAATACATTGAAAGTTTTAATACAAAGAAACAAAATGTTGACTATAGCTAACTTCAGGATGTCAGTTTTTCTTGACGGTGTGCGCGAGCATCTTAATAACTTCAGGGTGTCGGTTTTTTGTGACGGTGTGCGCATGCATCATAAAATTTATTTTCGTCAGTTTTCCCTAGAAGTATAGCCTCAAAAAACATTTAAAAACAAAATATAGGGTTTCACTGTATTTTAGGTATACATCCTATCAATTTCGTCTTTTCAGAAATTGCCAACAGTGTGCACTACATTGCACAAGTACTGTTTACTTACTTATTTACCTTTGTATCAAATTTTATTATATAACACACTTCGCATCGGGTTGATGTCAGAGAAGAAAAAATTGAGGGTCCATGAGACTCAAATAAGTGTAAACAATTATGATCCTATTTAAGTAGGTCTTGGATTTAATTTGGTTTACTATGAAAACAGCAATACATATACACATACTGTCTACTTAATGCTCCTTTAGAATATGAAAATATATCTATCTATCAACATGAATGATAAAATCACCTTTTTTATATTAACGCAGGGAAATGAACAGGTGGGTCACTTGATGTTAAGTGATCACCACCGTCCATAGACACTTACAACACCGGGGGAGTCGCAATTGCGTTGCAAGCTTGTGTTTGGGGGAGGAGAGAATAGGGGACAGGAAGTAAGGGAGTAGGTGAGTTTAGAGGTAGAAGAGGACCCTGATGGTCTTCTGGCGCTCTCACTGACTGAACGAAACGCAACAATGCAAGCACTATTACTTCATGTTGGTGTTTCTGTGAGAGAGTGGTAGGTACTACCCCGGATGAGCGGACCCATTCATGCTGAAACCAATAAAAGCTTCAACGTGGCTCTACCAACTACAAATACCTAATATTGTTGTTTCCAAAAGAATTATTCACTTTTTAATACTGATACTATACCTTCAATAAAGTAGTAGAACGAAATAATGCAAAAAATAAAAACACTCGATTTTGCATCTTTCACGATGTCGGCGATGAAACCCACTCTGTGTGTTTTCTTAGTCCTGATTTTGGTACTAGTTATGGTATAATTCCGAGAAAATCTTCTGGAAATTCCCAGTCCGTCGCAAACTACGAACTCGTACCCAATGCGGGGCGATATAAAAGACGTCCACGACACATTTTTACCGACCCTCCTGATTCAATCACGTCAGCGAACGATCAGTACCAGCCTGTCCCACGAAACAGCGCGCTCACGCCCACGCCCGCGTAACCACAGATCACGCCGCTGTAGTCTGGGGGTTAATTTCGCTCCCGCACACCCGATTAGGCCTCCCACGGCAGCGGCTCAAGCTTAGGTTTGATCCCTCGGTAGGGAGCCCTTGAGTGCGTTGCTTGCGCGATACGGTGACACACAAATATATATCACTGCTACAACACTACACGATCACCCCCACACACGTGCACGCTTACACGCTACATATTAAAGTGGAAGGGTTTACATTTTTTCCCATATCGAACTGAAAAAACTCTCAATTTTTCGATAATAAATATATGGAGGAGTTGTTGAAACGTATATGTGTACCAAGCATACACGCCTCAGCAACTCCTCCATATATTTATTATCGGAAAATTGAGAGTTTTTCAGTTCGATGAGGGAAAAAAGTAAACCCTTCCACTTTCATGTGTAAGCGTGTAGGCGTGCACGTGTGTAGGGGTGATCGTGTAGTGCAAACAAGAGAAAGTATTTTAAAAAATGTCAATATAATAACCGATCCATTGTTTGGTATTTTAACATTTACAGTTCAAGAAAACTAAATAATTTAAAAAAGGTGTGCCGTGCACCCTTGAGCTGGTTGCCAAAATAAAATCGGCTGAGTGCCTTAAGCGCTCGCCTTAGTGGTCCGGTGAAGATGTTAAGACCTTGCTGGGTCAATAGCGTAGACATTTCGAAAAAATAAAAAAGTAACTTTCTCTTGTGTAACAACTAAATA
This sequence comes from Antheraea mylitta, assembly GCA_014332785.1. Lineage (NCBI taxonomy): Eukaryota > Metazoa > Arthropoda > Insecta > Lepidoptera > Saturniidae > Antheraea > Antheraea mylitta. Next base: position 10,311,998 of record JACEII010000031.1, on the reverse strand, counting down.
ATAAAATAAATAGTTATGTTTAAAAAAAATAATTTGCATAGAACCATAACCTTAGACTAGTCGGTATCGACTTCACTGACCTCGATAAAGACGATAAATGCTCGAACCCATTTGCGGTGTTATCATCGCTCGGCGTGGCGTTGCGTCGTATCTCTCACAAAAACATCTCGACCCCATCGGGTTCGTCTCCCTGCGATAATCCCGCGCACGCGAGCTGAGCGCAACCCCGCCCAGGGGCGTGGCGGAGCCCATCCGAGGGTCGACCCTGCACCACCCGCACCGCCCGCCTGCCTTCGACGACCGGACGAAGAACCTTACTATTATCCTCGCTTCCTGTACACGGACGCGCGCTCGTACCGTTCTTGCGTTTGTTTATTTTTTTAAGACAAATAGATCGGACATCGTTGCGTCCCTTCCGAGTGTCTTGTGTCCGGGTGGTGAACACGATGGACGGTGTCCGGTATATGTCCGTCCCCGTCCGGAACGTACGCTGAATCCAAGGTGAGTGGCCAAGTTTGAACAACCATTAGTCTCCGTCGTATAGTGTAGTCTCTGTAGTGATAATCTAGTCTGAAATAGTTGAAGATTATGGATTTTGTTAATATAAGAAGTGTTATTATATTTATAGTTACATCAAATAATGTTATCAGGGATACTTACTAATCCAGAGAATTTACAATATCCTTCAGGAATTCATTTTATCTATACAACTAATGTACATAATCTTAGAAATGGATTGATATAATTTACAAGAAATCTGTGAAAGTACTTAGGAGTACAAATGAATTGATAGTTATTAATAGAGTATTTGTGAGTTTTGAATTTTGTAATAAATATTTTGAAATTAATAACTAGGTTGTAATAACAAGGTATATACGAATGGCTTACCCATGATCAAATAGTATTATAAAGGAATAAACGTATTTTTATTTCGGGAACACAAGCGGCAAATCTTTGAAAATAAGCGTCTACATCATATCGTAACTAATTTAAAGCTAATAAAAATTCAAGCAAAACAATGACTTCAATTAATGCCAGTAACAATGATTTACACGACCTCTGTATAAAAGCCTTTCATTCTAAGGAATTATAAGGATGTGATATTCCCGATGAGATTTCGTGTTAGTGTTTCTTGTTGCGAAAAGTTTAATCTTTTGTGTTATCTACTTGTAAATTTATGCCTATTTGTGCTTTCGGCTACGCGTGCATAGATTGAACAGTAATTATATACTAAGATATTCATTAAAATTGTTTACATTAAATACTAATGAAGATGCAATCATTTATTTTGACAAGAACTAATATTTAACATACCAAAAGGATACATAAACATAATCTGAACATTCCAAATTTTAATTAAACCTAAAAGTACCTTTAAGGTTAGTTTCAGTGTATACAATAATCTATATCCAAAATGTGGCAGCGTATACCAAGATAATACATTTAGTATAAGATCTATTACGTAATGGAAATAATTTATCCATGAGCAGGCCATTGAAATAGATTCGCGATGGACTGCTACTTTGCAAGAAAAGCAAGTAATCATATTGAAATTACCGCCTATTGACCCTTAGATACACCTAACTTAGACACCTATAGTCATGGGTATATTATCAAATTATTTGAAATTAATTTATGAACATTAACTCGAAAAATATAGCCCAAGCAACAAAGATTTCCAAAATTTTCAAGATTTCCAAAAAACAATGAGTATCGTTTAAATATTTGTATTATTCTACTACTAAAAACACATCTATTCCCCATCCTATGGTCGTAATTCAAAATAGATTTTAGTTCTTATCAATTTAGGTACATAAATGTTTCGTTTAGTCTTGCCAAAGTTTTACAAAGCTATTTTATAAATTGCAACAAATAAATGGAAGAATAAGTGGGACATGTTCTCAGAATACCATTAAAAAAATTGTTTAATACGATTGTATATTAGGATGACTATATAAATAAATCTATGCGCGAAAAAGAATGTTATTAGATTGTTAACGAAATAGATCCGGTCTCACTAGGAGTTGGCACACGCGCAAGCACTTACGACAAATAAGTACTTCGCATGCGACCATAATACACTGATCAATGTACGTAATGTTAAATACAATTTAAAATGAACAATCAGACGCGGTATATTAATATTAATATGCAAAAAATTGGACGACGGAGTCTGAAAATAAATTAATGTATGGTGATCATAAATCCAAATTAAATTCTTCTTTAGTCTTCTGAAATTCCCTTGGCAATAAGTAAAATAAACATACTGAGTAATAATATTATTTTTAACTTAGTGTGCGAAACAGAATTGTAGTAAATTTATTAAAACCGTCACTCCACATACTTCATATTTCAAAACGCTAACAATCTACACTTAAAATAAGACTACACAGAGTTAAATAAGAAGAGAATTTGTATAATGGATTAATTTCAGAATTAAACAGGTATGGTACTTTCCATATGTTATGTATCAGTACCTGGACGACCGAGCCTAGCTAGGTTGTTTAAAAAACAATTTTAATTTAAAATAAACTGTTAGGTTTGCCTCATAAAAATAGCATTTTTTACAATAAATAAATCATTAAAAAAGATGCCCCTTTTGCTGTTACTGGGATTCGAACTGGGGTTACACGGATTTTCGTAGCAACCAATTTCCATCTGAGCTAGTTTTGTTTTGACAGCGGCGGCGAAATTTACCTTCATATTCTGGCTATATTTTTTAGTTGCCTGAAATCTTTTTAAAAAAGAGTTTTCTATGAATAAAATCTAGCTAGATCGATTTATCGTCCCCGAAACTACCCACATACTAAGTTTCACAGAAAATATAAAAATATACAAGGATTGCTCGTTTAAAGGTATTAGATAGATGGATAGATTAGATAACCTTATGCAATACATTTTATTACCGAGCATTAATGCAGCGAGTAGTAAAATACTTTCAGTGAATTATTTCTAAGTTAGATTTAATAATTAAAGTTCTTTAAACCTTTGGTAATCTTACATTGGGAATTTTAATGTTCGTGACTCGTACTATATTATATCAAAATAATCCGTATTAAGCATAATGAACATGAAATCGAAATTACAAGATCCTTCCA
>JACEII010000031.1:10292326-10308890 GCA_014332785.1 Antheraea mylitta | reverse complement strand
ACAAGATCCTTCCACTGATTTCGTTCGCACAATCTTAAATAACGCAAAGGATGTGTTTGTGTGTTTATTTGTTGCTTTCATGCTGTTATTACTAATCTGGTCATCACGAAAATTTACATATATGTTATTACTTCTATGGAAACTGGCATAGGTACCTTAAATCCAGAAAAAAGATTGTTCCCGGCGGAAACGTCAATTCGACATCAACGTAGGCAAAAGCTAGTTTATTATACTTATTTTATCTGAAATGAGAATTTGTAGCTATACTAGAATTTCATGGGTGGCATTATGGTTGAGTTATTAATCAATAGAAAAGTAAAATAATACCTACTGAGTCAACTAGTTGCCTATTAAAAGATTTATTCATCTTCGTATCGTTTGTAAATTCGTTACGATATCAACCATAATTATAAACTGAGATTAGATTTAATTTAATCTATACTAATATTATAAAGAGGTAAAGTTTGTGAGTTTGTGACGTTGTGATGTTGTGACGTTGCAGGGGTAATCTCAGGAACTACTGGTCCGATTTAAATAATTCTTTTAGTGTCGTATAGCCCATTCATCGAGAATGGTTATAGGCTATATCATATCATCACGCTAAGACCAATAGGAGCGGAGCACAGATTAAAAATGTTTCAAAATCGGGATGTTTTTTTCCTTTTGAGAACGCGAACAAAGTCGCGGGCAGAAGCTAATCTATATATATAATAAGAATGTAAATCAAACATGTGTGTAATTTTTTCGATTTTCATAAAAAAAATCGTTGTAGGTATCTAGTAATCTATACTAATATTATAAAGCTGAAGAGTTTGTTTGTTTGTTTGGTTGAACACACTAATCTCAAGAACTACCGGTCCGATTTGAAAGTTTCTTTCAGTGTTAGATAGCCCATTTATCGAGGATGGCTATAGGCGATATATCATCACGTTAAAACCAATAGAAGCGGAGCACTTATGAAGAATGTCTCAAAATCGGGCTATTTTTAGAGCATCCGCTGCGTGTCAGTGTCAGTATTATATGCGTTGCCATGGTAACATGATACCGTTCTATCGGAAATATTATTAGGGTTTATTTTGTGTTCCTGTTCAAAAGTTTATTCTAGGTTATTTTTAATTCCAATTTTTGATTATAAGTAGTATGTTGCTATCGCAAACATTTTTAAAGTATATTTTGTGCTGCTACTCTCAAAGGTTAGTAGTAATAATATTCGTCCATCACAATACAGGCGAAGGAATTAATCCATACAGCCAATTCTGAAATTGCCAATATAGGTAGTTCTTATGTATTCTCTATATATAAGCGCCAAATCTTCTATATAATATTTCGTAAATTTTTATCTTCTTAATTTTCAAGACCCCAATACTTGCTCCGTGGTATTATTTTTCATTTATTTCACTTAGCATAATAAACAAACCATATTACATAAAACGCCGCCAATTTAACACAATATAGAGTCAAATAACACAAAATTATAAATAAAATATAAAATCCTTACATAACAGACTGAAATCCTGTCAAAAACTCCTCAAAAAGTTTATTCTACGTTAGTTTTGTTCCCAATTTTTGAATAATGCATATCTTCGAGAATAGTTTAGTTTTTTATTCATCAAAATCGGTCCACTCTATCAAAAGTTATTGTAATTTTGATGGCGACGCGGCGTAAGTACCAGAGAAGAGTAGATAAGTAAATGACAATACATTTAGATGATCTTATTAATCCCTGTTTTTTACATAAGGTCCCATGCAGATGAAGTCGTGGGCACAACTAGTTTGCACATAAACTAATATGTTTCCAAATTGAATACCTACATAAATATATATAAACAAAGGAGGTTATATAAAATTCTACGTAGATACAATTGGATGTGTCCTGGAAAATGAAGATAACATTTTTAAATTCCTTTTAACAAAGGGAAATGTATTCCGTGTAACATCAACGTGCATTACCATAGTTGCATAAATCCTGCCGCGACGGCGCGGCGGACACTTGGAGTCGGTTTGTGTAGCTTGAATAATATTCACATAAATCAACTGCGAATTAATTATTGCATACGACTAACTGCTTATTACATTTGAGTTTATAATATGTATATTAATAATTACATCATATAACTTAAATATAGCTGTTTTATTTGTTAAATAGAAATAAAAGGATAGGGTTTGAAAAACGTACATTTTTGGAAAATAATAGCTAATTTTAGTACGAAATTCATTATAGCTATTATTGTTTAATTTGTCTTTACACATTAAACAAACTATTTGTGCGAAAATCTTGGAAAATACAAAATTTTATGTTTATGACATTCTAATATAGTACACACGAACAGACCCGGAGGAATAACTATACATCGTATAATGTACAAATTATCAGGGGTTATTATATAGATATAGTGAATATATACACACCTATATTGCACTTCCCAGTCCTTGAATAACAATGCAGTGGGGATAAATTATGACTGATAGACCACCACCTTCGAGTGCATCCGTTCTCTATTCGCACAAAGACTTGATTGGATCTAAATCAATTCAAACGATTCATTTGTCGTTCGTAACGTCGCTACTTTGAAACAATTGACATACTTTTAAGCTTCCCTTTATTATAAAATGGATTTGTCTTGATTTTTTTGTTTGCATGTAATGACATTACTATATGAAAGCTACTAATTTATATTCCACTTTTGGAAAACACATTCTAGTACCTCGCTTTGACTTTTCACCTTTCATCTACCAATTTTGTGTTCTTATTTTAATCATGTCACTTCTCGGATGTGTTTATGTTTTTTTTAACTATGATTATTAGACCAGTTTTCTAGAACGTTCCACCTTCATTAACAGAAATTTACTATCTTTTACTTTGATGTTACTACGCCGGCATATACCCTAATCGATCGACGGACATCGCTGTTTTTGACTTGTAAGTTGTATTGCAATAATTTAGCATTAAATTGTTTTGTAGTACCATATACATTATTTTATTGTGACTTTATTTTAGCTAATACTTATCTTTTATAAAAAAATCAATCGTACAAATTACAAGTTATAAAAATATGATACTCATTATTTAATTATCAACTTGTATCCCATTCTGTGAGTACTATTTCTATTACCCAACTATTACCCAAGTTTCTAACTGAGAAAATCATGTTTCCATACAACATATTTGCATTACATAATTTAAATACGATCAACTTGTTTTGCAGAAAGTATGTTAACAGTCTTATAAGTTAACTATATACATTGTTTATACCAATGGCCAGCTATCACTTAAATCTGGTGTATTCCCGAATAAATGGGAATTGGCTTTTTTGACGCCGTTTCATAAGTCGGGACGTGTTGATTCTGTTACGCAGTATAGATCAATATTTATTTCATCAACAATGAGAAAAATTCTTGGATCAATTGTTAACAAAAAACTTCTTACTAACTTTAGGCATTCTATCGATCACAATCAACACGTATATCTATTACCACTAATTTGATTAATTTTGTTTCTGACATCTCTGAAGCTTTGGATTCTAAAAGAGAGGTTCAAGCTACTTATAGGGACTTTCGTAAGGCTTTTGATCTTGTTAATCAAGAATGCCTGTTAAAGAAACTGCAAGATTTATAGGAATTCACGGATCATTGTTGAGATGGTGTGAATCCTACCTCAAGAATCGTTCTTAATTTGTATCAATTCGTTGGTTTAGTTCCCATATTTGTACAGTTCCTTCTAGAGTTTCTCTTGGTCTGCTTTTATTTCTTTTGTTTATTAATGACATTTCGAATATTATGCAATGCAATTTTAAATTATATGCAGATGATTTGAAGATTTATCGTGTAATAGACAATTCATTCGATATGAGTATTTTACAATCTGATATAGATAAAATTTTTGAATGGTGTTTAGGTAACTAAATGGAACTAAAGTTAGAAAAATGTTTTCATATCACTAGGAAAAAAACACCTGTTAATGTCTTTTACACTATTGATAGTACTATTTTAGTGGAAGTCTCCACAATCCGTGATATAGAAGTTATTATGGATTCCGCACTATCATTTCTTCTACATATTAACAATATTATTCACAAATCATCCCATATCTCTGGTTTTGTCTTCAGACAATTAAAAATGTTTTAACAGCCAATGCTAACCATTATCATTTTTGATTCAATAGTTTCGTAGTATTCTGGAATACTGTACTCCAGTATGGAACCCTTGTTATCAGATTCATATAAATAGAATAGAAAGAGTACAAGAACGTTTCTTATATTACCTTTCCTATTACGGCAACAAACACCATAACCGTAGCTTAAACTCATAGTACAATCGTTTAGAGAACTATAAACTATTGATGGTGATGATGATTGGTCCGACCGGTTTCGGCCATGGCGACCACTATGACTCCTAAACTTATTAATGGCGCTGTAGCCTATCTTCGCGGCGAAACTACGTGAACATTGAGGACACGTGAGCACGCCGTTCTCAAAATAATGTTATGGCAGCAGGATGGCGAGCCTTTAACTGGTCGCGTTTGGTATCAAGGTCAGCTTTACGCTGAGCCTCGAACTCGCGTACTTGGCTGTTTAACATCCTGCGCCATTTTGGCCGTTGTGCTGCCAAACTTTCCCAGCAAGATGGCTCTATATTGCGTCTCTTCATGAAACTATTACAGACTCGTAGAAAGGTGGCTGATGTTACATTTATATACAGATTAATACACGGTTTCCTAGAATCATCAGATTTTCTTCAAAGAATACCCTTGAGTGTCCCACGTATGGGCAATCGTTTATTGAACCGGCAAACATTTTATCTGTCATTAGCAAGAACTAATGTAGGCCAACTTGCTTTTTGTATCGCATGCTTTCTTTTTGTAATAGTTTACATTTCAAATTCGATACTTTTTAAATGTTTCTTTGGCCTCAACTAGAAAAAGAATTTATTTAAATGTTTAATTTAATTTAATTTTTCTTAGTTTTAATAACATATATTTGGCTTTTAATTTATACATGTCGTGTTCACATTCCTTGCATTGAATTCAGTTTTATGGACCTTAAATAGATAAATAAATCAAGCGGACAACCTATCTAATGTTAAATGTATACCTTCATCTAGGAACAACTGCAACTCCAAGAGCATCACTGTTTGCCAACATGAAGAGCGTGTTTAAATCCCTTTTTGAAACCTATATGATAACCCTAGGGAAAATTTTATAAGGTATCGCGTTCCACAACAATAGCGTGCGTATAATGAAGATTCTAGAGGACATTACGGTTGTCGCTATTTTGCTAGGTTTGTGAGCGTGTGGATAAACAACTACTTAGAAACAAATACATGGACAACGAATTATTTTGAATCTAAAAGGATTCTACTATTAGATGAAGTTAAACCTAATTTTAACAAGCCACTAGAATTAGCCCGTGTAATATTTAAACTCAAACCTAGTATACACCTAAATATACAATGTATAATATATAATGCATATTTTACATAATATATAAAGGAGCACTTGCGGCCGATTTTTCAGTCGATTAGTTTCGTGATAAGTCGTTTCTGCCTGACATCGGAGGGTCGAAGTTGTGAGGGTAAATACTGTATATTTTGTATTGTGACAGTCCAACTGTTAATGTAGTCGCCGGCTTCGAATATTTTTTTCATAACAATGATTAGCATTTATTACATCTACCAGTCACCCATTATCCCAGTACTTCGTAGCAAGGAAATTGATAAAACTAATTAGTGTTATCCAAAATCGTTCTTGAGCTTGCGGTCTTGGTCTTATTTTTGCATTTTCACAAACGAAAAATCGAGATTGCCCAATTATGGCAATAAGAAATACATAAATTATGGTGCCAAAAATACTATGACCAAGGCATTGCATGTAGTCCTGCAGTATGGTCAGAGTAAGATTAGAACATTTGCTCTAATATGCAAAGCCGACGTGTGCCTCACGCCGAGGTGATTCCCAAGCCAAGGTGTGCCGTGCACCTTTGAGCTAGTTGTCATATAAAATCGGCTGAATGCCTTAAGCGTTTGCCTTAGTAGTCCGGTAGATCTTAAGACCTTGCTGGGTTAATAGTTTAGTCAGTTCGAGAGAAAAAAAAATGATATTAATAGAAGCTCTTTAGTATCGCTAACAAATTCATAATTTCTTCCATTTAACAACAATGTTGGTCTTGGTTATTGTTTTACTGACATAAACAAAAATAAAAAAATTAACAATATAGTGTTATTTATTGCTAACATAGTTAACGAAATACATAATAACAAATACCGAAAATAGAAAAACTAAAGAGAAGTGTGCATGGCAAAGCGTCGCTCACTTGTACTGTTCATATCTTAACGCGTAGATACCGCAGCAATGATATCAATAAAATGTCGTATCACAGAGAAATTACTTTAGTTCTAATGCACAAATCCACTACCGTTCTATATGAAGTACTTTAATATACTACTGTATACAGTTTATTATTGTTATGTCTAGTTTGTGTCACTAACTTTTTTTATATCAAAGGAGGCAAACGTACAGGTGGTTCACCTGATTTTAAATGATCACCACCGTCCATAGGCACCAGAAACTGCAGAGGAGTTGCAAGTGCGTTGCCAGCTTGTGTTGGGGGAGGGAGGGAGAGGTAGGGAAGAGGAGAGAAGAGAGGAGGAGGGGAGTTGTTTTCCGGCGCTCTCAGTGACTGAACGGAAGGCAACAATGCAAGCACTGTTACTTCTCGTTGGTTTTCTGTGAGAGGGTGGTACTATCCCGGGCGAGCCGATCCATTCATGCTGAAACCAGTAATCGTTTCAGCGTGGCTCCGCCACCTACAAAATATGATTGTAAATGTAACAGTAATTGCTGGGATATGCTCGATGGTCTTTAGACAAGAAAGATTACCTATGAAATACAGATCCCACACATATATAAAAAAAAAAAATTTAATGCTTTATATGTTTTAGAGTTTCAAGAAAAACTGCAGTCTCAATTAAAGTTATTTTTTTATATAATAGGAGGCAAACGAACAGATGGGTTACCTGATGTCTAGTTTGTGTCACTAACTTTTTTTATATCAAAGGAGGCAAACGTACAGGTGGTTCACCTGATTTTAAATGATCATCACCGTCCATAGACACCAGCAACACCAGAGGAATCGCAAGTGTGTTGCCAGTTTGTGTTGATTGGGAAGGGAGAGGGTGATGCGGAAGAGAGGAAAGGGAAAGGGAATTACAATATGATATACGATGGGAAACACAATAAACCAAAAGAGAGACCGGCCAGTGCAGTTGTTACTACAGACCTATGAGTGCTTGACGACAGATTTTCAAACTGGCTTAGAAAGGCTCTACCACCTTGCTATAGTGCTTTCACGATTCTATCCATAACCGAAACCTCCAGTTTATCTGCAAATATTCAAACGTAAACCGATTATCGTTGTTTTGGAACACAGTGTACATTGTGCGTATATATCTTCTCCGTACCAAGCACCCAAAATAAGATGCTTACACATTATAGGAAGTGCAATTCGATTATTTGTACCATTTTGGCATTAAATTCAAGGTACACAGTTCAGATTTTTCAAATCATATTATGGGAGAACCAATTATAGCACAAATCCTGCGCAAATGTAATATTTATAAAGAAATAACAAACAACATTCGCAGTCTCTATATGAGTTCTAGAATTTCAAAGAAATCAAAATCAAATATACTTTATTCAGTTTAGGCCCTAATAAGGTACTTATGAATGTCGAAAACTACCACCGGTTCGGAAACAACCCAGTCATCGAGAAGAACCGACAAGAAACTCGATCTGGTTTATCTTTTTAATATATGTAATATTTAGTCTATATTACATACATGACAGAAACGTTTTTAACGGATGCACAGAGATGAGTCAATTCCAGACATCACTATCGTTCACATACTGATCCACTCTATAATAGCCTTTGGAGAACAAAACCCGCTTGACATGGCGCTTAAATTCACAATCCGGCAAATCAGTAATATCCTTTGAAACTTTGTTATAGAACCGTACACTATTTCCCAAAAAACTATTACTCGTTTTGCTAAGTCTAAAACGTGGGATAACCAGTTTGTCACGGTTCCTAGTATTTAGACTATGCCGGCCTTTTACGAAATCCAGTTTATCAAGGTTCTTTCGGACATACATTAAATTATCTAGAATGTATTGGGAAGGCACAGTTAAGATACTGAATTCCTTGAACTTAGTCTTTAAGGATTCGCGAGGTCCCGTATTATAAATTGCTCTAACTGCCCGTTTTTGTAGTAAAAATATGGTGTCTACCTAAGCTGCTGTCCCCCACAACAGAGTGCCGTAAGATATTAAGCTATGGAAGTAGGCGAAGTAGACTAACCTAGCAGTGGCAATATCAGTTATCTGGCAAATTTTACGTACTGCAAATGCAGCAGAACTTAATTTGCTTGCCAATTGTTTAATTTGAGGTCCCCATTCTAATTTTAAATCCAATGTGATACCCAAGAATACAGTATTATCAACTAACTTTATAAAATTCCCTTCAATTCTGATGCTGCTATCAACTCGTGGAACATTAGGCAAAACAAATCTTATACATTTTGTTTTGCCTGTATTTAGTACTAAGTTATTTAATGCAAACCAATGAGAAATTTCATTTGAAGTATTATTTACATGCCTAACCTTTGAATCTGTCCTTTTTACTCTAAATATAATTGAAGTATCGTCTGCAAAAAGCATCATGTCAGCACAGTTATTGACCATTAGCGGCAGATCATTTATGTAAATTAAGAATAAGAACGACCCACGTATAGAGCCCTGAGAGACGCCAATTCGCACAAAGGATCCTGCACAGGTTACCCCTTGTATGCTAATTTTCTGAATACGATCTTTTAAATAAGACACTATAAGGTCGAGAGAAATTTCACAAATACCATAATGTTTTAATTTTAGAATAAGTCTGCTATGGTCAACGCAATCAAAGGCTTTAAACAGATCGCAGAACACACCAACTGCATCATGCCAATCCTCCCAGGCACTCAATATATAGTTTATGAGCGTTGCCCCAGCGTCAGTAGTAGATTTCGATTTCGTAAAACATAACTGTCGACCGTCCAGAAACTTATGCACATTGAAATAGCCCACTAATTGATTGAGCATAATCTTTTCAAAAACTTTACTCAACGACGGAAGTACAGAAATAGGTCTATAATTCCCAAGACTACTTCTGCAGTCTTGAAATGAAAAGAATACGATAAAGATGTAATAGACTTTGAGAAACGATATGCACACCCCTCTTTATTTTCGGGATCTGGTTTCCAAGGCGTAGTTACCGATGAGTTTGAGGAGTACCTAGGTGATTTGAGAGCTTCCTGCTCTGAAAATATTTTAGAGTCGTAGAAGACTTATCACATGGAATATGGGTTGTGAGTCTTCTTCAATATCTGGAATTTCAATATCTCTCAGTAGGCTATTTTGGAAAGCATCATTAATAATTAGAAAGCATAAACATGGGTAGGTGATTAGTACACTAAATTAATTCATCGTCAATTACTTAATATTCAGTAACCATATATCTAAGCTATAGTACTCTAATTTAAGTTGTCTTTTATTTTTGATATAAATATGTGGTAAATTATATAGATTGTCTTTATCTCTATTTAATTCATTCCATATAGGGTGTGGGCGTATCACTGATTGACAATGTGCTTAAAATATTCTCAAGTTGATTTAATTAATTTGGTTAGACTTTACTATAGCTATGTCAATTTGAGTTAAAAATTTACCAATTAAAAATTTACCAATTCTGTTGAGTTGTTTCAAAATAATTAGCAACAGGCTAGCAGATAACTGCAAGGCTTGCGAGAATGAGAGTGTCAGATGAAGACCAAGACTAGGTGTAATAAAGCAATACAATACAATACCTAGCTAACTCTCATGGTACCCTTGTCCATCCAATCCAAAATCTCATTATATTTGTTAAACAGTTACTAAACATCCAGACTATAACTATAACAAACTTAAAGAGAATTATTTACTTGAAAATTTTATTGCAGTATAGAAATCTCTAAACACGTCGATCTATTTAAATAAAGATTATAAGAACGAAGGACAAAAACGTAAGATAAAAAAAATTAAGGTGGAATAAATTCATGTTCTGTTTGCAATAAATTTACAAAGAATAATGTCTGATGCCAACGCGAAAATCTACAATGATGTACCACATCTTATAATTTGTTTATATTTTTAGTTTATCTATACTAATAGTACCTGGGCTACCGAGCCTAGCTCGGTTTTTAAAAACATTTTTAAATTAAAATAAACTTTTAGGTTTGCCTTATAAAGTCAACATTTTTTTTGAAAAAAAAGAATATTAAAAAAATATATCTCCTCTGCTGTCATTCGAACTGGGGTTTACACGCATTTTCTGAGCAACCGATTTCTATCTGAGGTATTTTTATTTTGACAGCGGCGATGAAATTTACCTTTATAATTCTAGCTATATTTCTTCATTGCCTGAAAACTCAGTTTAAAAAAGTTTTCTATGAATAAAATTATCTAGATCGATTTATCGTCCCCGAAACTATTTACATACTAAGTTTCACGGAAATAGCTGACGCCGTTTCCGAGATACTAAATAAATACAAATATAAAAATATACAAGAATTGCTCGTGTAAAGATATTACATACATAGATAAATATATATTATAGATAGATTATAAAGAGGTAAAGTTTGTGAGCTTGCGACGTTGTAGGGGTAATCTCAGGAACTACTACTCCAATTCGAAAAATGCTTTCAATGTTATAAAAAACAAAAATAGTTCAGATGGAAATCAGCTACTTCGAAAATCCGTCTAACCCCAGTTCGAATCCGAATGAGAGCAAAAAAATTATCTTTTTGCCGAGGTGTGCCGTGCACCCTTGAGCTGGTTGCCAAAATAAAATCGGCTGAGTGCCTTAAGCGCTCGCCTTAGTAGTCTGGTGAAGCTGTTAAGACCTTGTTGGGTCAATAGCGTAGTCACTTCGAAAAAAAAAATTCAATGTTATATAGCTCATTTATCGAGAATGATAATAGGCTCTATATCATCACGCTAAGACCAATAGGAGCGGAACACCAATGAAGAATGTTTCAAAACCGGGCTTTTTTCCTGTTGAAAGCTTCCGCTGCGTCTTAGAAATAAAGGATATCTTTATTCCACGCGAACGAAGTCGCGGGCAGAGGCTAGTACTCTATAATCTATGATAGAGGTCGGTGAAACAAATACCGGCGTGTCACCGGATGAAAGTCTGTAGCGCATATAATAAGTTAATGTAGAGACATCCTGTTTATAAGTGGCTCGCGCCGCCTCACGCCCACATTGTATGACCCTGATACTCATATGATCATTTATATCTCAACACCGGCACACCTGTTTGTAGAATAACTCGTGACTTTCTTTTCTTTCGTTAATATTTACTGGCAATTAAATGACACGGCCATCAAACTAAAGTTAAGGTCGAGATGCAATTTTGTGTTTACAAGACGACTAAAAAAGCTATACATATAATAAGAATGTAAATCCAACTTCTCTGTGCTTTTTCGATTATGGTTAAAAAAAATTGTTGCAGGTGTCTAGAAATAAGTAATAGAATACATTTCAATCATTAATAGAAATGTCTGTCTGTCTGTTTGTATGACCACACATCACTGCTAAAGTACTAAGTTCATTAAAATCATAAAGCATATCCTCAGTAGTAATAAATTTTTTGTTTCATTAAAATCGCTCCACTCTATCAAAAGTTATTGTGATTTGTGTGACGACTGTAGTTAAGTACGAAAGAAGAGTAGTCATCTATATAATCTATACTAATATTATAAAGCTGAAGAGTTTGTTTGTTTGTCTGTTTGTTTGATTGAACGCGCTCATCTCAAGAACTATCGGTCCGATTTGAAAGTTTCTTTTAGTGTTAGATAGCTTATTAATCAAGGATGGCTATAGGCTACATATCATCACGTTAAAACCAATTGGAGCTGAGCACTGATGAAGAATGTCTCAAAATCGGGCTATTTGGAAGCTTCCGCTGCGTGTTAATGTCAGTATTATATGCGTTGCCATAGTAACGCGATAATATTTTATTGAAAATATTTTCATGGTTTATTTTGTGTTCCTATTCAAAAAGTTTATTCTACGTTAGTTTTGTTTACAATTTTTAATTATACGTGTTACGTTTATATCGCGAACATTTCTAAAGTTTATTTTGTGTTGCTATTCAAATACTTTAGTAGTAATAATATTCATCCAATAAGACTATCAAAGGAATTAACCCATACTGGCAATTCTGAAGTTGTCAATATAGGTAGTCTTCTTCTATGTCCAAGTT
The DNA here is from genome assembly GCA_014332785.1 of Antheraea mylitta. Classification (NCBI taxonomy): domain Eukaryota; kingdom Metazoa; phylum Arthropoda; class Insecta; order Lepidoptera; family Saturniidae; genus Antheraea; species Antheraea mylitta. Next base: position 10,296,558 of record JACEII010000031.1, on the reverse strand, counting down.
AATGTAAAGGTATAAGCGCCAAATTCTCTATATAATATTTCATAAATTTTTATCTTCTTAATTTTCAATACCACAGAATTCATGCTTCGTGGTATTATTTTTCATTCATTTCACTTATGCACAATAAACGAACCAAATTACATAAAACGTCACCAATTTAACACAATATAGAGACAAGTAACACAAGATTATGAATAAAATATAAAATCCACTACATGACAGACTGAAATCCCGCCAAAAACTTTATTCTACGTTAGTTTTGCTCCCAATTTTTAATTTGTGATATATTACGTATTATAAAAATAAAGTGTGTGTATTTAATATTAAAATAAATACTTTTTGGTGAATACATACATATATCTGTGGTGTGCTACAAATATCAATATTTTGGGGTGTAAGGGGTGTCGAGTAACATCTTAAGGCTTGAGACACCCAAGCCAACCTCACCTGCACGTGGTGCACCCTGCTGATCAACGAACGAGGCAATGGCGATAGCGGGGTGGTAGGGTTAAATAGCCCGACTGGGTTGCAACCACCATGTACATGGCGAAAAAGCCCGTCATAGTGACTCGCTTTTGCGCGTCGCGTTTCAGGATCAGCCTGTGCATATAGACAGACTATACCTAAACCTTGGGCAACAATCATTTTATATATTGGTGAATACGGCATGAAGATATGTTCTGTAGTTTTTGAGTTTATCGCGAACAGACATATAGATAGACGTGGCAGAGGACTTTGTTTTACACTATGATATGTGGTGATGAACTGTTACCCGTGCATTCATCAAAAGTATGTTGTTCACTGTAAACATCCGCGTGAGACGTGCGCTGTATTAGACTCCAAGAATAAATATAATTGAAAATATTTGTATGTAATTTAAATTATAGCAACATATAATAATAACTTAATTATATCGACAATATGGGCATACTATATCTCTATAATAAAAGATTTAACACATATTGTTCGATAATATATAGCTTAATATTTTTAATACTTTCTTGTATAGTATAAGTGAGCACTGAGGATGGTATATAGTAGATTAAAGTTCCAGGTATGTGGCTGATGATAGATCCCATCCCATTCGACACACTGTTGGTTTTCACATATATAATGTACATGTTACCTGTATGTGATGTGCGTGTCGTACTTACAAATATTTTTGCGAGAGTATTTCTGTAATTTTACACATATAATCACAATTTTAAATTTGTTTAATATATTAAACGCGTGCGAAGCCGCGGGTAACAGCTAGTTTATCAAATAAAGCTATAGGTTATATATCATCACGCTAGGACTAATAGGGGCGGAGCACCAATAAATAATGTTTCAAAATCGTTTCTTTTCTCCTGAGAGCTTCCTCTGCGTGTTAGCATTAGCCTAAAGTAACTATTCCATGCGAAGGAAGTCGCGGGCAGAAGCTAGTCGTAAAATTTGTTGCTACTTTGCTTAGCTGATAGCGTGTTAGGACACTGCGTCAAAGGATGTAGGTTCGAATCCTAGCAACTGAATCATAGCTTCCGATGAGGAAGGATATCATGATGAAACCGTAGCAATTTTTTAAGTCCACCTGGCTAGGTACCATCCTCAAGCTGAACGTATGTAGCTAAGAACCCGTTTGTGTGTTTCAGCAGCTGTGATTAAGAGCCAGTCCCCACTAGGTTTGGCGTAAATAAATTATAGAGTAAAACCTATAGAGTACAAAAAAGCAAATTAGTTATACACATGGGTATATAATGATGCGAGAAGTAAAGGACGAAATGAAACGGCTAATTTCTGCCCAAGAATTACCCGCATCATACGCAAAGCTATTATTTAGACATCCAGATCAAGCTGATCGTAGAAGGCTTAATATTTCAAGCTTAGATTTTGCATTAAATGCGAATCAAAACATTCCGGAAAATGAATTGATTGTTAACCAGCGTAATAAAAACAGTATTTTTAAAAAACCAAGCTAGGTTCAGTCATCCAGGCACTTCTAATTAAACCATGAAATCGTTTCATAAATTTCTGAATAATTCTTCTACAAAATATCGATTTTCGTTCTCAGACATTATATTTATGCCAGATAAAAATAACAAAGCATGCTTAGCGAAGAAAAATGGAAAATAGGTTGAATTTTATTTTTTAATACTTGGTATATACACAACAAGTAGTGCATATAGCGCGGTGTACCTTTGTTAGGTATTATTCGTTACTATTTGTTGTGATTTTCTATTTATTACGTCTACGGGACATTTCATGTACAATAACAGTAAATAACAAGATAGTAGGTAAATACATAGGAGTATTAAAGTTCAACATCAATGAGTTACTGATCATGATGATTCACCGTATATAAATAATTATGTTCTCCAAAATGAAGCGTGGCACTATAGCTAGCATTCAGTTATTGCTCACACTGCGAATGTATACATAGAGAGCACTAAAAGTTTCCAGAATTGGCCAATTATATCAATAATATTAAAAAATGAATTGAATCAAATGAACATTTGTAAACGGATTATTTAAAATGGAGCTTATTTAATATATTTATCATTTGTTTTTTTTTTACACTTTGGCGCCATTTTTAACACCTACGTCACAATATACTTAACAGACAGTTTAGAAACTACTTATAAACGTTCGTACCGGCACACCCACACATACATGCGCATCAACGAGACCCCCAAAGCGGGTTTCACGGATAGGATTCCTTTGAAAACCTCTCGTCAATGGGCATGTTTGTGTGAGTGCGCCGTTTTCGAGCGTCTGTTCGTAGTTTCCGTACTGTCTCTCATATTTATACTGTGCCTACGTGTCTACGTTACCTTAGATTTAACGAGTGAAAAGTTTCATAATATGAAAGTAACTATGAAATTAATACACCACGATTTTAAATGTAATTTAATGGAGCATCATGCTAGTCGACTTTTATAGCTGGGTTGCAGAATTTCAACGTGGTCGTGTTAATCGCAGCGACTAATTTTGTGATGATCGTCACTCGTGCGACTTCTAAAATAAGTTTCATCCAATCCACAATACAGCGAACCAAAAACCTATAAAACCAGTTATCGGATATAATATTTTTATGTATGTTATTTTAGATACATTCTTTATTATTTCATAGCCGTAAATGCAGTAATAAAAACTATATAATTAGTGTTCTTATTACTTAAATTTATTTTGTAAATGAAACAAAAAATGTATCATTGCCAAATTCGTAAAAGTAATAAATTACAGTAACATAAGAATAACTTTACATATATAGTGCTGATATCATCTCTTCTTCTTTTAATGTATAGAATAATTTTAATATTAAAACATTAAAAGACAACTGAAATATCAAGTTTAACGTTATCTATAACTTATTAATGATAGTGTATATTTTTGTTTTAGTGACAGATACAATTAATAATTTATCAACAGCAAAAACAGTATTAAAAGTCATGTAATAAATATTTTTGTGTTTTAGCTTACTTGAGTGCCAAGCTCATCTATATCATTACTATAATTTTTATTTTATTTAATTTTAATAATTACATTACCTACGATATTCTTTCCCCAACCGATGATTAATTGGTTCTTTTCTTCGAACTGTTTACGCTATTGGCCTGACAGAACTTCAGAGCTTCACCGTACTACATGGTCGGTTGGAAAACATATGTTATAGTACTAAGGTCCCAGTGCACGAAATAAAAAATAAATAATGGTATTATTTCATTTGGCACTACCAAAAAAAATTGAGAAATTAGAATCAAGATAAATTCATGAAAAGTATAATTCGAAATATACCTAACATATATACAATTAATTTAAGGAATCTATATTCTTGCTAGTCAATCTTAAGACATCAAACCGTTAAATCAATAAAATTAGCGCCATCTATTAATTGTTGAGAAAAAGTGATACTTTTATTATTCATTTTAATTATAAGCACATATAATTCAGATATCACAAAATATATCTATAATAGATATATACAGACATCATTATATATACAGATATTATTTTTATATATTTTTTTTTTCCTGAACTGACTACGCTATTGACCTAGCAAGGTCTTAACAGCTTCACCGGGCTACTAAGGCGAGCGCTTAAGGCACTCAGCCGATTTTATCTTGGCAACCAGCTCAAGGGTGCACGGCACACCTCGACTTGGCTGTTGCCTATTGCATGCAAAATCGCGACCTATCTTAGCTAACCTAGCTAACTCATATATATATATATATATATATATATATATATATATA
>JACEII010000031.1:10275755-10292226 GCA_014332785.1 Antheraea mylitta | reverse complement strand
ATATATATATATATATATATATATATATATATATATATGATCATATAGATATATGATATATAGATATTCATATATGTATGAGATAGTTATATATTTATTATACATTTACTATCGGAAAATTGGGAGTTTTTGCAGTTCAATAAGAGAAAAAAGTAAACCCTTCTACTTTCATGTGTAAGCGTGTAGGCATACACGTGTGTGGGGGTGATCGTATAGTGTTGTAGCAGTGTCACTATCACAACAAATATAGCTAAGATGGAAATCGGCTGCTTCGAAAATCCGTCTAACCCCAGTTCGAATCCGAGTAACAGCAAAAGAGATATCTTTCTATATATTTTTTTTTATAATAATGGTAATTTTGTGAGGCAAACCTATGTTTATTTTAATTCAAAAATGTTCTTTAAAGAACCAAGCTAGGCTCGGTCATCCAGGTACTGATAATAATACATACACCTATGTATACATACCCTAAACGTTATTCCGATGTATAAACAGCTAGATTCGTTCATGTTCATGTAATTTGACCTATTGTTCGAGGATAGTACTTGTTTCTAGAAGAATGGTACCCTACATACCCTCCTGCGCCATTGGCAATCTGTATGCATCAGCATCGGATTGATAGTTAAGACGTAAAACCGTTACAAACAACAAACACACATTCGTTTTTATAATATTATTTAGAGTAATCAGAAGGATAAGGGTAAGGCTAAGGAAGTAAGAATAATATATCAAATTTCATCAAAATTCGTTCAAAAGTTTTACGTGACTCGCGTACAAACGACAGACAGAAAAATATACCAAAACTTGTCCTTGATTTTAAAACTTGCCAGATTATTTTCTCTTAAATATGTTTAATATACAAACTTCCTAGTCATTCATTATAAGTACATATTTAGATAAAGATTTATGTTAAAGCAAAATAAATAATCTGTACTTAAATATTTCTCAATCATAATTTTTATCGCAATCAGTCGAACTGAATAGAAATTGATACATTACAACACAAATAGTGATAAATTATAATAAAACGCATAGAATACGGTCCTTTTCCAAGAAAAAAAAAGTCGTTTAAAATTGATGATGATTAGTCTAACGGTTTTGAAGTTTCTCGATCTCAAATATACCTACCTCAATTCATTTTTAAATATATAGACTAACAGGAATCCGCAACTTCCTTTACATTATATATAGGATTTTATATGACGTTTAGCGTCACCTAGTGACAAGTTATAACAAAAAAGATTATATGAAGACCTCCTGCGTGATGCGTGAGGTGTAACAAATTCTGTGGATTATGTTCAAAATGTATTGCATTTTATCAACTTCATATATACGGACATCCTTTTTATCTAATACATTTAAACGAGCAACTCTTATATATTTTTATATATTCAGGATCTCAGAAACGGAGTCATCTATTTGCATGAAACTTAGTATGTAGGTAGTTTCGGAGACGATAAATCGATCTAGCTAGATTTTATTCATACAAAACTTTTTTTGACTGAGTTTTCGAACAATGAAAAAATATATCTAGAATATAAAGGTAAACTTCGCTGCCACTGTTAAAACAAAAATAGCTCAAATGGAGATCTGTGGCTTCAAAAAACCGTGTAACCCCAGTTCGAATCCGATTGATAGCAAAAGCGATATCTTTCATTTTTTTTTTTTTAATAAATATGTTAATTTTGGGAGACAAACCTAATAGCTTATTTTAAAAATGTTTTTTAAAGAGCCGAGCTGGGCTCGGTCGCCCACGTACTATTGTATAAATAAAGCAATTTGAAGCCTAAACAATAACTAGAATGCGTTTAAACGACTAATTCACGTTCGAGGATTGAGAAGTAAATATAAATTGAACATATGTCATATTTCCCTTGTGCCGGATGCTTTCAATTTGTTGATGTGGCACGGCGCAGGCGCAAACCGTACAGTATACCTCACGACGCGCTCCAGTGATCATCACAATTACTATCAACGGATTATTTCCGATTAACACTGCTAACGAGATCTTACCGACTTTCAACAATTTCACTGTTCCTAATTTGAAGGCGTTATCTTAATTAAGTCACATGTTTTTTTTCAATGGAATAAGATGTTCCTTATAGAATTCATATATAAGATAACGTACAATATAATATACAAAATTGGCTTAATAAATAATTCGGTTTAAGAAAAGTGAATCGATATAGTTATCAATTTGAAGTGGTATCACTAATGTGTGATACCACTTTATAACTTCCATGACGGGGAGGATAAAGAGAAATCCCAAGCGACCGAAAAGAAAAAGAATTTCCGATATGAGGTGAGTAATCGTTAAATACAAATTTAAAATTACGATGCTGAGGTTTAGCAATAACTATTTAAAATGAACTTCATATCTAATTTTATTTAACCGATTATTATCCTGATAGCACGTTTTGATAATGAAATACTACGACTCTTTATATTATCATAGCTTTTATTGCAATTTGCAATTTTACAAATTTATTCCTTCCGAATATTTTTATTGTATCATTTTATAATTATTACTTGGCCTTTATCGAGTATAATACACTTTTAGCGTTTTTTGGAATACATATCATTGTTTGTCACACTATTAATTTACACTGTTATTAAAAAGTAAAAATATATTATGTCACCTTATTTTTTAATTTAAGTAAACCCACAACTAATAGCCTATAGTTTGCCAAATGTTTCGTACCACGAAAATAAATTTGCTAAGTACTATAATAATTTATAAGAAATATACAGCATGATTTTTTCAGATGCCGCAGCAAGAGCAAGTTCTTTAATTGTTCCAAATACAAGTAAACGTTCCTAGGGAAGTGTATAACTTTTTGATATATTACCTGTATCGAGAGATTTCGAAAAGAATGCATTAGCAAGAAAATACACAAAAACTTTGATACCAATCTATCCTGCTTCTTATAAGGTTGAAAATACTGTACCACCTTTATAGAAGTATAAGTAGTAACTATTGGAGAAATCTTATCCCATAGATATCTTAGGAAATCATCCTAATCTCTATAATCATATAAACAATACAATTGACAATGTTGGTAGGTTCGTACATTTATTATTTTTAACAACCAATCTTTCAGATTATTACTGCCATTGTCGTGTAAAATAATATTACAAACGATTTGTGATTATGTCAATATTATAACAATATGGTGGCTACCTGGTAAGAACCTTCCCGGGAGTTTTTCTACCATCTCAAAATTTCGCGCTTATGCACAATAAACTCACTATATTACGTAAAATGCCACCAAGTTTACAAAATATAGAGTCAAATAACACATGATTGTGAATAAAATATAAAAACCACGACATGACAGACTAAAATCCCGCCAAAAACCCTGACGTACATTTATTTGGAAGGGTTTTTAATAATAATTTTGTGATTTATGATATTACCTATATGAGGTTTTCAAAATGATAATAAGGCTTGATCGATGCATAGGTTGAAAACCGATCGTGTACTTGGATTTATCCCATACAGAATTGTTGTTGATCATTTTTTAGTTTATAAATTCTGTCGTATTTCTTTCTGTAAATAGTTTCACTTGAAGTAATTAAAAGGAATACGATTAAGACTATGAATTAACTTGTCTGTCCTCTAGATGGCACGTGAGCGGAGCTCCGGGAAGGTCTAGCTGTTAATCACTGCCCAGGAAACTGTGCTATGTGATAAAAGTTACCTAATTAAAATGATTTCAAAACAAAAATAAACAACACTAACATACACTAATAAATTAAAAGCGATAAAAGCGGTAAAAAATTGATTAAAAAGGAAAGATGTTGCGGCTCAGTTCGAAATACAAGAAAGTACATTATTACTTATAATTAAAAAAAAAGCTGATCTCTTAAAGAAATGAGAATCGGAAAAGTAAAGAGAATGTAAAAGACGAAAAAATGCTGAATTCCTTATTTTGGAGCAATGTTTATTTACGCGATTCAAACAGTGTCCAAACCAAAACATCAGTGTTACAGAACCATTGTAAAAGAAATAACTGAAGAGTTCGCCAATTTGCTGAAACTCCATACTTTTAAAGCTAGCAATGACTGGTTAGGAACCTTCGATATACGGCATGATTTGGATTTCGAGCAAGTGTGCGGCGAAAATGCGAATGTAACATATAACCTTGATAAGTTAAAAACTATATATCTTAAAATATTTTGTTTCTCCCTTGGATTTTAACTTATCGAAGTTCTAATGTATTTATAGTGGAAAGGCTAACTGACTCGCAATAATTATTTATAGCTTGTTAGCCAATTTTTCTTTCTATCTTGCAATCTCTTCTATTATGTATATGCAACAACATACTATTATGATAAACATGACTTTACGATGAAAACTCTAATCTGCATCCATAGGTGTGGTGTCGTCTTAATGTTACCGCCTGTATACAAACCCATCGACCGTGGGAACAAAATACAATGGGGTTCTAGCCTCTGATAGCCTATTTCTAACATTGTCGAATAGTTCAAGTAATGAAGTCAACATTCCATAGTTTTCTACCCCTTTATTGATTAGTATAAAAAAGGCAAAAACACTAAAGCTCGTGAAAAGCTAGTATGAAGAAAATTGGCAGACAAGCAGCGAAGGGAGATGTTCTTAACTGTTTCCCAACTGCCTATTTATATATAGATTAAGTGCGACTATAGAGTATTTATGCGATAGTTACACTATTTAACTTTTGTACTTTTTTGATTACAAGATTTTCATATACCCGCTGTTGTAAAAAGAGCATAACTCCACCCTGTTACAAAATACGATCATTTTTTTAAGCAATACTGGCTGTGCTTAACAGCTACCATCGGACTACTAGGCCGAGCGCTTAAGGCACTTAACCGATTTATTAATTACATGGTTTAGAGTATAAATAATCAATATTACGTAAATATTATGTATATTAAAATATGTAAAAACATCATGACGGTCGGTTGAACGGTATATAATTTATTCTACTGTAGCGACACCTAGTATAGCAAGCGTTAAGATAACTAGCATAAAAATTTACTGAATTAAAAAAACATAAGTATGTTGTTCACAGTCATAGTGATTGGTCAAACACACTGATATTACAACTATATCATTGGTCAAACAATGTTGCAGTTTATTAATGTCAGATACATATGGCTCATTTCGCGGGAAATTTACAGTCAACTTTTTTTTCTTGTTTTCTGTGATTTCGATAGAAATAAATATTTCGAGGAAAAAAAATTTGACTGTGAATTTCCCGTGAAATGACCCATACACAAACATCCATGTTCGAATAATAAATATATGTATACATCATCACTAAGCTTTACAGAATTCTTAACAATAATTAAATTAGAATAAATATTTGATGTACAAAAGATTTTCTTTTGTTATCAGGGTCAACTTTCGCGGGCTTAGGTGTGCTGCACACGCAGCTTTCAGGGCCAACTTCAGAGCTGCAATGTACGAAAGCAGTTGCTCCTATGCCGGAGCATTGGAACTTAAGCGAAGCGCTCTGAAAGAAGAACCATGGCCAGCAACAGAATGGCCACCATACAGACTACATCAATCCACGTTCGAACAATTAAAGCAAAGTGTAGAAAAAGCGAAAGCAGCCTTACAAGATCGATCTGGCTTATTGGGAACGGCGACAGCATTTGGAGACTTTTACGGTGGTCAATTAGGTCCGGATGCGGCAACGACGACCCTCGGCTTCGGAAGGTCCCGAACGGATGACTCCATGTTAGGGTCTATGGATAAAAATAAAAATATCGGTAAGTTTATTTTATTACTTATACATCGTTAAATGTGAAGTATGCAAAACAATGCCAAACACATAAAACATTACCTATAATCATTTCAATTTCTATCGTCATCTGTGTATATTACAATAATGTCTTAAGTTTATTTTAGACGTGCGTTGAACCTTTCCTGATTTTAAATGACGATGCAGCGGTCTTAGATGATGAAAACGCCAAACTTAGAGGCAATCTGGATTTCAAGTACAAAATCAAAATAAAAAATTCTTTATTCAGTTTAGGCCCTAATAAGGCACTTATGAACGTCAAAAACGGTTCGATACCGGTGCTGATTCGATGTTCATCGCAGATAGCAATGTGTACGGTTGCAATATCAAATGTATGAATTCAATTTCTAAGAATGTGCAGATTCTAATGCCTACATGGCTAAGTTCCAAACAATTGTGTATTGCTATATTTTATTAAGTTGAAAATTTACCTACAAATACTTATTATTGGGTGTTTTCGGGTAGTTTGTACACCTTAGACCTAATTCATTTCTGTGTTTATCGTAATACCAAAATAAATAGAAGCAGATTTTCCTACTTAGTACTTGTTTCATAGTGAATTGTAGAACAAGAGAATAGAAAAGTTAATTAATGTAATTAAATTAAAATAAATTATTAAATGTAATAAATATGTGTTTAAAATAATGTCTTAAAACGCGCTGTAATAACATTTCAAACCTTATTACTGTGCACTACTTGTGAATGACAATATCTTGAAAGTTAATTTTCATATTTGACTATTCAGTGTTTATTTATTCTCTGAAATAGTACTGTGTTCTCCGATTTACAAGTAATATAATAGATAGTAATGGACAGCTTCTGTAAGTGGTAGAGCCACGCTGAAGCTGTCACTGATTTCAGCATGAATAGGTCGTCTCATCTAGGGTACCATCCTAAAAATCGACGTGAAATAACACTGCTTGCATTGTTACGTTTCGTTCGGTCAGTGAGAGCGCTGGAGGCCCTTCACCCCTCCCCCTTACCCTTCCCCCCAAATAAAGGCTGGTAACGCACTTGCGACTCCCCTGGTGTTACAAGTGTCTATGGACGACGGTGATCACTTAAAATTAAGGTGACCCGTCTGTTCGTTTGCCTCCTATGAAATAAAAAAAAATCTTTCGTCTAATAGCATCTCTTTGGAGTAGGCAATAAACATACGTCTAAAGCAAAAATGTTATAATAGTCCATTATAATGATATATATTTCTCATGATAAGACGTATCACCAGTGAACCTTAAAGCTTAACACCTTTTGCTATTCTATATTGTCATATCACCGTCTTTAGGTCCATTGTGTCTTCGATATCTATTGTAACAAACCAGTCGTTCACAAAGTAAATCGATTGTCAAAATGACATATGACAAACAAAATACACCATACACTGTTACAATAAAGTTGAATAAGCAGTGGCAAGGTATATAAACCCTTTTAGATTAAGCTGTGATCTTGTGTAGGTATAAGGTGGGGATATTCTTCTCCAGATAACAATCGCTCTTGTCGGAGGGCGTGCGGGGGTTACCCCACGGTTGCTATGACGACACCCGCCCACTCTCCGCCCCAAAGATCATCACTGCCTGAACTATTTGTGAAAATAAAATTTTATTATCCACGTTCAATACATTATTCTTAACTTGAGCTTAGTATAGGGGATCCTCCCCCGAGTGCCGGGACTAGGGAAATTTTTAACACTTCAAAATTATCTAAGCTGCATTCCCTTGCACTGTAGGCGGTTTAAACATAATACGCATAATCCGTCTTTATTATTTATTCACAAAGTTTTAAAGGTGGCTACGCTACAATAAATTATTACTAAGAGCTCCTGTAAAAGTTTAATATGGGAAGGAGGATTTTAATAATGTGATGGTTTATATATACATAAGTATATTTAATTTATACGTAAAAGGACTTATTTGACTACTTTAGCATTCACTCTTCTTTATCGAAGAGAGTCAAGATGATAAATGTTTCATATTTTAAAGTTAGTCAGTACCGATCATACGAATATCACCACGATTCTTTTAGAACTTTCCAGACCATTTTTTTTTAAACCTCTGAACTCATGTTCCATGTTATTAATTCTGATCCACTTATTCATAATAAACACTTGACATACATTGTCAGATATAAAATGAAATAATCTAATCTAGCTATATTTAAAATACTACTACATAACAGACTAAGGTCTCCAAAAATCTGTCACATATGCAATTGTAAATAATTGTAAGTAGATCATAGTTATTTGGTAAGAAGTATTGCAATATTTTGTATACAGTTTGTTTTAATGTTCGCGTACAGTGACTGTTTCCGAAAATACAAAAATAAGAAAATGCCTTCAAATATATATCTTTGGAGATCTGTCTGAATAAATTAGATATTAACACTTACATCGATAATCGACAGTTACTTAATGTGCTACTTAACACATTAGTAAGACTGTTTTAAGTTGTTAGGAAAGTATTTATAAACATTATCGGTGTTATTACAAAAAAGTTAAATACGTATTGTACACTTGCTTTACACAAAGGTTAAGTATTACGGTCGCTGAATGTTCGCCATCTTGCTCTTTTGTCTAGCTTTAGGTTAGGTTAGACTTGCTGAAAAAGGATAACGCGAACTTGCCTCGGGCGAGCGCGGTGCATTTAGTACGAAACTATTTTAAAACAAGTATTTAATACGTATTTAACTTTTTTGTAATAACGACGCAAAATTTTCACTACATCGTTACGTTTGGTTCTATTAGTTTTTAACAAGTAGGAACATGATATTAAAATAATAGTTCGACTTAATACAAGCACAAAGAAAATAACCGTTACTAAAAAAGTAACCACAAAATCTATTTAAAAGTAGATTGGTATAAGGAAAGTGTCTCTTTAAAAAGTGTAGACAATTCGTTTAAAAAAATGTAAATTAAAAACCTCCCGGTCCATTGTCTTACCGGAGCTGCGGGCCAAAGATTGAGCCCTTCCATCTTTATGAAATGAAATATTTTTTATATCGATTTCGAACTCTGTTGGTTCTTATAGTAACAATGAACAGTAATATTGATATCATTGTCTTTTCCACTCATATGCCCTGATATCGTTCAAGCAAGGATAAAACAACTAAAGTTTCTAGCGCTATTTTAATTTTCCCCAGTTCTAGCTAAGAGTTTGATAGCCTTTATTATTCGTATGCCCAATTAAAATTAGCCTAATCAAATCTTCCAAATTACTTATAGAAGCGCTATTATCACTATGGGTAGACTTATGCTTATTACATTGGAGTTATTGAAAAGTAAAAAATATCAATAATGTAATTTGAAAATCAATACTTTCCTCTTTTCACGAATTATTGTAAAACAATTATATCAGATGACCACGTTTGAGTTTCAGATAACCATCAAATTTTATGGATAGTAATAATTGTAATTAACACCATTTTATTTATACTAGTGGGCGCCCAGTGGTAAACATTCGATCATAGTATCATTGATTTTTTTAAGTTTAAGCTTTATTGGGGTTCTTTTCTCAAAGGGTATATACTACTATAATCAAAAGTTCCCATCATGGCTACTAAGTTATTTGCCACTTTTTTTACTATATAAACATTAAAAAAGATTTATGATTAATGAAAATTGAAATTAATTATAGATTTGAAACAAAAAACAGGCGGTTATATAAGGTGGTAAATAATGGTAAATATGGCTCTCAAATTCTAAGTAAATATAACTTTACGAAAATATTTTTTTTTTATCGCAACTCTAGAAACAATTTTCAATTAATCTTACGCGGCACCATGGGTGGGTGGTATTTCTGGATGATATTGAATGAAATGTAATCTGTACATTATGGAGAATATTGATATGCCTAATATCATCGTTTGGAAAAGTAATGGATACAATATAGAATCAAATGATGAATCCAAAACAAAGACGTTTTTAATAGTAGGTACTATTAAATTTTGAAAATGAATTCATTTTTGTTCAAAATTCATCAACAACTGTACTAAATATAATTACTACATCAGGTTGAACTGCATCATTGTAATCGCGGAGATCTAAGTCATGGATTATTTTCATGAGCAAACAAATCTCCTTATTTTGATTTACGAAGTACTTACTTGTTGGTTCATCTTTTTGTTAATGATCATTTCAAGTGAGTTCATCATAAAAATGCTATACATTGAAATATTGACATTGACTTTGGTAATATTGCTTTACTCTTATTACAACATGAAGCAAAGTGACATGAAGTGAATGCAGTCCTGACACCTAAAAATTTTGATATTCAATAAAACCAAAGAGAATAATACTTATTTCAGTGGCTCCATAAATTTACTAAAGATAAATTATTTATCAATCAATTATTAATATATATTATGAGTTTGTATATTATATTATTATAAAATTAACCTACAATTCGACTAATTGATTTCGGAAGGCATACAACGTCAGTCATGTTAAAAATATTGAAAAGGTAATTGGAACGTAAGAGTAAAGTGACAGAAGTTAAAATGTCTTTTCCATTTACATGTGTGTATATGTTGTGTAAAATTCGAGCAGTAGTGTGAGTAACGTATATTTTAATTAATTTAATATGTTTGTAATGCATTTTATATAAATAGCTTTCTGCGCTTCTCCTCCATATCTATATATTAATACACGAAGCAAAAACTTTGTACCCCTTTTTAACCGATTTCCCGTGAACGGGTGAACTTGAAATTTGGCATAGTTAAAGTTTATATGGCAGAGAAGTGCAGATAGATGTTTATCTTATATAAAATGCATTAGAAGTACATTAAATTAATTAAAATATGCATTACTCACACTACGGCTTGAATTTTATACACACATGTAAATAAAGAAGACATTTTGACATCCGTCAATAACGAACTTAAAAAAGGTTGTGAAGGAGATTGCTATGCTCGACTGTATGTATTTTTTTACTCTTACGTTCCAATTACCCTACATTCAAGAATGATATTATAACATATAACTATTATTATAATATTTATAACACGATTTACTTTCCATACCTTATATGCTCTTTGAATTTACTGGGCAATTGTAGGTTAATTTTACAATAATATAATGATTTTAACATGAATGACGTTTCATGCCTTATATGCCTTTAGAAATCGATTGGTCAAATTGTAGGTTAATTTTATAATAATATAATATGTAAATTCATAATATATATACATATTAGTAATTAATTGATGAACAATTTATTTTTAGTAGATTTATGGAACCACTAAGATTATTATTCTCTTTGGTTTTAGGTCTTTGGTTTTAAAGAATAGACCTTTCTTCCATGTTTTTTTTTATGTGTATATAATTAAAAATCATGGAAAATGGCAAATAACTGAGTAACCATGATGAAAACCTTTGATTATAGAAGTATACCCTTTGACAAAAGAACCCTAATTAAGTTCAAACTTTAAAATATCAATAAACTATGGTCGAATGTCGACCACTTGGCGCCCACTAGTAAACTTTAACTATGCCAAATTTCAGGTTCATCCGTTCGCGCAATTCGCTTAAAAAAGGTACAGAATTTTGGCTTCGTGTGTTAATATGTAAGATATAATCGAACATTCTATCACATTTGTATACAACCATAAATTTATAGGAATAAGTGCTTATATGACAATTGGAGTAATGAACTTGTGAAAAAGGCTAACTAGACAAAAAGAAAAGGAAAAATGTCCTCTAATCAGTAAAATTTTATCACTTATTCCTAGACATGCAATTTTTTTTCCCGGATATTGATAAATACAGACACGTTAGATTTACATCCTTGTTATATGTATAGATGCTCGATTGAGATTATTTTTATCACTAAAATTTCGTAGTAAAAGTATTTTCAGTAAGACTACACGTGTACTCACAAGTACATTTCTTTTAAATTAATGCCAGTCGCCTACATCTCGTCTTTTGTTAGACCTAAGTTCACTTGTTTCACTTCATACTTCCCCAGTTGTGTAACTAAGCTGATTTCAAAAAAATTTAAATGCGTACTACTTAGTAATATTTTCAGTAAGTAAAATTAAAATTTAACAAGTACAAACACATTATACAATTATATATCGAAACGCTGTTTAACAACGAAAACGATTATGATACGCCATTACAAAAGTTCTCAACAGTACGCCGCGGCGTATCTACAACAATCTATACAACGGAAACGTCATCAATTATGACGCAACACTTTAGATTGTATCTGAATAAAATATACATCAATAAATCATTTGGAAACTGCCCTGATATGGCTTATATTGAGTTTTTTTTTTTTATGTTCAATGCACGAACGTTGGGTTTGTTTTATAATTTATATTCATTAGTGTGGATGACGAAGGGTGCTGCTATTACCAGGTGGATTTTATCGTTACGCGTCTCTAAAGGGGTTATGGAATATTTAATCGAACGTTAAGCCTTTTATATATTTTGAAAACACCTTCACAAAAAAAAAAAAGATTTTTTTTTTCATAGGAGGCAAACGAACAGATGGGTCACCTGATGCTAAGTGATCACCGCTGTCTATAGACACTAGCAACATCAGGTGAGTTGCAAGTGCGTTGCCAACCTGTATATAAGGGTGAGGGAGAGGGAGTGGGAAGGAAAGGAAAGGGGGGATGGAAGGGAGGCGAGCTTCCGGCGTTCTCACTAACAGAACGAAACGCAAAAATGCAAGCTCTGTTACTATACGTTGATTTTCTGCGTGAGGGTGGTACCACCCCGGATAAGCACACCCATTCAAGCTGAATTCAGTTATAGCTTCAGTTACAGCTTCAGCGTGACTCAACAAATTACAAATTAATATAAATAACAATTGAAAACTATTATGCCAAAAATCGTCATATAGATCAAACCTGCTGGGAATCATAAAAGAAATAAGATTAGCAATACTACTAAAATTGCTGGGCTATAGAATTTCAAAGGAAACTTTACGATACTTCTACACTCAGGTTGTCTGCTCCATCTATTAGTCAGTAAATTAATAAATGTAATGTAACGTGTCAATTTATTTTAATTGTATGCACCCCTTGATTTTGGTTTAGTAAGAATTTGCAATATATTAATTACCTATTCCCGTGACTTTGTCCGCGTGGAATAGTTACTTTGGCCTAACGTTAACACGCAATGGAAGCTCTTAAAAGAAAAAATAATACAATTTTAAAACATTCTTCGCTGTTGCTCCCAGTTGCGTCTTAGCGTGGATGATTCCTCGTTCCTCGATAAAGGAACTATCTAACACTAAAAGAATTTTTCAAATCGGACCAGTAATTCCTGAAGATTAGCGCGTTCGACTAAACAAACAAACTCTTCCGGTGTTATTACAAAAAAGGAAAAAAGGTTTCATACGTAATACACCGCGCTCGCCCGAGGCAAGTTTGCGTTATCCTTTTTTGGTAAGTGTAACCTAATGTAATCAAAGCGAGACAACAGATAAGCAAGATGGCGAAACATATCGCGAGCGCGATACATCTATAACGTAACCTTTTTAAAGCAAGCGTTCAACACGTGTTTAACTTTTTTGTAATAACACCGTTCAGGTTTATAACATTAGTATAGATAACTTGATTGAGTATTAAGCACTGGTGAAGAATCACGCATAGAATTTTCCTTAAAAATTGTATTGTGATAATCAAATTCAACTTGTTCTAACTTCCACAAACATACTATATAGATGAAGAGAAATCTCAACAGCGAAGGCATGTATTGCGAATTGAAACTATAATAAACCCCAAATTTGAACTCACAACACAGGACGCAAGAAATAAAACCACATACATGATTATATTTTCTTTTTTATTGGTGTTATCTCTGTACTAAGAAGCTCTATAGCATAAATATTAGTGCAAAAGAATTAACATAATCATTTTAATAGAATATGTATTTTTTTATTTCTGTTTCTAAAATTAATATAGCTATAGTGTTTCATTAGTGGATAATGATTTTAGTTACTCTTTCTTATATAACGTGCAATCCATTAGAAATATTCCAGTAGATAGATACTTTTAAAGTGAAATTATAATAGAAACTCACTTCTCGTATGTTCTTGTTTTTATTCGAGTCATAATACAATATACGAATCATAAGGCCATGTTAACAATGATATTAGAAATATATCTAATATCATTGCATGTTGATAATTATTTGTAAATTTCATTGGATTACATTAACGGCATCTCAAACACGTGAATGTTTAGTTAATTTAACACAACTTACAATATAGACCAGTACCTACCATTACATCTCCTTTGAATCACTGCTATTTTCAGGAGACGATATAACTTATTCTACAGAATGTACTTGCACTCGACATCGTCATCTAGATATACGTGTCGTTATCTACGATACGGTTTTTACACTGTTTTTATATTGTACTTATTGTATATTTATCTTGTATTTTCTATTGTTGTAACATTTGTTATGTTACAAACATATGAGATAAAAAAAAATAGTGCGAGTAACCGTCACACACGATTGAAGTAAAACTTTTAAAATATTTTTGATTTTGTCAATAAATAGCTCATCAACAAATCAGTCAAAAATTTAAAAAAATAAATTAATTTAATAATAACAAAAATCATACAATAGAATTAATTATGAGCGCGCGACCATGCTACCATCTGATCTCAACGTAAATAGGTAGTTAAATCAAAGGTTCATTATCTGCAGTGTCGTCTATCAGCTAATTCGAAACTTAAATAAAACAGGAAACTTTGCAACTCTGTATTAAAAAGTATATAAAATATAGAAAAGTACGAACAGATTACTGTGATAAGTAACGAATTAAATTAATTATGATTTAGTTATTGTTTAATTTCGCAAGGTGAAATGGTAAAAATATGGTTCAATAATATATAAAAACTGTATTGCACTTTTTTCACATTTTTTACGATCACGATCTTATTGACAATAATATTTTTTTCTTTATTTGAGACATCAACCGCCTACTTTACTTACTACATAATAACTAACAATGAGGTTGATGCCTCTACACATACTTTCATCCTCCATATTTTAACAGTTTTGTTTAATTATTATCTAACCAGATGATACAGAAACGTGACGCCATATTGCCGTAACGGACTTCCGTTGCATTGTCGTCTAGTTAACTCCTCGCTACGCCTAAAGAAGTTTTATTTAAAAAAAAAAACTCTTGTACCTATACAATAGTTTTCTATTAATAACGACAACCTGTGTAATAGTATTGCAATGAACAGTCACAAAGTGCACAATGATGCAGAGTTAGCTTTTGCGGATATCCGACTACCGCTACGCTTTCGCTGGGCACCATTTATGTGGAAAAAGTTAACAAACCAAATACACGGCACACGATATTTAAAATAATAAGATACAACCCTGATATTTGCTAAAACTATACATGTGTAATTATAATGAACATTAACTGGAATATTTCATTGAAGTAAAACTTCTTTAGGCGCGACTAGAAGATCTGGCCGACAATGCAACGGAAGTCCGTTACGGCAATATGACGTCACGTTTCTGTACCATCTGGTTAGATAATAATTAAACATAACCAAATCTTCCACTAAATCATAATTAATTTATTTCGTTAGTTATCGTAGTAACCTGTTCGTACTCTTATATATTTTATTTTATTTATAGTGAAGAGTTGCTAATAATATTTTCTGTGTTATTTAAGTTCTAATTTAGTTGCTAGATGCCACTACATATAATGAAGCTTTGATTTAATATCTTACTTACTTACATTGAAACCAGATGACAGCACGGTCGCGCCCCCTTATATACATAATTAATTCTATTGTATGATTTTTATTATTTTTCAATTTATGCGTTTTATTTTTTTTCGAAATTTTTTGATTGATTTGTTTATAAACTAGTTATTGACAAAATCAAAAATATTTAAAAAGTTTTACTTCAATCGCGTGTAACGGTTACATGCACTGATTTTTTTTAAGAGAACTAGCGAGAAAATTTCGTAATTACATTACGATAATAGATTAATATTACATTACCTACCTTGTTTACATTGAAATCAATAAATATTACTGAAACAAGTCTCTTATCACGTCTGTCTGTGTGTATCCTTATTTTTTCAGAATTACGAAACGTGCATTAAAGTTATCACTGTAATTTATAGAGTTCCTTTCGGAAAGTTTATATGAATGGAGAACATATCTATGGAATGTAAATTAAAATTGGTATATTTTGATGAAATAAAATATTGTACTTCTATATAGTGATCATGACCAAGTATTGATAGCGTGTTCGGATAAAACGCTGATCGACTTAGGCTCGTGGCATTATAACTGAGCCTGATCTTTCAATGAAAAACTAAAGAAAAAGTAGATTTTTAAGCCCTTTAAGTTGAAAATCTGAGGCCAAGCACATTCCGACAGCTATACTTTAGAGCCAGTCCCCCTCTTGACTTAACCTGGTTATCATATTAGACTGACCAGATAAATATTAGATGAGCTTTCAGTCAAACGCAAAAATCTATAAATAATTTAAAAAATATAGTACACTACGGAATTCAAACATTAAAAAGACTTGTAGAAAATAATGAGATTGTGTTTTTTTTTTTTTTATTTAAAGGATTATCTACAGTAGACATTATTATCTTTTACTTATTATTAAAAAAATATATATACTTTTAAGTGATCCAATGAATTATTAGAAACTAGAGGGATGTATGTGAAATCAAAAT
>JACEII010000031.1:10100377-10275745 GCA_014332785.1 Antheraea mylitta | reverse complement strand
CAATAACTGTTGGTAGTTTAACCGAATATCTCAGAAACCGGGCATTAATCGTTTACTTATTGCAACAATGGGAAGTCGTAGGCCGATATCCAGTATATTATATTACTCACGTTCTTTCAGAAGAACCTGTTGATGTAGTTTTTTTAAATAAAGAAAATTCTGAAAAAAGAAACATCAAGGTGTAGAAGAACTTTATATGATTATTTTTTCTACATATGCATACGTGGAATAGGCACTATTCTACAGATTTTTTCACAAGACGCAATAATAATCAATTACTTAGAAATAACACTTCAACCATTATCCTATCAAATAAACGGCTTAACATAGATTATTGCACTTATACTGGAGTTAAGTCAACAATAAGCCGACCCTTGAGTTCTCATCATCACCCCACAGTATACCAAACAAACAATTATTGCACAATCAAAAGCTACTCGTGCGCAAATATTATAAATCAGTGGGTGATAATGACGCGCGTTGCTATGTGACATCATTTTTAGTTCGCTCATATTGACAATAGACGGCGTGCGGCGAAGCGCGCGCCCGCGCATCACCTAAACATAGTTGGGCCATGAAACGAGCGATTAAAAAAAAACTAAATATTATATATGTAATATTCTTATATGTAGCTGCATACATTGGCATCAATTAATAATACCTAGAGAGGTTTAGTTGGTTCAGTTTTAACTGATTTTTAGGAGTTTTTGGCGGGGTTTTAGTCTGTCATGTAGTGGATTTTATATTTTATTCATAATCTTGTGTTATTTGGCTCTATATATTAGATAGTGTTTTACGAAATATAGTTGGATTATTGTGCATAAGTGAAGTGATCGCAAAATAATACAACGGAGCATGAGATTCTGAGATGCCACAAAAACTCGTGGAAGCTTCTAACAAGGGAGCCACTATTTTGTTAGAATATTGAAATAATCACATGACGCTTGTAACATTATTAACTAAACGACAATGGCAGTAATAATCTGAGAGATTGGTTGCCAAAAATAAAGTAAAAAAAAAAACTCATTTTTATTTTTGCACCACGTGCAATACTTTTTCTTCCAAATTTTTATCTTTTACCTCATTAACTGTTTTATGAAACAATTTGAAATGAATATGTGAAATAAACTTCGTCCAATATTCGATTATTGTCATTATTGTCATTATTTCCTATTGAATACTGTATCATATATCATCTATTCGATCATATCCTTGTACCACTGTCTGGATTGCCAACTTCAAGATAATATAAAAGTCAAGATCAACTTATTTTCCGTCCATACCTCATAGAACTACATAGAACGATATTCTTTACCCCATTAGAGCTCTTTTCATTTTTTTTATTTTCCCCGATTGCGCGTACCTATGTATACAGTAATATATTTTATGGCCCACTAGATATATGTAACTTGTTGAATTTTATTTAACACGTATAGTGTCATCAAATTCGTTTTTTTTTCGAAATTACTACGCTATTGACCCAGCAAGGTCTTAACAGCTTCACCGGACTACTAAGGCGCGCGCTTAAGGCACTCAGTCGATTTTATTTTGGCAACCAGCTCAAGGGTGCACGGCACATCTCGGCTTGGCTGTTGCCTGTTGCATGCAAAATCATGACCTATCTTAGCTAACCTAGCTAACTATTCATATATGTATGAGTTGTTGAAACGTATATGTGTACCAAGCATACACGCCTCAACAACTCCTCCATATATTTATTATCGGAGAATTGAGATTTTTTCAGTTCGATAAGGGAAAAAAAAGTAAACCCTTCCACCTTCATGTGTAAGCATGTAGGCGTGCACGTGTGTGGGGGTGATCGTGTAGTGTTGTAGCGGTGATGTATATTTGTATGTCACCGTATTGCGCAAGCAACGCACTCAAGGGCTCCCTACTGAGTGATCGAACCTAGGCTTGAGCCACTGCCGTGGGAGGCCTAATCGGGTGTTATCAAATTCGTCGTGTTCGTTGAATGTTAAACAAGCTATACAATACTTAGTTTGACATTCGTGATATTTTTTCGAATTGACTTCACTATTGACCTTAGCAAGGTATTAACAGCTTCACCGGACTACTACTACAGTGGTGATAAAATTTTAGTTTTCTTTACGAATAATTTAACTCGTCAAATATAAAAAAAAAACTTTGAATAATTTCCGCTTTTCTATGAGCCCAACTGCATCGTTTACCGTTTCATGGGAACCATCATCTGAACAATATAAACTTAATTGTGCGATAGATACCAGTAATGATGATCTCGACCCTCTTTTTAAATTTACGACGTCACCGTGACCAGCGGAAAGTATCCCTACATATCTATTTCAACAAATAAATGGCACTGAACATATTGTTTGCTACTGTGATTTCATTTTTAGCGTGGGAGATTATATTTAAACATTTTTATTTCATTTTTGTATCGGAAGTAACACGAGCTGGCATCTCAATATTGGCAAAGAGTTCTTCCTGTGAGAAGACGCAAATTTACTCAGGCCGGAATACGAATATTAATACTTTCAAACGCTGAAAAATCTAAACAGGAATTTATTTTTCTACTTCATAATATTATTATTAATATGATAAATTGATAACCGTTTTATTTTAAATATCTCTCTTATATTTCCATATGATTCAGTTGATAGTTCTAGTAATTATTTAGAAGGTAGCGTGTCTACACGAATCCTGAGAAATTCGTCGAGAGATATCAGTACTGAGAATTCTCGATATGAGATTAATATATTATTTTTAAGCGGTTTGATTACTACGAACTGTACTTATGGTAATAACTATTAAAATGTTTTGTACATTTAGTAAGTTGTCAGGTTGTCAGTATAGTAGACGGATATAGTATTTCAGTAGTGGTGTTATAACCCTGATATCAAAAGGAAGCAGATTCAGGACTTAAATATGAAATTACATATACAAAGTGTGAAACTCGCAAATTTTAAATGAAGCCGTAAATCGAACTAGAAATGCATGACACAGAAAATAAATTACTTAACAAATATGCATTCCAACCAATTAAACAAAGAAGTAACATTGATGCATTGCTTATACTTACAGGATCAGACAAGTTAACTGGAGGACTTAGTAAGGGATACTCTACACCCACACTCTCCGATACACTACGAAGTGCAAAATGTACAGGTAAACATTTACGTTATTTTAAACGACATGTTTATTAATAAGACTAAGTACTCTTCTAAGTTTATGACGTTAACTTATCTTTTATTTTGTAATTTATTTATTTACGTTTTTTCAATTCATTTTAATATACGGTGCTTAAATTTATATAAGGTAAGCTACACCATTTGCTACTAGGTTCTTGTCGCGATTTCGTCCGCGTGGAATAATTATTTTGGGTTAACTCTAAGTTAGAGTGCAAGCTCTCAAAAGGAAAAAAATGCGATTTTGAAACATTCTTCATTGTTGTTCCGCTCCTATTGATCTTAGCACGATGATATATATACCTATAACCATCCTCGATAAATGACCTATATAACATTGATCTTAGTACTTTATGAAATTAGCACTCTTAACTAAACAAAGAAACCTTCCAGTTTTATAATAGTAGTATAGATTATTTATTTATACTGCTAATACTTATACCTACTATGACTTTGGAACTTAATAGTTAGTATTTCTTTTATAAATTGAATCACAAGGTTATATGTGCTACTATTTTTATTACCGTTGATCGTCTACTGATTTTGTATACGTTATAACAGAATTTGCGACAGATGGTTTATTGGATAAAATTATTAGACTCCAGAATTTATTAAGAGTGCACAGTAAGTATGATGGAATTCACAGAAAGACGAATACCGTCAATCACCTTTATCTCGCCAATCTGTATTTGTATTTTCAATTTGAAATGCAATGATTATCTTATAATGATTGAAAAATCCAAAACTATGTTAATAAATAAGAAAAGTACTGGCCAGAATGCAACCAAAAAATTGTAATTGTCGATCAGTATAAAGTCCAGCGCATTATAGCTGAGCTACGGCTACATGACGTTTGAATGCGTAACTATCAACTACATATAAAATATCCACAAAGTTAAAAATATGTGTAAACGAAACTGTACCTAATATATAAAGGGTTTTAGCTTTATTATAAAAAGATTACTCAGATACCAACTGAGTATAAGTCTCATTTCCTGGATAGTTTCGATTCACAGTAAATGTCGCTGCAATCGGGCTTATTAAGATTTTTCGTGCTTAAAAATACACTTGAAACCGGTAATAACCGATTTGGTACATACGACGTTGCACGGATCAGCTAGTATCTTATAATACATTAATAGTTCTTATAGGTAGAAATAACAATTTGATATAGTGCAATATAGCTTAAAACTCTCTTCTCATCCATATAAATAATCTGCAAAAATCTAAAAGGACTTTACAATAAAGACTAAGATAATTACATACCCCGTTTATATCTCCCCACAACGTTTAACTGTTCAACCATTTAGGTGCTTCACAGAGCGAAACGATTTCCTTTGATACAGAAGTAACTTTTAATTGCCTGAACAAGTCACACAGCCTTTGATCCTATGCGTCGATTCCTCCAAATAGATCTTAATGTTCTGTTTTGGGCAATTTTTAAAAGATCTTCCTAACGATTTTACACAATAATTTTGATGTTTAAATTGAAAGTAATAAAGATTTTAATAGTAACTAATATCCCATAGTGAAGTAACTCTATAGTTAACATCTTGGATTAAAGCAGAAGACCTTTTGTATGTACTATCCAATTTGGGAACAGTCTCTTGATTACATTATATGCTACGACTCTTCATTACGTTACATAACATGGAGGTATATATGATATTCTGAACAATATTTTAATTTTATGTAAAAACTACTTATATAGTATTTTCCGCCACAGTATTACAATGATATTAACACTTATAGAAAAATATGAAAGGCGTCAAATCTATTTAACGCGACACGTGTCGACGTACGTTCTGCTTTTAATTAAGAACCCTCGTAAGTCATCAAGGCAGCTACTGCCTGATACTAAAATGATATACAAATATGAATAATTAAAATTTTAAAACTATTTTCGCAGTGAGATCTCGCTTTGAAACTGTTAATTAATGAATATCTTGTGCCATATGTACACGTATCATATATATTTCTTGAACAAACTGAAAATATCATTCATTCGGAAATAATTAAAGCTCATTGTAATTAAAAGTTAACAGAGATAATTATATGCCCTCAAATTATGAAATGTCCTGGATTTATATGAATGAATTTCATCTTCCATATTTTAGAGTTGAGTTACAAGACATTTGCTATTAGATTACTTTACACGCTGAGTTGTATTAAATCAAGTAAAAAAAATTTACTAAAGTTTAGTTCATAGGTTTTTAGTTTAGTTAGGTACTTACGTGAAGTAACAGTGCTTGTATTGTTGCGTTTCATTCGATCAGTGAGTATATATATGTATTTAGTGTCGGAAAAAATCCTCTAAACTATATTCTATAGGATAGGAAATGTTCCTAGGGTCTATGGACGGTGGTGATTACTGAACATCAGGTGACCCACTTGTTCGTTTACCTCCTATAATAAAAAAAATAGAATAACTAATTTGTAAACCACGTTATCCGTATGATCATAAAGTAAAGGGAGGTAATTAAAAGGGATCAATATCGAGTGCCGTTGCAAGTAGTCCCATCGACCCTTACCATGCATGTCGGATCACAGCGCGTGCGCCTCTCTCGAAAATGGTTGGTAATTTGCGGTGACAACCGTGCACCGAACTGATTTTTCACATGGTATCACCACAAAAGACGCAGATATCAGAGGGTACAATAAATTCAGTAATTGTTATGCATAAATGTATCATTGTAATAATATTTGAGATTATTCTATGAGATTTAATATTTATTTTACAAAATTCATACGAATCTTTTACCCCTTTGATATTCTTTATAAACTATGCTAGATATTGAAATCAGGTAATAAATAATGATATATAAACAGTGATGCGTACAACTTATATCATATACATTTCAAACATAGGTATATTTTAGTAGCGAGGCTGGGCAGGCAATTTCCCGCCCTGATTATAAAAAAAAAACTTTTTTAAATTATAGGTATACCAAAACCTTCCTCATGAAACATTTTAACTGGTGAAAACCGCATCAAAATCCGTTCAGTAGCTTTTGAATTTATCGCGAACAGACAGACAGATAGATACGGTATAGGACTTTGTTTTATGATGCCTAATATTTTTTATTTTCTATACATATAAGAATGTAGTAGTCCGGTGAATCTGTCAAGACCTTGCGTAGTCAGTTCAAAAAAAAAAAGAATGTAGATCTAACGACAGTACATTTTCGATTTTCGAAAAAAAAAATGTTGCTCATGTCTAAGAATAAATAATAAATTACATTTCAATCATTTCTAGAAATGTCTGACTGTCTGTCTGTTTGTATGAACACACATAACTGCGAAAGTACTAGGCTCACAGTAAACGCAAAAAAATCATAAAGCATATCTTCGAGGATAACTTAGTCTTTGTTTCATTAAAATTGGTCAACTCTATCAAAAGTTATCGTAACTTTAATGTCGACGCGGCGTAACTACGAGAGAAAAGTAGACAAATGGACTTAATACATTCAGATGACTTTATTCATTACTGTTTTTTATATAAGTTTCGACTAGGATGATGTTGCGGATACAGCTAGGTTATAGTAATACTGAGTATCCTACAAATGACGGTTTTTAATACATTATGAACTCTTTCATACTACGCAGTTATTTTATGGTAGATCAGTAGATCAAAGCAATAATGGTAACACAAAAGATATTATCATATCACTTATTTCTAACCCTTCTGTGACATTTTTCTATTAGTCCTTTAGAATGTCTACATACTGAAGATTTGAATCCGTATAAAATTGACATATAAATATCATTGAATATAGAAATTGAACATTTCCAAAGGCATTTTTATAATTTACCTATATATGTTTTGTAGATTATATTCAAGCACGAAAGAGGCAGATATTCAAGCAAACTCATTATACTTTTGGCTTTTGACGATGTAAATTAAACACAACACAATTTAGCAAACACTCGTAACTAAATCCACATACAAATCTGTAGCACCCTCCAATGAACTACATTAAGCAGTCAATCATACTGCCATTAGTTTCCGGCTCGTGTCCGTGTCGGATCCGTTGCGCTAACCGGGTGGGTGGTGCCATTTCTAATCCGTGACTAATACGGCTAGCATTATTCGATACTAAATGTGGCTAATGAACATGTACCCGTGGGAAATGTTTTCAGTTAGAATTCTACCGTAGGAACAATTTCTATTAAAAGTATTATACTTTTCTCACCAAAAATATCAAAAGCAACAGTTATCGAAATCAACAAAAATTACCTATATTGTTTATATTGATAAACCTTAATTCCATAAAAATGTTTCATTTATGTATATATTTAGTAGTAGTATTCAAATCCACATCCTTCGAGGCGATATCTGCGCTAAATAATACAAAGTTATCATCGCTTCTATTGCACAATATACATAGTATTGTTAGTATTTTTTAATATTAAATAATAATTACTATTTTTTTATTAATAAATTTAGACACCAGCTGATATCCGCGACATCTTCTACGTTGTTTATTATTTTAACATTATATTCTATGACAGAGGAAAAAATTAAAAGAAAAATATAACATCACTAACAAAATTTCTTTGTAAATAATGTCTATTCGTTTACCTCCCCTATTCATGTGCACCACACCGCTTGCCACACTTTTTCATAGCAAAAAAATAGAGATCGCTGAATGGGTAGTGCATATAACAATCGTATTCTAAAAACTTTAATAACTTTATATTAAACTAAAATACCATAAAAACAGAATGTGTCGTAACGACATACGATAGAAGTGATACTTTTGTATTATAGTGAAATATTTTAACCAACAACTACAACAAAAAGCCAATGTCACGCGGTATGCCCAGGCGGTCACCCATCCAAGTACTAACCGCACCCGACGTTGCTTAGCTTCGGTAATCGGGTAAGAACTGGTGTTTTCAACACTCCACTCGACACAGTTTTTAAACCAAGCATATTTCGTCACACAAAAGGATTGCGGCTCAGAATTTGAAAACCCTCTCATTAAACCATAAGAAGTTTTCACTTTAACAATCTTTATAAGGATCATAAAGAAAAAAAAACGAAATCTATTTAATAGATTTTGTAATTCTTAAAGCTTACTAACGAACAACATAAAGTTAACATTTGGTATTTCTAATACCATGAAATCTTGCAAAGCATTTCCTTATATAATACAACTGAAAATTATAATAACCTTTTTGAAAATGTATCCCCTAATGGAATAAAAAGAGATTAAAGTAGGATTTTTTCTGAGAGGTTGCTGTCTTGTAAGCCCATATCACTATATAAAAAAGCATATAAGCCCGTAAAATAATAATATTATCTTGTCCTGGATGAATAATACATTTTTGTAATTTGATATCCTGCGAGCATAAAAAAATGCAATGTAGAAGGCTTTAATAATGAATTTCATGTCAATAGGTGGTGATTGTATAAATTATAAAAAGCACATATAAACCCTCTCTTTCTCTCCAAAATGTACAACTTATATCTAAAATCAGTTACAAATGAACAATCGACTGTACATTGTAATTATTCAAATTCATAAATTCAGTTAGTATTATCAACACAAACATCAAGATTACAAAACTATTCCGTACTGCGATCCCTCTGATGCAACCCCCAGCGAACTTTATTGCCCGGCGCAGAGTTAACAAAATAAATGGCTTAAATTTCTACACCCTTAATGAATACATACGAGGGTTGATGTATAAATCATTGTTGCGCTGCATTTTCGGTGATTTTGTCTATTATGTTGGTGCAAGTTATAATTTTTCTAGCGGTTTGCAACTTAGTTTAAAATAAAAATTGCGTACAGCTATTGATTTCGATGTAACTTTATCTATATATACTATGTAAAATAGTTTTTTTATATCATAGAAGGCAAACGAGTGTTACCTGATCTAAGTGATCACCGCCGTCCATAGGCACTAGCAAAACCAGGGGAGTCGCAAAAGCGTTGCCAGCCTGTGTTTGAAGGAGGGATATGGAGAGGGGGGAAGAGAATGGAAAGGGTGTCTCCGGTGCTCTCACTATCCGAACGTAACGTAACAATGGCAGCACTATTACTTCACGTCGGTTATGTTTTAAAGTGTGGCGAGCCAACTCATTCAATTGAAACTAGTAATCGTTTTGGCGTGGCTCTACATCCTACAGAAAGACACAAATACACAGACACAAATAGTCT
The DNA here is from genome assembly GCA_014332785.1 of Antheraea mylitta. Lineage (NCBI taxonomy): Eukaryota > Metazoa > Arthropoda > Insecta > Lepidoptera > Saturniidae > Antheraea > Antheraea mylitta. Next base: position 10,266,411 of record JACEII010000031.1, on the reverse strand, counting down.
GTTTGAAAGGCAATATTAATAGTAATCTATATATTAATACGTGAAACAAAAACTTTGCACCCCTTTTTAAACGAACTTTGTAAACGGGTGGACTTGAAATTTGACATAGTTAAAGTTTATATTGCGGAGAAGTGCACAAACTATTTATTTTATACATAATGGATTAGAAGGACATTGAATTAATTGAAATATGCATTACTCACATTGCTGCTTAAATTTTACATAACATATACACACATGTAAATAAAAAACATTTTGATAGCCGTCAATAACGAACTTTAAAAAAGGTTGCGAAGGAGTTTGCTATGCTCGACTGTATGTATTTTTTTACTCGTTCCAATTACACTTTTTCATCCTACATTCAATAATAATATTATAACATAATAAGAAAGACTCGACATACATTGTAAAGTGTTAACCGAAAAAAACACTATTATTAGAATAATAATATGCTTTTTTCTTGGAACCCCCGAGAATGATCACCGTAGCTCACGGCTATGTATTACTTAATTCCAAAAAGAACTATGGTTCTATCTGGGGGCCTTTCTGTTTTCAGACCCATTTTACAGACATCTGAGAACAGACTATGAAATATATCGTGTGGTAGTGCGTCTTGCTAACTACAGCCTTTAAACCAAAACAAAGTACTGATTCACTGCAGTCGAATCTTGAACAATTTTTTGGCTGTTTAAAACTTACTAAGATCTATGCAATATTTACGAATTATCAATATTATTATTATGAACTCTTAACATATTACATCCTAATATTTAATTTGAGAAATATTATTATCAGGAATTCGAAGACGAAAACAAATTCTCGCTTGTCTCCTATAGAAAACACCAAACTCCAAAATAGCACGCGGCACGCGTCGTCCACCGGAACTGGTTGACGAGCATAGAACGTGCGCCTGCGTTGCTACTGCTCAATGGAACGTACGGAGGCGCTCTTAAAACATTTTTATTGTTGCCAGCAAGGGGCTCGCCGTTCATTGTTGACGTTCCTCGAACATTTTTAAGAAATGCGTCTCTATATACATCTTGCATATTATTAAACAAACCAAATATAAATTAGAAAATGTTAATAGTTATCGTCAATCGATTAACAGTTATTAAAAAAAGTACCTGGGCGACCGACCCTAACTCGGTTTTTTAAAAACATTTTAAATTAAAATAAACTGTTACGTTTGCCTCACAAAATTAACATTTTTTCACATGAAAAATATAGTAAGTATTATAAAAATTAAATGTGTGTATGCAATATTAAAATAAATACTTTTTGGTGAATAAATATATCTGTGATGCTACAAATATCAACATTTTTTTTTTAATTCTGTCGAATGTCTGTTTTTTTATTTGTTTTAGGTAATCTCCGAAACGGCTGGACCTATTAGAACAGTTTTTTTCTTAGAAATGACTACGCTATTAATCTAGCAAGGTCTTAACAGCTTCACCGGACTACAAGTAATATTTGAACGGCAATTTTACGGGCAAATAACTAACTAATTAGCTGTTTTATTTTAAGGTAGCGGGTTCAGCAAACATTGCCCGCCCTGATAATAAGACAAACTATACCTAAACCTTGCCCAAGAATAATTTTATATATTAGTGAAAATGCATTCTGTAGTTTTTGATCTTATCGCAATCAGACATATAGACAGACGTGGAACGGGACTTTGTTTTACACTATGTAGTTATGAACTGTTATCCGTGCATTCGTCCTTGTGAAATTAATCAAAAATATGTTGTTCACTGTAAACATGCGCATGTAACGTGCGCTGTACTGGGCTCCAAGAATAAATATAATTGAAAGTCGTATGTTTATATGCGATTTAAATTATAGCAAGTTATAATAATAACTTAATTATATCGACATTGTGGACAAATTATATCTATATAATAAAAGATTTAACACATATTGTTTAATAATGTTTAGCTTAATGTTTTCATTACTTTCTTATACAGTGTAAGTGAGCACTGAGTGTGTCATATAGTAGTTTAAGGTTCCAGTTATGTGGCTGATGTTAAATTCCATCCCATTCGATACACTATTAGTATTCACATATATAATGTACACGTTACCTGTTACAGTAGATGATGTGCGTGTGATACTTACAAATATTTTTAAAATAGTGTTATTGTATGTGTGACCACAATTTTAAATTTATTTAATATATAAAAAAACGCGTGTGACTCCGCGGGTAACAGCTAGAGCAAATATAAAAATATACAAGAATTGCTCGTTTAAAGGTATTATTAGATAGATAACTTTACTTTATTACCCATTTAAGTTTGTTTCAAAAGTATTAACTTGTTATTGTTATATTCATTTAAAAGCTAAGTCTATGTTAAAATATAATATAGCTAAGTTTAATAAAAACTGCTAGGTAATTGTATAATTTCTAATCCTAATAAGAAATAATTTAAACATTCATTGTATCTTTTACTAGGATGTTCATAAAGTAAAAAATAAATAAATAAATATAACATGAAATATGCTTATTAAAGTTCTGTTCTTAAATACGTTATGACATGATCTGTATATCTTGTTGATAATAATAATGTATATAGAATGGTTATCGCAACAACCAACAGTTAAATTAAATTTTATTCTTCTTAACAAGTTTGAGATCTAAGTAAGATCTGTTTTAACCACTATAAGTGTTTTTGTTCGCATACAATTGATAGAACATTAATTTATATAGATTATACTTAAATCAAGAAACTATCGCATATTCTTACCATATTTCCATTGAATTGACATAGTGTCTTTAAATACCTAACAACTTCAAATTGGTTATCTTGTTTCTTTACACTTCTGAAGATATTTTGAAGAAGAGACTTGGAAATTGCACTGCAACAGGATTTAATTAGTACAGGACTTCATTTAATACAGTATTAGAAATCACATTTTCTGGAGACGCATCACAGTCACTTATTAATAAATTATCGTAATTTCAAATTACCTATATTGAAAACGCATGTATACAAGTAGAAAATACTCAATAAATTGTGGATCTATGTCACGTATAACGATAATAATACAGGTCTTTTGAGGTTGAACTACATAAAAACTACTAAAGGTATTGGCATTGGACTTTCACCATTGTATACGGAATTTTGATAGATAATTTTAACTATGTTTTTTTTTTCGATTCCATTGGCTCCTCGTCATTTTAATGCACAGAGAAGCGGGCAAGTATCGCTTGTTTCAAAAATAAAGATTACTTACGTCAACTATGAATAATAGATAATACTTATTTACTTTAATTAATTATTTAATTTACTTGACTGTGACAACTTGTGTGAAAACCATTTTCAAAATCATTTACACGCAAATGCACCTCTCAAATTTATATTTAATGCAAACTTTACGAAGCAAACATGGTATAAGCTATATTATATATAATACATAGTTTGATTTAAGCAGGTTACGCAATGAATCGGCATATTGCGATTTGACTACAAACTAACTCAAATAGTATATTATTATCTATATATTAATACGTAAAGCAAAAAAATCGTACACCTTTTTAATCTATTTGCCGTGAACGGGTGAACTTGAAATTTGGCATAGTTAAAGTTTATATGGCAAAGAAGTGCAGAAAGCTGTTTATTTTATATAAAATGCATTAGAAGTACATTAAATTAATTAAAATATGCACTACTCACACTACTGCTTGAATTTTACACAACATATACACACATGTAAATGAAAACGACATTTTGACAGCCGTCAATAATTACGAAGTTCCAAAGAGGTTTGAAGGAGGTTGCTATGCTCGACTGAATGTATTTTTTAACTCTTACGTTCCAATTAGCATTTTTCACCCTACATTCAATAATGGTATTATAAAGTATAACTATTATTGTAATGTTTATTATTTTTTATGGTGAACTCACTTCAAATGATGATTTCATAAAAAAATGAGCTAAATAATACTTTGTATAAAGAAAATAAGAATTTTGTTCATAAAAGTAATCCATGACTTAGACCTCCGCGGTTACAATGTTGCAATTCAACCTCATGTATCAACAAAAAATAATTTATTTTCATAAGCTAATAGTAGTATTAAAAATGACTTTGTCTTGGATTCACCATTTCAATGTATTGTACATCCATTACTTTTCCAAACGATGATACTGGGCATACCACTATTTCTCATAGGTAATGAACAGACTACATTTAATTCAATATCACCCAGAAATACCACCCACTCATGGTGTCATGTAAAATTAATTGAAAATTGTGTCATGGGTTGCGATAAAATTCTTTTTTTTCGTAACGTTTTGTTTGCTTAAAATTTGAGAGCTTTACCACGTGGTTTTTGTTCCAAATTTATAAGTAATTGCAATGTTCATTTACACAGATTTTTTTTAGGTTTATATAATTAAAGATTGGCAAATGGCAAATAATTGAGTAGCCATTTTGAAAACCTTTGATTATAGAAGTATATTCTTTGACAAAAGAACCCTAATAAAGTTCAAACTTTGTAAAATCAATTAACTATGGTCGAAGGTCGACCACTGGGCGCCCACTAGTTTATATTTACAGATTTACTTTATATTTACAGAGATTGAAAACAAATACTAGTTGAAAATAGATATTCATAGATTTCAAAGAATAATTTTGAAATTGTCAAATAGTTCTCTATATCCGTATATTTTGTCTATAAAATTTTAAAAATATCTGTCACTATTCGAAGTTTACGTCAACGTTGGGTAGACGTAGATATATATATATATATATGTATATACATAGCACATGTCAACCTAAACATGTAACTATAGGGTATATAATTTATATTCTTATTCTATTTATTATGATTTCATTTTAAATAATAATAGTGCAGTATTTCATTTCCCAAATTCAATGTTGAATTTATTACTATGGCTAACAAAGATTATTATCAACGTTGGTTAAAAATTAAAGATGAAATAAATATGATACTCACAGAAGATGAGAGAGTCCAAGAATTAGCAGAAAGACTTGTAGGAATCAAACCTCAAGCTACAGCGGTTGAGATAGTCTCTAGAGTGTATTGTAGGTACTGTAATCTTTATAATAAATTGTGCGATTGTTACGACCAAATGGAACAAATTCAACGCCGGCCTTACATCAAAAGGATTTTAGATGCAGTGACATGTCGCCTTATGGAACTGAAATGTATATTAGAGGAAATTGAGGTCTTTGAATTTACTTACACTGATAATGCTTTGCAACAAATGCTAATGGTTCCCCAGGACATCCAAATACTCTGCCCATTTTTTTACCCATTTGAAACAAGACAACAAGAAATGCAATATATAGTAGATCAGATATTCGCCGGCAATAGATTAGGTGATCCTGAACCGACACCATCAGAAATAGAAAGATTGGATGAGGAACGATTAGAGAAAGAAAGAATAGAACATGAAGAAAGAGAAGCTGGTATAAAAAGGAGACTGGCCATGGGAGAGTATATTAGTGAATCTGAACCTTCAGTAATTTTATCGCCGGAAGAGTTAAAAGAAAAAAGATTGAAGGAACAGTATGAAACGAATTTATTTAATATTCAAAGAATGGAAAGGGCAAGAAAATCAATAAGGGAAAAGGTACGCAAGGAAAATAAGGATGCTAATTTATATTTAGAATTGTCTGGATTGAAAACACCACAAGCTAAAGTAGAACTTAGAGTAAAATCAGCTAAAATGATACAGAAAGTTTACAGACGATTCATGCTGGCAAAAAGAGAACATGTAAAAGACAATCTACTGAAACAAAAACTAGAAATGATTTTACCGGCATGTTCTCCTCCATCAGCTAAATTACAGTTACAGAAAGTTAAAGAAGATAGAAGAAACTTTAGAAGACAATATTATAATCAGTGGTTAGAACGAAATATTACAGAAAAGAGCCGAGTGCTCAGGTGGAGAAAAGATGACATTATGGAAGATATATCTTCAGAAATCAGGCAATGGTTTCAAGAATGGTATAACAAAATTCGTTTGTTTGATGAATTTCCATGGCCGGAGGAAGGTGGGTCTATATTGGTTGTACAAGGAAATACTTTTACTATAGAAGAGTATCTAGACTGGCGAACTACTGAAGAAAAAAGATTGAAAGCTCAAGAAAGTGCTCCTAAAAGTAAAGAACAAATTAAAGAAGAAAAAAAAGCGGCACGTGCAGAAAAGAAACGCATGGAATTAGATGCAAAAGAAAGGGAAAAGAAACGTTTACAAGATTATAAGAAATCTCGATTAAATGCAGATAATGATCCCGGAATATATATTACTATAGGAAATACACTTGAACCAGTTAAAGAAGCTTGGCAGGCATATGAAAATCAATGGAAGCAATTTGACTCACCTGATCCACCCATAGAAGTCATTAAAGGCTTTATTATGCAACTTATAACTGAAAATACCTATCAAGATGTCCATTTGGAATTGAGATCCATAGTTGATGAAATGATGAGGTTGGAGTTAAATTTATTAAAGAATTCTCTTAAGGTCGATTATCTTGCAGCTGGTAAAACAAAAATACCACAAAGCAAGAAACGTAAGAAACCTAAAAGAGTAAAATCACCTAAACCAGATAAAATAAGCCCTGAAGAGATGTTTCAAGTACTAGTTGATAAAGGTATAGTAAAGAAGTATCCACATACGACCTTGGATGACTACTGGGGAGATCAAAATTATGGTGCTGCTGATACTCGAGCTATTTTGTGGACTCCTTTCTTTCCACCGCATTGTATTGGTGATGTGAAAGAACAAGTTAGAGTCAGGTGTCTTTTAACATTGGGATCGTCTTGTCCAAATATAATGAGACAACAACTACTAGTGGGTCCTAAAGGTGCTGGTAAAAGAACATTAGTTTACGCGATAGCAACTGAAACTAATGCTATTCTTATAGATCTATCACCAATAAATGTATACAATAAATTTCCGGGCCCCAGAAATTTAAAGACAATGTTTCATTTCGTAAACAAGATTAGCAAATTGATGCAACCCACGATTATTTTAGTGAAAGATGTGGAAAAATTATTTTATAAAAAAGTGCCCAAAGAAGAAAAGACATTTGATCCGACAAGACTTTCCAAAGATTTCTATAAAGAGGTTATAAAACCCATGACTGGTGAGGACAAAATATTGGTCTTAGGAACTGCTACAGAGCCATGGTTAGCAAAAAGTTCTCAGATGTATAAGATATTTCCATCGCTCATAATGATACCAAGAACAGATTATGGAAGTATTTCATTGATACTTACCAAAATGTTGATGAAATATCATGGTGTGAATAGAGAATTTGATGTTCACAGTACTGCTCAAGCTCTGAGGGGCTACGATATGAACTCTATAATAAAAGGAGTTGAGACTTTAATGAACGGGGAGCGAATAGCGCAGCTGTACCACAAACCTTTAAATCCATTCGAAGTGGTGTCCGCTGTTATGGAATACGAAGGAGCAACATTTACAGATGAGTATGACTTGGCAATGTACAAACAATGGTATGAGTCATATTCACCATGGGGACAAAAATATTTAGATTATATGTTTATGTTGGAATCTCAATACGCATACAAGATGAAGGCTGAGAAAAAGAGAAAGAGTACATAATATATCAATGCATATTTAAAATTTTACTGTGCTCATTTTCAATAAATTATATTGCATCTGAAAATTTTTCAATTTGTTTATTTATTTGTTACTAGCGTCTGCTCGCGACTTCGTTCGCGTGGAATAGTTACTTTGAGCTAAGCCTAACACGCAGCGGAAGCTCTCAAGAGGAAAAAACTACCCCGATTTTTAAACATTCTTCATTGGTGCTCAGCTCATATCGGTCTTAGCGTGATAATATTATAGCCTTCTACGATAAAGGAGCTATATAACACTCAAAGATCTTTTTAAATGGGACCAGTAGTAGTTCCTGAGACTACCCTCTACTCAGAAACTCACAAACTTAACTCTTCATAATATAAGTATAGATTACAAATAAATCTATCAAATATTACGATTATCTAACCACGTGCTGAATTTTAAAAAATGTGTTTACTATATATTATTATTTATAAGGATTAGTTTAATTGATAGATTAGAGGTACATACAGTGCAACTAACATAAGATTAGCTCCTTTTAGTAAAAGAGCTAGCTTTTATTTGTCTAGTAAACTTGTGCTATTATGAAATGAAAACAAAATATAATTTGCGTAAGTTATACACTACGACATACATTCTTATAAAATATTTACATATAAATATGAAAGGAATATCTGCCCATTAGTGTTGTTATAACTCGAAAACCACTGAATAAATTTAGTTATTAAAATTATGTTTCTATATTTTACCTAAACTATTATTTATTAAGTAACACAATACAGTAGACGATTGTTTGAAATAGAATGACGTACAGTTGTCCGGTCTTTGCACACGCGCAAAATCGTATTCAAAAGTTGCAGGTTCTCCAGAACGGAGCCCTACGTAAAATCACCGGTGCCCCATGGTACGTCCGGAATAAAGATCTGCATAGGGAGATGCCTTCTGTCTGGGCGTATATAAAATCACTCACACGTAGTTATTTCTAAAAAGCCGCGAATCATCCCAGCCCTTTAGTGGTTTCCGCCGCGTACTATGAACCCGTATTCAACGCTGCGCACTATAGAAGACGACCGCGACACATTTTTGCCGACCCTCCTGATTCAATCACTTCAGCGAACGATCAGTACCAGCCTGTCTCTTCAAACAGAGCGTGTTCACGCCCGCGCCCGCGTAACCACAGATCACGCCGCCGTGGTCTGGAGGTAAATTTCCCTCCCTCACAACAGATTAGACCCCCCTCGGCAGCGGCTTAAGCCTAGGTCCGTTCCCTCGGCGTGGAGCCCTTCAGTGCACTGCTCGCGCGATACAGTGACACAAAACCTTACATCACTGCTACAACATCACACACATCACCTACACACACGTGCACGCCTACACGCTTACACGCTGTTTTTCTTTTTCAGACAAATAAATGACAAAGAGTTCTACTCTTATTTTTACCTATCCTATTCTATCCTACATAGTTTAGAGAAACTTTTCGATACAAAATATATATAGGAGTTGTTGAGACACGCATGCTTGGTACATAAGCATGTTTCAATAACTCATATACGTATATTTAGACAGCTTGGGTTAGATCAGATAGATCGCGATTTTTGCACAAAACAAGCGACAGCCCAAGCCGAGGTGTGCCGTGCACCCTTGAGTTAGTCGTCCAAACATTCCAAATCGGCTGAGTGCCTTCAGCGTTCGCCTCAATAGTTCGGTAAAGCTGTAAAGACTTTTCCAGGTCAACATCCTTTACATTTCGAAATATAAAATAGAAATTACTAAAAATAAATTGCTTTATAATAACAAACTAAATCAAAACGACATTATGCAATAGTTTATTTTTAATAAAAGTAAATAATTTCATTTTCATCAGTAAGCGGTATCCAATTGGGTTTCGTTGTTTAGATGTAACTATTATATGCAGAAAGATTCTGTAATACATTTTTCTACATAGAATAAAACAAAAGTTTCATAATTAAACACCTTTACATTTACATAATCTGTTTTCACAAATTGGTTTTATACAAATTTTACGATTTATAAAATACACTAGCTTTTGTGCACGGCTTCGTTCGTTTTACCAATGTCCTATATGTCTTTTTCTGTCAAAAGTTTAATGATGATCGATCGATTAGTTGAGGTGTGAAAGCGTATCAAGTAAACAAACACACACGTTGCATTTTTAGATATTAACAAGGATTTGATGATAGTAATTTTAATTTCAAATCTTTAACTTCGCAAGAACTAAGTTGATGGAAAGAGATGTATTTATTTTTTTATAGTTCATGCAATGAGAATGTATACATGAACATAACATTACTTTGAAACAGTTGTAGTCCGGTGAAGCTGTTAAGATCTTGATGGATCAATAGCATAGTCAGCTCGAAGAAAAAATCATTGAAACATAAAGCTTAAATTAAATTATGAATATGTGTCATATATTGTTTTGAGTATATCTGGAACTAGATTATAATAGTTTTGTAAAACCGAATGCTAAGAAAAAGACCAAGTGGAAACGTTCCATATAGGACTGTAATTTAATTTATGCATAATTAAAACCACGTTTAAAATACTATTTCAAACTGTTTAACGAGGAAACTTCCAAGAATTCGCAACCCTTATGAATATAGAAATGGCAGCACTATCGTATTTTAATGCTACGACAAGTGTAAAGCTTTTTATTACACCCGTTCTGTTAGACCCGGACTTGATTTAGTTCACTTAATTCCATACTATTTAACGAGATGGCGCTTCTTAAAACGTATAGTTGCTACTATTTTGTTATTTGTGTTGCTAACAGATGCCGCTTATACACAAATTTAACATCGGTTTATATATACTTAATAATTAATTAAATGGACTAAATAATCTCAGGAACTATGAGTCCGATTTGAAAAACTCTTTCAATGTTATATAGGTCATTTATCGAGAATGGTTATAGGCTACATATCATCACGCTAAAAACAATAGGAGCGAAGCACCAATGAGAAATGTTTAAAAATTTGGATTTTTTTCCTCTTTAGAGCTTCCGTTGTGTATTAATTAGTGTTAGCCCAAAGTAACTATTCCACGCGAACAAAGTCGCGGGCACAGGCTAGTATTCTCTATATATAAATTTCTTCTGTACTTGTATATGTCACTGAACTCCTAAACGACTGGACGAATATTGATGATTTTTGTGAGTGTTCAGGTTGATCCGAGAATGGTTTAGATTCACAATTGGACAAGGTAAGTGACACTGCGGTTGTCTTTTAGGATTTTACGGGACAACGTTTCCCTGGACCGAAAGTATGGATATACCTATATCTGTGTGTATATACTTAGAAACGTTTACTAATCTTTATTGAGATAATATAAATGAACACATACCATTTTTTTTATAAAATGCAAAGAATAATGAATTTAGAAACTTTTCAAGAAATACAATTTCAAAATATATATCAAAAGTAAAATTGCATATAATATCTGTATTCTGATAACCCCATGCAATGCAATAACCCAAGAAACACTATAATTTCCCTGTTAATGCCAGGATCAAGGGTACGCGACGCAACACGGCGGAGTATTGAAACTTCCGAGGTTTTTCCGTTCCGTAAATTTCTTAGGATTTGAACGTACTGTCTACTTTTTAACGACGGTTTTTTGTGTGCTAAAGAGGTTCTAGCCCAATGTTTCCCAAACTTTTTAAGCCATGCCCCACCTTAACATCTCTAAAATTTGTATGCCACCCTCCACACACAATTTTTACCTTTAAAAATTATTTTGTTTCCTTAAGAAATATAAATTATAAGTTTTAGGAAGAGATCACTATGAAATTGTTATCAAAATATCGTAAGTAAAATTTCAAAACATACAATGAAAAACTTATTTGACGACTCTAATTACCCAGTTGATATTTTGGTAGCGTCATACGAAATTATGCCTAAGAATTATTGACAGCTTTTTTTTAAGAATCTGCCTTTTGTTAAATTTAACACCTATATCTAACATTGCATTTAAATAACTCAAAGACAAAGGGTTAAAGTCATGTCGATTTTTAAATTGCCCCCCTGTGGGGCATGGGTCCCAAGTTGGAAGACACTGTTCTAAACGGTTTTGTTAAATTCAAAATTCATTTTGAATGATAACTAAAACATATTATCTTTCCATACATAATGCTTTTGTCCGTGACCATGTAACTCCTCCTAAACGGTTGGACAGACGTTGAAGAATTTTTTGTGAGTGCTCAGCTGGATTCAAGAATGATTTAGATTTACAATTGTACCCGGTAGATGACGCTGCTGTTGAATTATAGGATTGTTTTTATTATCGAGGCAGGACAATGTCCACCGGGCCCTGTAGTATATCAATAAAAATAAAAATAAGATGACGATTGTTTGTAAGCGCATCAATTCAAACAGCACATACACCTATTCCTCTCATAATTTTTTTGTTGTATTTCTAATTGTCAGGACAAGATTTGTGTGAAAGAAAATGTTTTAAAGATTGGACAGAATAATAAACAATTTGGGTAACATTATCTCCATATAAAAAGTGAGTGACTAATTTTGACTGAAGACAATAGGAAGATCTTCAAAAATATTGACAGGATTAACAGATTGATGACATTCTCTTACTATTTTATTTCATTGGATAGTTGTACTGTAAAAGAGGATTTAATATATTTTTGTTCATTAGGGTGTACCCATGTGATGCAAACAGCTAGCGGAGTATATATTTGTCATTAAATACTACTAAATGTTAGAAGAAAATCTCAAAGTTGTATAATAAACGACACTAGTATATATTTTTTTAAGTCGCAGGAGATAAACGAACATACGAGTCACCTGGTGTTAAGTGATCACCGCCGTCCATAGACACTAGCAACACCAGGGGAGTTGCTAGTGGGTTGCCAGACTGTGTTTGAGGGAAGGGGGATGGAGAGGGAGGAAGAGGAAGGGAGAAGGGAGGAAAGGTGGGCCTCCGTAGCTCTCACTGACCGAACGAAACGCAACAATGCAAGCACTGTTACTTCACGTCGGTTTTACGTGAGAGGTTTAGGATTTACCACTTACGAAATATTAAATTAAATGCAATTGTTTTTTTTTTCTTATTTGTGGAGACTCTTAGTCCGCACTTTTTTCTGCTTTCGTATATTTTAGTATTGTCAAAAATCATTTTAAATGTGTGCTCACATTTACTATTGTTATTATTTGACTTAATTATCATAGATCGAATTTTTCGTTGAGATGATTGTCTTTATCGCCTTCATTCTTAGGTTTTACAGCAATATAAAAAAATAATCCACAAGGCTAAATGTGATGACTACCGGTAAGTCACAGTAATCGCTTCCAATTTAATCACGGCCATGATACGCTAAGAATAACATCCACTGTGGTACACAATCTGACACACAATGACTCGCTTTTTCTTTACCGCGTTTCCAATTCAGTCAGGTTGTATTCAATGGTCAAAAGGATTCGAGGTAGGCATGAGAGCGACTACCGTCAATAAATAGTAAACGGCGGTCACCGTCATATTAATCTCAAAATACTTACCATCATATAGAATACCGTTTCGTTGTAGTGTTATAAAGTTATGTAAATTTCTTACCTTACTGTACCTATTTATTGACAACATATTTTGTAGACTTGTTGAAAATGTAAACCGAGCCAACATTAAGAAGCGCATGTAAAATATTAAAACCTTTTAAATAGTATCAGTAAATTTGTACCACCTTAAATACTTAACGAGACAAATTTAGCAAGCACTACCGTCACAGACAAACAGTAAAGGAAGCATCGCTATTCGTCAGCAGTTCTCTCGGTGGGTGACCAATAATGCCCTGAAAGTGGGTCGCGCTATATGTACGCAACAGTAACACACACCCGGAGAGTGTTGCTATGTTTCAGATAAATTAGTTATTATTTATATTCCCAGTAAATATTATTTTTAATTAAATGCTAAAAAGGCAACATATTTTAAAACAACTTTTTGATATCTATTGTAAAGTTGTATGGATAAAGACCTTACACAAATAATTCAAATAAATTATTGTTTTTACAACAAATAAATAAAATAGTAATGATGAAATTTATTGCAAAATTTTTGGAAGAAATACATTTTTCATAAAAGTTTTATTTATTGGACTACATACATGTTAACATTACATAATTCTTTTTTTTATGTTAAAAGAGTATATATTATTATTTTAACAACAACTAAATAAGACAATAATGATTAAATGTAATGCAAAATTTCACGAAGAAATACATTTTTGCTACTAAAAGTTTTATTATAACTAAATACAAGTTTACATTACATTTTTTTCGTAATATTAAAAAAAGTGTAAAACATATGCATTTTAATTTAACAATTTTGTAATTGACTCCAATAATCAAAATCGTATTAAATTAACAAATATGTTTATAGAATACCAAATATGGAATGTAGTTTAAAATTAAATAAACATGCTTTAAATATAAACAATAAACCACAAAATTACAGGGATTTTAGAAATATTAAAAAAATACTATTTACTTTCCATTTCATATTAATCGCTTAGTGTTGAATCCAGCATTCCAGAGATACCCAGTTTTAAGCTCGGAACCGGTTATTCGAATTGGAATCTAGTAACCCCATTCAGGAGCGAATACCGAGCCGGGCAAGGCTTCACCTCACCGGATGTCACTGTCTCCGCGCCCCCGCCGCCATTTCCGCCCGAAGCGATGCGCGGGGCCATGCGCAGGGAGGTGAAAGGGGGGGTATTCCGGCAACCGCCACAACTACAATGGCCCTTTATATCTTCCTACTGCTAATCTAGTTGATAATGTGATCAGTACTTACAGGTCTTTGTGGTGGTTTTATGTTAATAGGACATTTCCTTTTGTTGGTAGTGCAGGGATGTGTTACACACAACCGAGATTATACTGAACCTTTTGTATTTTAGCTTTAAATATATTTACCTTGAAACTGGATAAGTAAAAAAGAAGTCTAATAATATATTTCTTATTCATCGGCATGCCTTAGTAAATCCTTTAACAAATCATTGGATAAAGGTCCCTTGATAAGGTAAAGTACAAGCGTTGTCGTTAGTAATTGTCGAATATGAAAAATCTCACTTTTGAAAAATTGAGCAGTTCATGGAACTTATTAACAACGAATCGATATCATATCTAAGTACATCATGTGACAACAACTTTGTTTTCATATAAATAATAATAACAATTTGTATTTATGTTTCTTCTAGCACCTACATTATCCAGGTCTTGCTAGGATTTGTTCTGTTCACATATTATTGGATGGATTTTTATTTCATACTTTTCTTATGCAAAACAGGTAGTTGGTGTTTTACATAAAACAAGTATTTCAGCTTAATATCTCAATAAAAATAAAATAGGTTAGCAATCTATGTAAATACTGTTTATTTGGCTACACTTTTGTGTCAAGCTTTTTTGTTTTATTCATTTTTTCCAGATTTTTTAAATTTGCGCTAACTACAATAACTTTAATTATTTCTTACAATACAGTTGGTTAGCTGGAAGAAAATGCATCGTGGCATTAAGCTCGCCAGTATACAAATTAAAAAGTGCAATAAAGTATTCATTTATTTACAAGTTTAGATTCATAAATATAAGAGAAAAGACACACGAGACGCTATTTTTAAAATACGTTTAGACTTTGTTAGTTTTCTATTTTATGTAAATTGTAGATTTCGATTATCAGTATTACATCAGTTATTATTATATTATTTAGACTATTAGTAACATTTACTAACGATAGCTTTTGTTACTGTGAAGACCGAAACATATTACCTTTCTTTTCCTGTCTGTAGCTAGTCTCACTTTGCATTTTTTTTATCAGCTTCGTAGATATATTTAGAATTCTTTATTCTGGAAGTATAGGTTCCTTAAAATGTATATTGAACAGGCAAGCATACCACTATTAAATCGAAAATTTGCCGCCAAGCATCTGTTGACATTCCGGTACCTGCACTTCAGGATCAATCCTCTAAAGACGGCATTTTACCATCTTAGGACACATGAGCACTTAACATCAGGAAAAATTGTTGATAATCTCTAAAAACTTAAAATCTAAGGACCGCTATAGCTTTCTTTACAAATAAATATATCTTACGAGTAAGTACAAGTACGATGACTTTTGGACAATATATTATTTAGTACCTGAGTGACCGAGCCTAGCTCGGTTCTTTAAAAAACATTTTTAAATTAAAATAAACTGTTGGTTCCCTTACAGAATTCGCATTTTTTTGACCAACATTTTTTTTTAAAAAAGGGGCATTTCTTTCATTGTCACTCGGATTCGAACCGGGGTTAGACGGATTTTCGAGGCAGCCGATTTCCATCAGAGTTATTTCTGCTTTGACAGCGGCGATGAAATTTACCTTTATGTTCTAGCTATATTTTTTCATTGTCTGAAAACTCAGATAAAAAAGTTATCTATGAATGAAGTCCAGCTAGATCGATTTATCGTCCCCAAAAACCACCTATATACTAAGTTTCACGAAAATAGATGACGCCGTTTCCGAGATCCTAAATATAAAATTATACAAAAATTGCTCGTTTAAAGGTGTTAGAAGATATAACACCAGCTTTAAATAATAATCGACAAATTGTATATATTTGCCAAAAAAATATGTATAGGTCATGCTGATTGAAAAATAGGTACCGCATAGCATCTAAGATCTATACATACTGACTCTTAGTCGTGTTAGTCCAACAGTTTAACCGTTGTTTCATGTCCGCAGTTGAAAACAAAATTTTGAACTTCTTTTGACGCGTTAGGGAAAAATGATGGAAGTAAATTTTAAGAAGCCCGCGCACACCGTCACGAAAAACAGACATCCTAAAGCTAGCTATAGTCAACATTTTGTTTCTTTGTATTTGTTGTTTGTATATCTTTGTATTAAAATGTTCAATGTATTAAATACTTTTTTCTATTGTTAGTGTCATTTTTCTACAAACGTAGGATAAGGCGAAAGATAAAATTTTTGAAAAGATTTTTATCTTGTTACGCCAAAGCAGTATAACTTCTAACGCGTGTACTTAAGTACACATAAACTTTTTTCGATATCCTCATTCATCTACTAATTTAATTGATAACAATATCAGATGACGATGAAGGAATAGAAGAAAGGATTATGCACATACTTTCCTTCAGGAAGTAGCCTATCACCCTGCAGTAGGATACTTACAGCCTAATGACTAGTTGAGAATGTGGTGCGCTTAAGAATATGAGACTTTCCAATGTTCTTGCGTAACATTCTGCGTTTCTTTATAAAATATTTTATATATATGTATATATGCGAAACTGCCTAGAGCTTCACGTTTTTATATTTTCGCTACCAAGTATTCTCGAACAAATTTAGGCCTTTACTCGCCATTAAATAGAATGATATCACTTTATAATTCAGAATCTAAAAACTCTAATCTAGATATATTCACAAATAGTCTCAGTCAGTATAAACAAATTTATTTAAGAAACTTAAAATAAAAAGAAAATTAAAATGTATGATTAATGTTTTTTCTTTTTTATTTGTTGTTTCTGTTTTAGCTTACTCATTTACTTAAGTTATCTGCTGTAGGATATATTAAATACGTCGTAAACACCTATAATTAAGATTGCACTTATATAGAGTCTTTAAAAATACATGTAATGTACTATTCTAGTGTAAATCTTGTTGGTGTTTCAATATAAATAAATAAATATATATATATTGCATACTATATATTTTAACAATTACTTATCAGCTCCACTGACATTAAGCTTCTGCGCAAGGAATTTATCAAATCAGAATTTCTGCGGGTAATAAGATCGTCCATATAGTTTTTCGACATATTTTAATATTTATAAAATCCATTAATACCTATACAAGCCATGCCCTGAATTATTAATATTCAAACAGATTAATTGAAAACCGAACGTGTATGAGTAAATAACACAAACATGTTTACATCCATATACGTCGGCTCCAGCCGTACTTAATTTAAAATTAATACAACCAGGCGGCGCACAGGAAATGAGCTTAGAGTTGCACGGCGTAGGGGTCCGGTTGGGTCGCGGGAGGAGGGGATTCCGAGGGAGCTCCGACCTCCAAATTAGTTAGAACCGTCGTGCGTCGACATAATTCGATAAACGTCGGTTATTGCATGTCAAATGCCGGTATCGAGGTATTCGATACTTTCAATTCTTAAGCATTTTTCGATGAACTCGAAAATGTAATAACTTTGTTATGCTCATATATATTTATGTGCGAAAAGAGTTATGCATTGGTAAGATTTGTATATATAATATTTATAATTATCGTCAACCGCACAACCTTTTAATAAATATAGGAACGCAATGAATAAAATAAAATTGCCATAGTTCAATAACGTCAACAAGATACAATGATTCTAAATAAAGTTAAGATTTCTAAATCTATACTAATATTTTAAAGCTGGAGGGTTTCTTTTTTTTGATTAAACGCGCTAATCTCAGGAACTCTCAGGACCAGTAGGGTCCGATTTGAAAAATTCTTTTAGTGTTAAAATAATTTATCGGGAAAGGATATATATGTTATCAAGCTAAGACTAATAGGAGCGGAACATCAATGAAGAATGTTTCAAAATCGTTTTTTTTTTCTTTTTGAGAGCTTCCGCTGTATATTATCGTTAGCCCAACGTAACTATGTATTTATTACACGCAGACGAAATCGCAGGCAGAAGCTAGTACATTGTATGACGCAAAACGGTGGTTACTATTTTCGAAAATCATTTAAATTTAATTATATCGATGTTTATCAAAAAAAAAGGAAGACTTATTATAATTTAAATAAAAACATAAAAATAGCACCTTTTTAGATCTTTCAAAAACAAGCTTTCAATGGACTAATGTGGTCAGATAAAGTATTTAATTTCGTTTATACTTTATGAATACTTACGGAAAATATTTTATTAAAAAAGTATCGCTTAACCTTTGTAGGGCATCCCTAATTGCAAATCTATACATAGTTAATACGTACATACGTTAGTACAATCCATGGTCGACACTGGCAGCACTAAATAACACCACCTACCACATATCTACTAGGATAGTACAGGCACGGACAAAGCAGTTAGATCACATCAGTGCTTGTCAAATATAGACAGTGCGCTAGAGAGTTAGTAGTCCTAATGACCGGATGCCCAGTTAACCGGATATCCGTAACTCAAAAAGTTTTGTGAAACATATTATTAACATAATTTATATTTTCAACCGTTTAAATAATAACTTAAGGTAAGGCAATAATGTAATAATATGTTTTTCTTCTTAGGTTTATATAGCGTTTATAACATTTACAGCAATGGTTCTAGTATAGATTTCTATATCTTACCAAAGATGTTTTAATAGTGAAACGTTATTTAATTTTCACCAATATTTGCCATACTAAGTAGCTAGTTCCCGGGTTTGAATATATTACAAAATATATATATCTTAAAAAATGTCACTCATATAATATTTAGGATTAATTTTACAGCCATGGAAAGTGAATTACTGTATGTAACAGAACACCGAAATAATAAGTCCACGCCAATATTAAAATAGCAACAAAACTTCACACATTTTCTGTATATTAGTAATAATATTAATGAAGGTTTTTTTTAATACCAGCAAATAATCTTTTTATAAAAGTGTTTCGCTTGGTCATTTGATACAATTAGTTTGAAAATAATATTGTCAATTATATACATAGGTATAGTTCACGTGCAACTTTTCGACCGCTCTGAAGTAGATGCGCATCACATATTTGGGTATTAGAGGGACGTGAAAGAGGTGAAGGGGAAGCAGGTCACCCGCGCTCGTGCCTTTTCCCTATAGAACCTACGTTGTCATCTGTATCAGTGTCAGTACTAATTGTAGTACAGTGGCATTCAGAATAGCTTTATTGTTGTCGATTACGTGATATTTTTATTTTTTCTTAATTTTTGTTATTTTTTCTAGCTTTGTCTTTTACTTTATTGTTCAGCTACTATTGTTCATTTCTATCTTTTCTATGTATATTTTCGCTTCATTCAATGAAACAGGTTTTCGTAAATTAGCAGTCAAATCGTTTACAAGATGACACAATTCGAGTCATATATTCGTTTCAAATACAAAATCTTCTGACTTATGTAGGAAATATCTATTTGAATCATAGTTAATTAAAAGCGTAAAATATATTGCATGTATAATATTGACTCAACATAAAGATTTATAAATGCCAATGTTAAATACCTGTGATAATGATTGATGCGAACTGTACTCGTACTCCGGTATCTAGCTGGATGACGAACTATATTTCGAATAACCGGATGATTCCAGGAACATCCTATCATCCCTACCTATTCGAATGTTACTCTGTTTGAATCGATTGATTTAGATACCTATGTCAACTGACTACAGCCACTAATTGCTTCAGTCAACAAGGGTTGAAATTTCGATGTAATTTGCCCATTATAGTTTGAGTTTTCGATTCTTATCCATATATTCGATTATATGTGACCAACGTATATCATGTTTTATATTAACAACATTCCAATCTTAAAAATAGTTATGTGAATTTCTCATATCATATTCCCTACAAGCTTTTGTTTAGTTTGCAGTATTTGTTAATTTGTTTAGGTTAAATGTGAACTAAATTAAAACCAATACATTCAGACGTACTTATTTACAATTTTACATATTTGTGCAGTCCTAATGACAACACCTCAAAATGAAACGAAAACAAAACGAAATAACGACTTTAAAATTGACACCATATACATTAAAGAAAGAAATCCGATTAAACTTATTCACGCATTAATTTTTTTTTATATCATAGAAGAAAAACGAACAGGCGGGTCACCTGATGTTAACTGATCACTGCCGTCCTTAGACACTAGGCCCCCAGGAGAGTCACAAGTGCGTTACCAGCCTGTGTTTGGAGGACTGGGAGGGAGGAGAGGAAGGGTGGAGGGAGGGAGAAGAAGGATGGGAAGAGAGTATGTGGGATTCTGGCGCTCTCACTGACCGAACGAAACGCAACCAGTGCAAGAACTGTTACTTAACGTCAGTTTTCTGTGAGAGGGTGGTACTACCCCGGACGAGCCGACCCTTTCATGCTGAAACCAGTAGTAGCCTCCCCTCCTCTCCCCTCTTCTCTCCCTCCTTCCCTCTTCTCTCCTTCCTTCCCTCTTCTTTCCCCATCCACTATCCCCCATTCCCCCAAAACACAGTCTGGCAAAGCACTTGTGACTCCCCTGGTGTTGCTAGTGTCTGTGGACGGCGGTGATCGCTTAATATCAGGTGATCATCCTGTTCGTTTGCCTCCTATATAATATAAAGAAAGAGTTTAATAATATATAGAAAAAACGAGACCATAAAAGACTCGTTATTAGTGACTTTATGTCTCCTCTTAAGTTACAGCTAATGAATACGTATAATCACATAAAGTACCGAGCTTTAAATTCGGAATTGACTAACGAACAATAGAGCATATTTATTATGGTGGTGTTAAATAGGTTTGATCATCACATGACAGAACAAGAAAAAGATTATAATTCTGCTTATTACTAGAGCTTAACTTTATATACCATCAATGATAAAATAAATGAAATAATTAATTAATTGCTTTTGTATACTAAAAATATATAACTGTACACTTACATATACGAATCTTAACAATGAATTGATTCATATTATTGCGGGCGATTTACTGATACCTAATGCTATAACAAATAGTTGATAATATACATATGTATAACTGCTACTCTCTCAAATTAATTAATTTATCAAACCATTTTACAATATAAATTCTAAATACGTATGTGCTTAATTAGAAAACTTTCAAAATCCTAAAACCCTACCCTTTACCCTTTATACATGTATTCTTCATATTTCAGTCCACATATAATAATAATAAAGACCTTCACTAAATCTTAATATCATGTGTTAATTGTGCATTATTTAAACATTTAAAATAACTGTAAAGTGCTCTTCTGAAACCACTTTAGAAGGTCAAAGCGAAAATTAGAGGATATATATTTATGAAATGCCGAAAAAACAAAGAACTAAAATAGAGATCATTTACATTTCTGACTAAATTACAGGGTGTCATAGCCGACCGCATAATATAATTAGAGATCAAATATTCACCAATAATTACAATATATTTAGGAAGGTGGAAGGAAAGAATACAATTCTTTGTCTAGCAGCATGTTTGCTAATAGTAAATAAAGCATTATAGTCATAATATTATACATATAACACTAGTGGACCCGGCGGACGTTTCCCGCCCTTATAATAAAAAGTAGACGAATTATATACCTAAACCTTCCTCGTGAAACCCTCTATATACTGGTGAAAACTGCATGGAAATCCGTTAAGTAGTTTTTAATTTTATTGCGAACAGACAGACAGAAGACGTGGCAGAGGAATTTGATTTATACCATGTAATGAGGTTAATATATGATTTATTATAATTTTATTTTTGGCAATTAATCTTCCAAATTATTGTGCCATTGCCGAGTAAAAAATAAATATTACAAGCCTGTTATGATAATGTCAATGATCTAACAAGATGGAGGCTCCCTTGTTAGAACTTTCCGTGAAGTTTTGAAATATCTCAGAGCTCATGTTCCGCGGTATTATTTCCCATCCACTTCACTTGTGCACAAAAACCGAATAAAATTTCACCACTATTATAAAACATAGTGTCAAATAATACAAGATTATGAATAAAATATAAAATCCACTACATGACCATACTAAGATGTCGCCAAAAAGTCACGTATGAATTAGTACTGGTCTTTTAATTCAAACTAAAATATGTGCAAGTTTTTCAATCCTTTTTAATATTGTATACATGAAATTGTAAGCATAATGAGCGTTAACTCTACAACGTAAAAGAACACAAAGCAAAACTCTCATTTTAAATTTTCCTTCCAGCACTTTCAAATTAAAATTTTATGAATAAAAACAAAATATCAAATTAAAACGAAGTCTTTTAATCCGAGTCTCTCGTATCGCCGCCTAGCGTAGGGAACGGCAACGGCGCGTCACCGGAAGTCGTTCAGTACGGCAACACGCAGCA
Organism: Antheraea mylitta; assembly: GCA_014332785.1. Taxonomy (NCBI): domain Eukaryota; kingdom Metazoa; phylum Arthropoda; class Insecta; order Lepidoptera; family Saturniidae; genus Antheraea; species Antheraea mylitta. The sequence goes on along the minus strand of JACEII010000031.1, from coordinate 10,243,773 downwards.
TCGATCATGACTGCCGCACACGTACACAGCTTCGTAGAGCCGTAGCATTTACGAGGTAACTGCTACATCATAGACACCTTAGCTTCCACGTCGTAGCTAAACACGTAGCCGCCTATTCTTAAGAAAAAATCTATATCTTAGCTCATAATAATAAATAAAAAAGAAACAAAAATAACTTTCTAAAGAGTTTTTAATATAACATTTAAGTTACAATACATAAAAAAATGTATTAAACTTTAAATATAGTTTCTAACATAAAAGAATTATAATAAAAATATATTAAATACATATAAAATCTATACTAATATTATAAAGCTGAAGAGTTTGTTTGTTTGTTTGGTTGGTTGTACGCGCTAATCTCAAGAACTACCGGTCCGACTTGAATGTTTATTTTCGTGTTAGATAGCTCATTTATCGAGGATGGCTATAGGCTACATATCATCACGTTAAAACCAATAGGAGCGGAGCACTAATGAAGAATGTCTCAAAATCGGGCTATTTTTAGAGCATCCGCTGCGTGTCAATGTCAGTATTATATGCGTTGGCATGGTAACATGATAACATTCTATCGGAAATATTAACAGGGTTTATTTTTGTGTTCAAAAGCTTATTCTACGTTATTTTTAATTCCAATTTTGATTATACGTAGAACGTTGCTATCGCAAACATTTTAAAAGTCTATTTTGTGCTGCTATTCTAAAAAGTTAGTAGTAATAATATTCGTCCATCAATAGAGGTGAAGGAATTAATCCATACTGCCAATTCTGAAGTTGTCAATATAATAATAAGCGCCAAATCTTCTATATAATATTTCGTAAATTTTTATCTTCCTAATTTTCAAGACCCCAGAATACATGCTCCGTGGTATTATTTTTCATTCATTTCACTTATGCACAATAAACAAACCATATTACATAAAACGCCATGAATTTAACATAATATAGAGTCAAATAACACAATATTATGTATAAAATATAAAATCCCCTACATGACAGACTGAAATCCCGTCAAAAACTCCTCAAAAAGTTTATTCTACGTTAGTTTTGTTTTTTTTGGTTTGCGATATATTACGTATTATAAGAAAGTGTGTGTATATAATATTAAAATAAATACTTTTCGATGAATACATATATCTGCGGTGCTACAAATATCAACATTTTTTTTAATTCTGTCGATATGTATGTTTCTTTAATTTGTTCCGGGTAATTTCCGAAAAGGCTGGACCTATTTGAACGGTTTTTTTTTTCTTAGAAATGACTGCACTACTGACCTAGCAAGGTCTTAACAGCTTCAACGGACTACAAGTAATATTTGAACGGGAATTTTACGGGCAAATAACTATGTCGTGATGGATTGTTATCTGTGCATTCGTATGTGTGAAATTGACCAAAAATATGTTGTTCACTGTAAACATGTGCGTGTGAGATTGTACTGGACTCCAAGAATAAATATAATTGAAAGTCATATGTTTATATGTGATTTAAATTATAGCAAGGTATATTAATAACTTGATTATATCAACAATATGGACATATTATATCTATATAATAAAAGATTTAACACATATTGTTCGATAATGTATAGCTTAATATTTTCATTGGTTTCTTATATAGTGTAAGTGAGCACTGAGGGTGATACATAGATTGTAGTTTAAAGTTCCAGCTATGTGGCTTATGATAAATCCCATCCCATTCGATACACTATTAGTATTCACATATATAATGTACATGTTACCTGTTACTGTAGATGATGTGCGTGTCATACTTACAAATATTTTTGAAAGAGTATTATTGTTATTTACACATCTAATAACAATTTCAAATTTATTTAATATATTCAAAAAACGCGTGCGAAGCCGCGGGTAACAGCTAGTATAAAATAAATTACAAGTAATATCAGTATTTTTTCTATGTAGAAATTACATGTAAAAATACTTTAAGATAGTTTCCGCGTACCTTTTGTATTGTCTTGTATATTGCAAATTTCACAGGTAATGTGGTGCTTCATGCTATTTTTTTATATATACATTTCTTCTGTGCGTGTGAACACTGAACTCCTCCTAAACGGCTAGACCGATTTTGATGAAATTTTGTGTGCGTGTACCAATGGTTCCGAGAATGGTTTAATTTAACAATTGAACCCGGTAGGTGGCGCTGCGGATGATTTTTAAATTTCTTTTAAAACGTTCGTCGGGACCGTTAAAACCACATAATCATCTAGAGACAGACATTGTCAAAAATTATAGTATACATAATATGCGATTGATTTTGTGTTTATGTACCTTTACTATTTTTAATATGGAATCAAAGAAATATTTTGAATATTATTATGAGGGGCTTTATATGAATAAACGAGGTAGAAACAAATTAACATTCACGTCGACAGCATCAGGCTACGAATGCAGATGGCGTTAAAATGTAAAACCTATTGTCGCAAAATCCACCGAACAGACATATTCATTAAAAATGAAGCTCCCTACGCTTTACAGTTAGGATTGGAAAACTCATTCCATTGTTCTGCATCCTTTTCACTGCCAATATTGTTTCGTCACGGCAACAAAGGATATCGTAGATAGCTCACTGTTTTTTTTTCGTACTCTTTAAATACGTCATTTTATCTCCGATAAACTTTTCATAATTTAAGTTTTTCTTACATTAAAGGACGCAAACGAACAGATGGGTCACCTGATGTTAAATGATCACCACCGTCCATAGACATTCGCAACACCAGGGGAGTCGCAAATGCGTTGCCAACCTGTGGTGGGGGGGAGGAAAGTAACAAGGAAGGAAAGGGGAGTGTAGGTGGATCTCCGGCGCTCTCACTTATCAAACGAAACGCAACAATGCGAGCACTGTTACTTCACGTTGATTTTCAGTAAGAGGGTGGTACTATCCCGGTCGAGCCGACCCATTCATGCTGAAACCAGTAATAGCTTCGGCTTGGCTCTGTCACCTACTACATAAGTTACATACATACAAGTTTTTTCATAAAGAAGCAGATTTAATGTTATCGTAAATATATATTGGTCAATAGATAGATACCGAAGAGCACTAGGAAGAAAATAATCCTATTTGTACTATTGGACTAGATTCATATTTTGTTTTATCTCGAAAACAAATCGAGTTAGAGAACTGAAACTTCTACGATCTTATTATTTTACTAGCAGTGCCCGCGACTTCGTCTACGTGGAACGTTCTGTACAGAAAGCAATTAATAATGTCACCTGAATTTATTAAGTCCATTTACTTATCTACTTTTCTCTCATACTTACGCCGCGTCATCATTACGACTACAACTAAATACGCTTTATGATTTTGTTGGTGTGTTTTATTGTGAACCCGGTACTCTATTAATGATGCGTGTTCATACACACAGACAGACAGGCGTTTCTAAAAATGATCGAAATATATTTTATTCTGTAGTCCGGTGAAGCTGTTAAGACCTTGCTAGGTCAATAGCGTAGTCATTTCGAGAAAAAAAAAAGTATTTTATATCTTGTACCTAAACACCTGCAACCTGCGTAAATCGAAAAAATACAGACACGGTTTATAATCATATTATATGTATAGATTAGCGCGTATATGATATCTAAGTACCTACCCTTTAAAAAATCATTCTGTTCTCGATTCACCACATTACCTCATACAACCAACCCCATAATCTTTCTTCTTACATATAGACGAATTAAATGCTTAAAGTATTTAAGTTTAAATTAATTAATGGATATAATCGATTTATGTTAAACAACGATAGGGAAAAATACTGCATGCAGTGTGTTCACTATAAAATAATAGTTTTTTTAATAGAAGACATAACACATACTTTTCCACGCTGAAGCTATTACTGGTTCCACGCTGAATCTATGACTGGTTTCAGCCTGAATGGTTCGGCTCGCCCTAGGTAGTACCGCCCTCTCACAGAAAACCGACGTAAAGTAACAGTACTTGCATTGTTGTGTTTTGTTTAGTCAATGAGAGCGCCGGAGAATAACCTCCTCTCCCCTCCATCCTCCTCTCCCCCTTTCCCCTTCCCCAAAACACAGCCTACCAACGTACTTGCGACTCCACTGGTGTTGCAAGTGTCTATGGACGACGGTGATCACTTAACATCAAGTGACCTATCTGTTCGTTTGCCTTCTATGACATAAAAAACAACTATTCGAAAGTATTTATCTAATTGACCTTGTACCTAAGAAATTAATATTGAAACAAAAAACTATCATACTCGAGTTATTCCACTTGAAGCTTATTTCACTATGAATGCATAATATAGATAAAATTTTCAAAAAAAAGTAGTAACCGACTTCAATATTAATCAGAGGCATAGAAATAAGGCACTAAAAACCGGAAAATAAATAGGTTATCAAATTAACCAAATGTAATGAAACATATGAATATGTGTGCTACCAGGAGATGTATTGGAAGTCGGTGCCAACCGAAGATCATATCATCTACATCTAGGTACAAAGGCACCGACTTCCAATGCATCTCCTGGTAGCACACATATTCATATGTTTCATTACATTTGGTTAATTTGATAACCTATTTATTTTCCGGTTTTTAGTGCCTTATTTCTATGCCTCTGATTAATATTGAAGTCGGTTACTACTTTTTTTTGAAAATTTACTTTATTTCTCCATTTTTAGTGAACATAATTTTTTTTTTCTAAAACATGCGGGTCACCTGATTGTAAGTGATCACCGTCGCCCATGGATACCTGCAACACGAGAGGAATCACAGATGCGTTGCCGGCCCTTAAGAAAGGAGTAGGCTTGTTTCTTGAAAGTTGTGTTACTTTGTCACGGATCCCATAATCAGAACCTAACCAAACTCTCATCAAACTACCCTTGAAGAACACCCTTTACAATAAAAAAGGAATCATCGAAATCGGTTGGCATGATATTGAGTTATTCGTCTATTTGTCGTATACACACCAAATGCAAATTTAACACTTATACGGTTTTGCACTGGATGCCGTTGACAGAACCGGACCAAAAAAAAATGGGACCACACGGGAAGCACTAGCTTTCAAATAAAAAAAGAATCATCCAAATCGGTGCAGCCAGTCCAGAGTTATGAGGTAACAAACATAAAAAAAAAAAAAAAAAAAAAAAAAAAAAAAAAAAAAAAAAAAAAATACAGTCGAATTGATAACCTCCTCCTTTTTTTGAAGTCGGTTAACAAATAGATTATTAATCTATTGAAACTATTTTGATATTTATATGTGTCTAAATGTTTCGTAAGGCTTTAATTTGTCATATGCACTTTCCCGGTGTTATTACAAAAAAGTAAAATACTTTAAAGAGGCTTTGTACTAAATACACCGCGCTCCCCCGAGGCAAACTCGCGTTATCCTTTTTTCGCAAGTCTAACCTAACCTAACCAAAGCGAGGCAAAAGAGCAAGATGGCGAACATTCAGCGAGCGCGGTGCATTTAAAACGTAAACTTTTTAAAGGAACTATTCAATACGTTTTTAACTTTTTTAACCGACTTTAAAAAAGGAGGAGGTTCTCAATTCGTCTGATTTTTTTATGTTGGTTACCCCATAACTTTGGACTGGGTGAACCGATTTTGATAATTATTTTTTTTTATTTGAAAGTTGGTGCTTCCCGTGTAGTCCCATTTATAATTTGGTCCAGTTCTGGCAACGGCATCCAGTGCAAAACCGTATAAGTGTTAAATTTGCATTAAGTATGTACACGACAATTAGACGAATAACTCAATATCACGCTAACCGATTTCGATAATTTATTTTATTAGATTCGATAGATTATAAAATTTATTGAAGAGGATGCACTTCAAGGGTAGTTTGATGAGAGTTTGGTTAGGTTCTGACTATGGGATCCGTGACAAAGTAACACAACTTTCAAGAAACAAGCCTACTCCTTTGTTGAGGACCGGCAAAGCATCTGTGATTTTACTCGTGTCGCAGGTGTCCATGGGTGGCGGTGAATACTTACCATCAGCTGACCCGCATGTTTTAGCAGAATATATTTATGTACACTAATAATGGAAAAATAAAGTAAATTTTCAAAAAAAAAGAATTTCCCGACATCAATATTAATAAAAACCCATAAGGCACTAAACAGCGGAAAATAAATAGTTAATATAGTTAAAATAATAGTCACATTAAGAAAATTAAATAAAACATATGAATATGTGTGCTACCTAGAGATGTATTGTAAGTCGGTGCCTTTGTACCTATGCAGATGATATGATTTTCGGTTGGCACCGACTTCCCATACATTTGCTTTATTGTAATAACACCGTTCATGTTTATTATAATAGAGTTCACGACTGGAGAGACTTAACTCAGCAACTAAAACTAAAATTAGCTTTTACAGTATATTACATATGATATTTACGAGCATTTCTCGCTTTCCTTCTATATTCTTATCGTTCAATAATACTAAGAGAATATATAGTTACACTTATCAAAGAGCTTTAATAATTAAAATATAATTTTTACAATTTCCAAAATAGCAGAACACACAACATCTCATCAAATACATATTTAAGTCTAAGCATACATTTTTATTGAGTATTTTCACCTTCAGAATTTCCGATATTTACATTATGTCCATTAGTATTAATATTTGTCATTCGCCAAAAAAAAATTATAAAACTCCATTCTTATTTACTCGTTATATAATAAAATTACCTAAATTCTGCATTTCATATCCGTATAATTCCAGAAATTAAATATATAGATACTGTATAAACTTGAGTTAATGTAGATGATTGAACGAATACCAGAATAAATTTCGAAAAAATAATTATTCAATTCAACGAACAAGATAAATTATAATTTAATTATTCTTTTAAAAATATAAAGAATGATAAACCCCCGAAACCTAAATACCATTGTCAACCATATTCCCTAAACAATATGCATAAAGCTCGACCAATTAAACATAATCAAGATGGTCTCTACAGCATTCAAACAATTTATATAAAAAAACAAAGCCACAAAAATGTCTATACTGAACAAAAAATAAAACAATGACCAACGTCCGACATTGTTAGAGGGAAATTAAAAAAAAAGACAATAGCTTGACAAACAAGCCTTCGAACCGGTCAACGGGAGTTGAACGAGAGCAAAAAAAAAATCGATGCTCAATTCTAGTAAAACGGACTGGCAGTCGGATAAGCTAGGTCGCGAAGCCTCTTCATTATAGACATCATTATCTCACGCCCACCATGTTTATTTTTCTGAGATAAAGATTAGCCGGAGTGTTTCGCGATTGGCGGGGTGGTGTGTAGGGTGCGAGGGGCGTGGTTGGGCGGGCGCCGCCTACCACGGCTTCGGTTGCAGACTTTCGCCGCGCTCCGAGTCAGTCGCACCGTTATGTGCTCCATCTAATCATGATAGATATAAAGAGTTCCGCCGACTATCTCAGTCGGTCGGGCACTTTCACTAACTTCTCTATGTTATTTGCCGGTGATTATTACCATTTTGTGTTGTGTCGTGCATGTGTTGTGTTGTGTTTAAGGTTTGGTTTTATTTAAAACTGCCAAGCAGTTTTTACAGATAAGTAAACGTTAAGCGCGTTGACACCGTTTTTTTTAATCAATAGCCAGTCAAATTACTGCTGGAGCTGACTAGTTACGTTAAATCTTTTTTAAGGAATAATGAAAAAATAGGTCTTTCCTAAGGAGTTATTTAAAACAAAATTGCTTAAGAATAGCTCACACGAATATCGTACGAAAACTAACGTTAAAAAAATCCTCTTTTTAATTGTACATTGACTACAATTATAATTCTCCAAATACGTAAGATTTATAATATATGAGTGTTTTTCCCAGTGGTCAAAATTTGACCATTATTCATATTAATTTTTCAAATTTCACTATCGAGGAAAAAGTACAAACGATTTCCCATTTTGTTTTCTTGATAACACTAAATCTCGTCAATAACTAACAAAACAAAAAAAAGAAGAAAATCGCTTAAGAAAGAGATGAGGAAAGTATTCATAACTGTTTACCACAACAAATATTTGACAGATTAGCAGTAAACATTTTTTAACTGTTCCTTAAGATTCTAGAATCGATGATTTAAATACGTAAATACAATTTTATTTTTTAATGGATGCTTGAAATATTTTAAGGACCTACGTTCGGCAAAGAAGGCGGTCGTGATAGTATTTAATATAATTATTTGCATTTTACTATAAAATACTACATTTGATTTATAAAACCATGTTAAATTAATGTAAAATTATGAGTTAGAAAACTATAATTAAAATATATTGTTATATTAACACTGGTTACGAATTTATTATAAGAATGAATAAAAATTTATCAGATCATAATTTTAACAGTTTTATTTGTAACATATTTATTTGCGGGACTGACAAAGCTATCTTTCAATAACTCTGAGATGAAAATGAATCCTGGCCGTGTTATTATCTTCGTCCCCATTATTACATATAGCTATGGTCGATTACTAATCTATACATAATAAAAATTACTATAAATATAAAAAAAATTGGGCCTTAATTCTGTTGTTAGATGAAAATTATAATTAGTTATGTAAAAGATGAAATCCCTAAATACTAATCAAACTAATGAAAGTTTCATTACTAGCTTACTACATAATTGCTTAGTATATGAATTATATACTTTTTACTTTCTGTATTTAATTTAAGAACCCTATTTAACACAAAGGATTAATTGAAATATCAAAAATATTACGAAAAATCAGAAACTCCATATGAATAACCTTTTGGTTATTTACCCATTCAAATCAGATCAGTAGTGTTTAAAAAAATAACGGACTTACAAACGTACATACGGGTCGAATACAGAACCTCCTCTTTTTGAAGTCGGTTAAAATTTTCACTATAATTAATTCCGTATAGCTGAACATGTTTTTTATAATTGTCACTTTAGGTACAGTAAATGGTTAGTACAGGTAAGTTATTTTTATTCTTATTTCAGTTCAAGTAAAGGATCACGATATTACAATTCACATAATTAAAAAACATATATATTCCGCCGTAGTCCGGTGAAGCTGTTAAGACGTTGCTGGGTCAATAGTGTAGTCAGAGCGAAAAAAAAAACATATATATTCCAGTATTATTACAAAACATACCTCATTTTATACTCAATAAACTATTTTAATAATAATAAATAATTTTAATAAAATACCACCTCAAATATTTCATACTAGCTGCCCTCCCTGGATTCACATGGGTATACTAAAGAAGGAAATGACACCTAATCTTTGTTTTATAACCAGACTACGTAATTAAATAAAATTGTAAGTTAATTTAAATTTAATTTGTTAATTTTAGCATTATTAAAAAGAATCTTTGCTATCTTCTGTCCCAATCACTTACTCTAAGATTTTTTAGCCCAAATTTTCACTTTTCCATACGACTTTTCAAACATTTTCTTTTATACAAGCCTTTACACTCGTAGTAACAAAAAATATCCTAAATTAGGTGTAGAAATTTGAAAGTGATGCGCTCACGTGTATTCAAAACATATTATATAATTTTTTATTGAAATTTTAAGCTTTTTTTTATAGAAATTGTGCAACCATTTTTAGCAACAAAATAAAAAAACAACCTAAGCTTATTCTATAAATACCACCTAATTAGGCAATTCACATCTGCGTAGTTATTACAATAGTACTTTCAAACCCCTTACGTCCGACGTGTAAAGCCAGACAGCTCTTCAACGGTATTATCATCTTACGCCCGGAAGTGTAACTCTTGAAAAACCTTACCCAGCGAGAGTTAATATTCTTTATATTTTACTCGTAGCCATTTTTATTGTTTTATCTGTTAAAACTGCAAGGAATTATAGAATAGATGACGAGTAACTTAAAAATTCTTTTTGAATACATTTTTTTAACTAATACTCCATCTGTCTGAATGTTATGTAAGAGAGAGTGGGAGAATTGGGAACACTTAACTTCAAACGCTAAAAAATAATAGAAAAAAGTTATAAAGTAAATCAAATTTTATTGCTATATGAACTTTAGTTATTTATGTACTTAGTAGTCATAAAACGCTGTTTTAAATTTACGTTTTAATAAAAATATAAACCGAAACAAAAAACATTGCCGTTCCTGTTTACCCGATACCCTATAGGGTAATTAAGATCATCCCGTGGGGAAATGGGAACGGTATGAGGTAATTAAGAAAGATGTTTGATTGATCTTTCATACATAATTACGAGGTATGTGAAATCATTTATTTGTAAATTTTATATATTTTTAAACAATCAACCAGCATTACCATAGGTTATTAAGAGGGTAAGGGGTAATTGGGAACTTTCCAAATTACCCACCTAAGGCCGTTCCCAATTACCCGAATCAGTCAACGTACATAAAGATTGCCTACACTCTCAAAAGCATTTTTATTAACTTCAATCTATGTTGCATTTGAAAACAGATACTGCGTGTATGATATGAGAAAAACACAATACGTTTGAACTCAAAAATATGATACTTACAAGTGTTCTAACTGATGACAAAAATTATATCAAAAATACAAAAATAATTGTTCGACCTACAATGACAACACTAGTGCGTCCTTTCAGTCCCGCTTTCGCATATGCAATGAATGGCTCTGCATTCAGCCGTAGAATAAGTTCGCGATAGTGTAGTACGGGGAGATGTATTATTTATCTAACTGTTCCCATTTACCCGTCGTACTCAATTACCCCACTCTCCCCTATTCTATAAAAATTGTAGATCCCAGCGAATATATAATAAATATTTTATGACCCTCTCAATCTTCAAGCTACCTCTTCGCCTTTTGCGACTGTTTTTTTTACTTTTTTTGGCAACCATACTTTCACATTATTACTGCTATTCTCGTGTAATTAATAAAATACTAGAAGTGTCGTGTGAATATTTCAATACTTGTTAGACCTTCCAGGGAGTTTTTGTGGAGAATTTCATGCTCCGTGGTATTATTTTCGATTCACTTCACTTATGCACAATAAACTAACTATATTACGTAAAACACCACCAAATTTACAAAATGTCGAGTCAAATAACACAAGATTATGAATAAATATAAAATCCAATACATGAGACACTAAAAGTCCGCCAAAAACTCGTTGCGACTTTTGCATATTAAATCTATTAAATAAAATATGCATTAGAATCAGTGATACTCAACCTTTTTTTAAACGGGCTACAGTCACATCATGGTGTTGCGGGCCGCAAATAGAAATATTTAGGTATATATGAAAAAAATCTTAATTTCAAATTAACAACGTAAGTAACGTAAGTAAAAATGGTTATCCAATAAAACAAGCTTGGTATAAACCTTATATCATAAAGAACGCATTGCGGTCAAGTATCTATTTAATTTGTTAAGCTTGCTCAAAGTCTTTCTGGTGGGCAAATTTAAATTAATTGAAAAAAAAAGTATAATCGGATAGACCCAGCACAAAGTCCCAGCGCGGCGGCTAGGTGATTAGAACTACACGCTTTAAAGTGCAGTTTTTTTTACATTAAATGCCCAATGTAACTGAAGTATCTGTTTAGTTGGGTAATGATTGAAACTATTCTTATCAAAACAGCGTTGCTACTAACCGATTATTTTTAACTAGTTTTTGCTCGCAAATCGTTCGAGATAGATAATATTAATTTAACCTGCCTGTCCGCAATAGTATTTTTTAAGGATACTCTTGAAAACTTTTGTGCTAAATTATATAAAAATCAGTTTAGCAGTTAAGGCAAGAAAGCGTAATAAAATAAAACAATTTCTTGTAAGAAAAAAATGACCATAGATTTTATTAATTCTTCGTCCCATAATTTTTTCAGCTATAGAATCAATGTACTACCAATAAAATGCGGAAGATGCATAGATTATTGATCAGACATACTTCGATTGATTGATTATATAATTTGATACATTTTTCGTTTTGCTTTTTCCATATAAAATGTTATTATAATATGTAAGGACCTGATATTTTATGCAACTTTATTAATCAGTGTTAGTAATGTAAGCACCTTATGTTTGTGATTAGTGTGTTCCGTTCCAAAAATAATTAACTTATTACTTTGATAATATTTTATTTTTTTAAACATTAAATCATGATAGGTGATTCATTAAAATCGTTTCGCAAGTGACGGCTTCTGCAGACGATTTTATTACAAATAGTTATTTGACGGACTGTTTGGTTTTTATAAAAGACATAATAAAAGAATAAACGGCTAATTAAAAGCTTTTTGTGAGTATTAAGAGTACAATATTGATTTACCAAGTCTAAGCGCAAAGCTAAGGCTAAGCACAAAGTAAACAAACGAGAACACATGTGTAATAATTAAAATTAACCTGCATTTCTATGCCGAAATATCAAAGAGTCTGTTCGGTGTTAGACAACCGAACTGCTCGTTAGGTATTATCTATATATTAATACGTGAAGCAAATTTTTTGTATCCCTTTTTAACCTATATTCCGTCAACGGGTGAACTTGAAATTTGGCATAGTTAAAGTTTATATGGCGGAGAAGTGCAGAAAGCTGTTTATTTTATATAAAATACATTAGAAGTACATTAAATTAATTAAAATATGCACTACTCACACTACTACTCGAATTTTACACAACATATACACCCATGAAAATATAAAAGACATTTTGACAGCCGTCAATAATTACGAAGTTCCAAAGAGGTTATGAAGGAGGTTGCTATGCTCGACTGTATGTATTTTTTAACTCTTACGTTCCAATTACCATTTTTCATCCTTCATTCAACAATGATATAAAATATAACTATTATTGTAATCCATGACTTAGACCTTTGCGGTTACAATGTTACAATTCAACCTCATGTATCAACAAAAAATAATTTATTTTCAAAAGTAAGGTATTATTAAAAACGTCTTTGTCTTGGATTCACCATTTGATTGTATTGTGTATCCATTACTTTTCCAAACGATGATACTGGGCATATCACTATTTCTCATAATGAACAGACTACATTTAATCCAATATCACCCAGAAATACCACCCACCCATGGTGTCGTGTAAAATTAATTGAAAATTGTGTCATGGGTTGCGATAAATTTCTTTATTTTCGTAAAGTTATGTTTGCTAAAAATTTGAGAGCTTTACCACGTGATTTTTTTTTTAAATTTATAATTAATTTCAATTTTCATTTACACATTGATTTTTTTAAATGTTTATATAATTAAAGATCATGGCAAATGGCAAATAACTGAGTAGCCACGATGAAAACCTTTGATTATAGAAGTACCCTTTGACAAAAGAACTCTAATAAAGTTCAAACTTTAAAAAATCAATTAACTATGGTCGAATGTCGACCACTGGGCGCACACTAGTTATATATAATTTGGGCAGTGCGTGCACTTTAACATTTTAGTATTAAGACAATATATTTGTATTACTTCAGTTCGCAATTAACCACGCGCGACTCACTATCACTGTCCTCTATTTACCATTAGCGGCTTTTTTTTCTCGAACTGACTACGCTATTGACCTAGCAAGGTCTTAACAGCTTCACCGGACTAACTATTAGCGGCGCATTATTATAAACCATTTAATAACCATTTAACCAATAAAATATTTACCAATTAAACCATATCTTTCGTCAGAGTCCTCAAATTGTTAATTGATAAGTATAACTAATTAGTGGATAGTTATACTTGATTGTAATATCGATATACTATATATTGTTTATTTAATAATCGACGTATATATATAAAATCTTGTAGTCCGGTGAAGCTGTTAAGATCTTGCTAGGTCAATAGTGTAGTCAGTTCGAGAAAAAAAAAGGTTGGGTTCTTTAATTACTTCTTAGAGATCATGTCCCGAAATAGTTGAGTATTTTCAAATAATCGATGGGAGATTTAGTAAAGTTTTACTACTCTCCTTTTTTAATACAATAAGTATAAATGCGTTTTTTAAACCGTAAAAATAAGTTATACGAGAATTTTGGAACAAGGAATTGTACTGGATAAAGCGTTTTAAGTTCCCTCAGCCCATATTGACTTGGTGTCTTTTTTTTTCAATCTAACTACGCTATTGACCTGGCAAGGTCTTAACAGTTTCACCGGACTAGTAAGGCGAGCGTTTAAGGCACTCATCCGATTTTATTTTGACAACTAGCTCAAAGGTGCCTGGCACACCTCAGCGTGGGCTATTGCCTGATTCATGTAATTCGCAATCTGTCTGAGCTAACCTAAGCTAAGCTACATATTCATACCTACTTATGTGAGTTATTGAAACATTATGTGTACCAAGCATATATACCTCAATAACTCTATTGATTTGGTGCGTGGCTTAAGAGGTGTACGTCAATCGTCTTCATGTACATTTGTAATATAAAATTAGTAGACTTTTATTCAGAGTTTTTAGGAAATATTTTTAATATAACATCCAAAATTTACAAGGTTTTACTTCCAAATGATTTAAACCGGACATAATTTTTATTTCAAAATTAAGAGAGCTTTATTCAATTTAAGCCTTCGAAAGACAGTTACTAACCTTAAAATACCGCCACGTATTCGTAAATAACAGTCATGGATAAAAGTCACCAAGACCATCAATTTTTTTTTCTATATTTCTCAGTACAACTATACGAGTAATTATAGCCATAGATCACTATAGTTCACGTAATGATCTACCGTTTGAAAAGTAAAATCTAACTAAGCACTATATCCTAATCTAATACCTTTAAACGAGCAATTCTTGTATATTTTTATATTTGTATATATTCATGATCTCGGAAATGGCGTCATCTATTTCCGTGAAATTTAGTATGTAGGTAGTTTCGGGGACGATAAATTGATCTAGCTAGATTTAATTCATAGAAAGCTTTTTTTACTAAGATTTCAATCAAAAATGTTTTTTAAAGAACCGAGCTAGGCTCGGTCGCCCAGGTACTAGTTATTTAAGTCTTACTGCGTATAAGCCATGAGATGGTCTATTTGTATTTATTTAGTTTTATATATTTAACACACTAACATAAATATTGCATATAGATAAAATCACATATGGTAAATTACAAAATAAAATAACAATGACAGGTGCGCATAATATTAATGAATGACAAAAAAACTAATTGCAATTAGGAAATATATAGACAAAATAAAAGATTATTTTTTAAAAGTACACCATCAAGTTATGTTTTTAAGCAAATACCGCTTAAATGATCCAAATGCATCAAAAATATGTCGTTGTTATTTGTTCGAGATACAATATTATACAATATTAATATTAATAATCAAGATTAATTATTATTTATTAATTAATTATCAATTAAGAAGGTTGAGTACCACTGATTCTAATACATATTTTATTTAATAGATTTAATATACAACAGTCGCAATGAGTTTTTGGCGGAATTTTAGTGTCATGTATTGGATTTTATATTTATTCATAATATTGAGTTATTTGATCGAATCTGTTACTAGATGTAACTTAACTAGATTTGCGAACATCCAGTTTCTATGTAAGAATGATTTCAAAGTGATTAAAAAATATATGAGATATATTGTGGGTAACATAAAAGAACTATTGTGTTTATTAATACAGGTCTTTGACAGTATATTCATTTTAAACTAAAAAAACTGCATAAAATCTATCATCTAAAATGTATGTTATAATACTTTTAAAGTTTCAAGTTCTAGACACCCTAATAAAATAGGTTACTTACTATAAGATTTTTTTCTGGTTATTGTGTTTTGTGGTAACAACAGTAATAGTTCGTATTTAAACTAATACATTTGTTTCAGATGCATCCTATAAAAGTTCATGGACTTCACACGCTACATCACAGGGTTCACAAGGTAGGGCGTTTTGACCTGTCTATACTAATATATAAAGCTGAAGAGTTTGTTTGTTTGTTTGTTTGTTTGGTTGAACGCTATGATCTCAAGAACTACAGATCCGATTTAAAAGTTTCTTTTAGTGTTAGATAGCTCATTTATCGAGGATGGCTATAGGCTACATATCATCACGTTAAAACCAAAAGGAGCTGAGCACTAATGAAGAATGTCTCAAAATCGGGCTATTTTGGAAGCTTCCGCTGCGTGTTAATGTCAGTATTATATGCGTTGCCATGGTAACGCGATAACATTCTATCAAAAATATTTTCATGGTTTATTTTGTATTCCTATTCAAAAAGTTTATTCTACGTTAGTTTTCTTTTCGATTTTTAATTATACGTGTTACGTTTAAATAGCAAACATTTCGTAAGTTTATTTTGTGTTGTTATTCAGAAAGTTTAGGAGTAATAATATTCGTCCAATAAGACAGTCGAAGGAATTAATCCATACAGCCAATTCTGAAGTTGTTAATTTAGGTAATTGTTATGTATTCTTTAGCCAGTTTTCTTTTATGTCTAAGTTAATGAAAAGGTATAAGCGCGTAATCCTCTATATAATATTTCGTAAATTTTTATCTTCTTAATTTTCAAAACCAATTCATTTCACTTACGCACAATAAATAAACATTAAATTACATAAAACGCCGCCAATTTAACATAACATAGAGTCAAGTAACACAAAATTATGAATAAAATATAAAATCCACTGCATGACAGAATGAAATTCCGCCAAAAACTCCTCAAAAAGTTTATTGTACGTTAGTTTTGTTTCCAATTTTTGATTTGTGATATATTATGTATTATAAAAATAAAGTGTGTGTGTATGTAATATTAAAATAAATACTTTTTGGTGAATACATACAAAGATCTGTGGTGCTACAAAAATCAACATTTTTTTTTATCCTGTCGATATGTCTGTTTGTTTATTTGTTCAGAGTAATCTCTAAAACAGCTGCGCCTATTTGAACGTTTTTTTTTCTTAGAAATGATTACGCTATTGACCTAGCAAGGTCTTATCAGCTTCACCGGAATACAAGTAATATTTGAACGGGAATTTTACGGGCAAATAAGTAACTAATTAGCTATTTTATTTTAAGCTAGCGGGTTCAGCAGACATTGCCTGCCCTTATAATAAGACAAACTATACCTAAACCTTGCCCTAGAATCATTTTATATATTAATGAAAACGACATGAAGATGCGTTTTGTAGTTTTTGATCTTATCGCGAACAGACATATAGATAGACGTGGAACAGGACTTTGTTTTACACTACGTAGTGATGAACTGTTATCCGTTATTGTAGATGATGTGCGTGTCATACTTACAAATATGTTTGAAAGAGTATTATTGTTATTTACACATCTAATAACAATTTTTAATATTTTTTTAATAAATTCAAAAAACGCGTGCGGAGCCGCGGGTAACAGCTAGTTAACTAATAAATTGTAATATTTTACATACATTTTTCAACGTATAGAAACTTTTATGTACTGAACGTAATATAAAATACGTGTGGCACTCGGCGACTGCCGCGGTAAAGCTATTGCATAGCATTTTTATTAACTCATGCAATTATAATTATTTATTTATTTTATTTATGCAGTATTTTTTTTCCTTTGTTTTTTTTTCTTTGATATTAATTCAGGTTACACTTTTTGAGCGTGGTGACCGATAAGAAAACAAATTTTTTTCTTTTATTAAATAAATGAGAAGTTAATATTGTTCAAAATATTTTTATTATCTTACAATACATGTAGGTTATTCAGGAAAACACTTTGTACACAAATTATACGAGTACAAATATTCACTGTTGTACATAGATGATAAATACCTATACACCAGTATACTTTCTCACAAAAAGCTGATCACGTATTCGTCCGATTTCGGAGCAGCTCGTCTCGATCCGCACCCGATTAGGCCTCCCACGGCAGCGGCTCAAGCCTAGGTTCGATCCCTCGGTAGGGAGCCCTTGAGTGCGTTGCTTGGGCGATACGGTGACACACAAATATACATCAGTGCTACAACACTACACGATCACCCCCACACACGTGCACTTTTTTTCCCTTATCGAACTGAAAAACTCTCAATTTTCCGATAATAAATATATGGATGAGTTGTTAATGCGTGTATGCTTGGTACACATATACGTTTCAACAACTCATACATATATGAATAGTTGGCTAGGTTAGCTAAGATAGGTCGCGATTTTGCATGCAACAGGCAACAGCCAAGCCGAGGTGTGCCTTGCACCTTTGAGCTGGTTGCCAAAATAAAATCGGCTGGGTGCCTTAAGCGCTCGCCTTAGTAGTCCGGTGAAGGTGTTAAGACCTTGCTGGGTCAATAGCGTAGTCATTTCGAAAAAAAAAAGTCTCGATCCGTGCGAGCTTTGTACAGTCGTACCGTACCATATATACGTTAAGCGAACGCTCGGCCGAGCTACATGGTAGGCAGAGTGGGGGGTGTTAGGTTTTTTCGTTACGGAATTTTTAGATTCGGTCTCCACGCTCAAGGCCCGCGATAGAAGCTATGCAATAGCTTAATAATACTTGCAACAATATTATTACGTCTTGTCAACATTAAATTAAATTCGTTACATCAAATTCAAACATTGTGGTATATATAATAAAAATATTTAAACATTAACCATACCAATAAACAAAAAGAATTTACAGAAATACCAAGAGAAATTCTGAAATACTTGCACGCTTTGCTTCATAATTTAACATGAATACCATAGTGTGACGTCATACCATTTCACGCGCGAAAATCAAAACAATGGCACCCCTGATATAGAGCACGCGAGCGTTCAGCGAAGCGAAGGAACGCGCGCCGCGCACGCGTCTCCGTCCCGGTACAATAGCCAACTTAATTCCTTGATTGACACTTACAATATTTCGATAAGTGATGCAATATTTTGATTATTATCAATGCGCAGAGACACGCCGTGTTATTATCGCATCGCCTGCTTCCCTCGTTGCGTCCCATTGTCGATGATCCTCCTCTTGACTTCAATTTTTAAAGCTCATTGTATATGTATTGCATTGTCTATCAAAATTTATAATCAAAAAACAATATTATAATGAGGTAAATTAATGAATTCATGAGGAACGAATAATTACGACATAACATTTGTCTTTTTCGGTAAGAAATAAAAATACAAACTACATTCTTAAGTTATTCAAGTGTGCGTATAAATAGATAAAACACGGAAATGGTTAAAAAAACAAATAATTTTTTATTTGTTTTATTAATTTTTAATTTTTTTATCTTACCATACAATAACCCGTCGATTGAAATTATAATTACATAGATTCGGATTGTATAGATAACTAATTATTTGACGATGTTTTTATAATAGCGAAAATATGTAAGCCGTCGTACCCCTCATGCCACCCCGATAGAGTACCGTCAATGCACCGCGTCGATCCGTGACGACTTACGTCCCCAGATAATAGTTACGAACGATTTAATAGCCGCTCCCTACGGACCGATTACTGATACAGCGTCGCTCGTGGTTGTCGACATTTATCGAACTCGATAACGTACTGAGAATAGCACCTGTATTAGTTAATCAAATACATGCCTACGATTAGTTTAAACTATGTATACGCGTTATATATAACTATTCATCATGTTTTAATTCAGTTACGACTACTCTAATAAACTCTAAGAATAAAAAATAGAAGTTATAAGACTGAAAGTTGTTTTTCGGATATTCTGATGCATTCTATAGAAAACTTTATGTTTTGGTCCATAATTATTACTTTAGTAGTTAATTATTTATTGTATAAGTAACGTTATAAAACCGGAACATGTCCGTGAAAATACCTAACGCAAATACACAAATAAGACAAATAAATATCAATAATATTCCGATGCACCGTGATATAACAATTGTAAATCATATAAATATAAGAAGAAACTTTACTTCCAATTATTAGGTACATTATAAGGTTACCAAAATCATTTCTAAATGTCAAACATTTCTGTCTGTCTATCTGTTCGCAATAAACTCAAAAACTACTGAACGGATTTTCATGTGGATTTCACCAGTAGATACAGTGATTCATGAGGAAGGTTTAAGTATATAATTTGTCAAGGTTTTTTCTACTATCAAAGTGGGACAACAACCGCCGATCCCACTAGTAAATTATTTTCGAAATTATAATGTCGATCATATTTGAAAATAAACGCACTGTCACCCTCCTAGCTTGCTCAAAAATGGACTTTGAATAAGTAACCATTTTTATGAATTAAACGTTTACACCTATTAATGAAGATTTGTGTTGTATTAAGGTTAAATTTGACAGTCACGAGTTTAGAACTTTGACAATTAATTTATCTCTTAAAATTATAATTTTGTTCATTTATTGTATAAAATTCCTTTTGTGAATTATCTATGAAATCAAGAACGTTCACTGTCGTAGAATAGAACGATTACTCGTTCAGTCGAGAATTTTAATAGATTTTATAAGTAGATCTAGTTATAAGAAGTGGTTTTATTTAATGCAACTAACTACCATCTTGAAAGGCATTTTTAATTGGGTACATAAATATGTATTAATTAATTAAATCTTTTGTCCTGTCTATATTGCGCGTATTTACAGGTTTCTTTTCTTTAATACACAAAAAAACTCAATATCGCCGTGTTCACAGTTTGAAAGTTTGTGAGCAACTAAGAATTTGACGTATATATAATGCATAATAATAACAATTTGACTGCCGAGGTACGTCCAAGGTAATAACAACAAAAAAAAATCTTAGAAACTTCTGTACGTATGAGGTCGATAGTCGAAATGACATGCTAGACAACAAAGCAAAAAACGAACGCACGCGGCTGTAATTTTTAATAATTTCCACAACTTAGTACTGCTTACTGCTCAATAATGACGTCTTGAGAATCTACCTAGAGTATACGAGCATTATTATTATATGGACAAGAAAGTAAACCAACTATAGTTATGTAAGTTTTATGAAGTTTGTCGTTAATTCGAGTGACTTTAAATAGCGCTAACACTCTATTTATATTTTTTATGTAAAGAAAAGATTAAAAACCTGTCAATGTGAAAATATACCTACGTTTTCTTGAGTTTATTTATATATTACAATATATTCTCTTCGTGCCGTTAAAATAATAAAAAAATTAAAGACCAAAACGCGACAACGTCAAAAATAAACCATATCTCGAGCCTTACTGGGGTTTGGAACAAAATAAGGCGATTTGAGCGGCGTCACTGGAAATTAGCTGAAAGTGGCTTTCGTTTATCGACACTGCTCGCACTCGTTTTTTTTCCGTAGGAGTGAAAGGGACGTTCGATGGTACGCTTCAGGCGTGAGGAGGGAAACCATAAGAACCCTATTGTTTTGTGTGCTCTGAAGCGAAAAGGGAGACGGTGTTCGTACAGTGAGGTTATACACAGAGAATAGTAATTTAAAATGAAAATTTGCGTTCTATAAATACGTGTTCACTAGACTATTATATCTTATGAGAGTATTACAACAGAAACTACCGACTTTTACGTAGCGTTTACGATATAAACTTTTGTATACTACGATTTGTACCTGATAATATTTAAATGATGAAACTCATATTACCAATATTCTTGGCTCATAAGGAGTTATTTCTGACAATTATCTGTTTATATATTTATAATTTTACTGAGATTATTATTTAAATAAAATGGTCGAGTTATTATTACTGAATCAGGACTGTTTGGCTGGTTTTCCAAGAATAACGTAAACAAAGAAAAACAAAGGCAACAAAGATTCATAGGTCTGTAATAAAATTCGATAGTAACAATAAAATAAAGGCATTTTAAGATACCTTTCTAACTTACATTTTCAGTGGGCAAATATTGCGGTAGCTTTGCAGTTTGTGGGATCAACGATTTTTTTATACCAGTGGCGGCAAACAAACAAGTGAATCACCTGATGGTAAATGGATAACTGCGACACGAGGAAGATCACCGATATGTTGCTGGCCCCTGAGAAATGAGTAGGCTCGTTTCTTGAAAGATGGTAAATTGTAGTGGTCCGGAAACGCTGCCGCTGGGAGATCATTTCAGAGAACAAACGTACGTGGGAACCACACAGTGAACGATTTCCAACCATCGAGATGACACTGATGAAGTTTTAGTCCGTGACGAGTCGCTCTATAACAGAACTCAGCAGCAAGTATCAGCCCGAACAGCTCTTCAGAGCACTCTCCGGTATATCTTGTATAGGACGCAACGTCCCTACGAAGCGCCAGAGTGTTGAGTATTTAGGAGAGCACCTCGTCACCGATGATTCGAGCGGCTCGTTGTTGGATAAGGTCAAGAGGAAGTAGGTGACTTTGAGGTGCACCGGTCCAGAGTTGAGAACAATATTCCATGGGTGGACAAACTTGCGCCTTATAGAGCTGAAGGCGGTGAACCAGTGTGAAATAGCGTCCTGCTCTGTTAAGAGCACCTAATTTTTTTAGGGTAGTTTTGCGCCGCCTTCTATATGACCACCAAACTGAAGATCGCTTGACATATCGACACCCAGGATACTGATATTAGGCTTGGCATCTAACAAGACTCCCTCAAAGATAAGAAGTGCGTCAAAAAGGGTCTTTTTAGCGATGAAGGCATATGGACTTGCTTTTTTAGTGGTTAAACTGGATCAGATTTTGTTGTCCTCAATCTGAAACACACTCAAGTGAAGTCTTTATTATAAAATCTCTTTAACTCATTCCCGAGAAACACCTGTA
Organism: Antheraea mylitta; assembly: GCA_014332785.1. Lineage (NCBI taxonomy): Eukaryota > Metazoa > Arthropoda > Insecta > Lepidoptera > Saturniidae > Antheraea > Antheraea mylitta. The sequence goes on along the minus strand of JACEII010000031.1, from coordinate 10,221,223 downwards.
CGACTGGTGTAAGAAGAATCCACAGTAAAATCATCTGCATAGCAATGAATGTTACTGATTTGCATCATATCATTGATATGCAGAAGAAATAAGGTGGGGGACAATACATAGCCTTGCGGAACACATGAAAAAACTGGGCATTCAACTGCGTAGTTTCTCGGGGAGTCCATATGAAGCTAGCTTCGAGAGAAGCGCATTATGCCAAACTCGATCGAAGGCCTTAGCAAAATCCAAGCTAGCGGCCAGGGCTTCTCCCTTATCTTATCTTCGGCGTATTTGTGAGTTAGATAGGTTAGAAGATCACCAGCTGAGCGGCCTTGGCGGAAACCGTATTGGCGATTATGAATAAACTGGTTCACTTCTACATATTTTAAGAGATGCCAGTTGATGCAGGATTCCATTATCGTAGAGAGCAGGAAAATGATTACAATAGGCCGATAGTTGGATGGATCAGAGCGGTCGCCTTTTTTGTGGAGCAGTTGCACCAAGGTGGACTCTCAGACATTAGGGAGAACGTTTGTGGGGTATGAGTACCGAAAAAGGTATAAAAGAATTGGAACCAGTACCGAAGCACATGTCCTAAGCACAATTGCGGGGATTCAGTCAGGCCCACTCGACTTTGAGATGTTCAAAGAGAAGAGTCCATTGCGTACGGCTTTTTGCAGAAACCGAACGAGTATTGCTCACCCCAGAATATGAAGGGCAACCTGAGCGGGCACGCTCATGGGGGGTCTCCTAGACTGTGAGTGTTGGTAGCCCTGGAGTAAATCTCTCGTTAAAACTATCATTAATTTTTGGACTAGGGGAGGGAGAATCAATGAGATATTAATTATTGATTATATCTTAAAATTTGATATTGGCATAGGTAGAAAGAGAAATAATTTGTAACATTGTAATAAGTCGATGGGCAGGTTACCTTACGACCATAACTAATACATAAAATTGAAGCTCTCCTAAAAATATTGTCGTAATGTGTTGATAGATAGGAAATAAATTCATTCTCATTAATAATTTTTTATCGTTTTATAATAGAATGCAAGTCAAATACAACTGATTTTATGTTTCATAGTCGCAAACATATATTAGGTATATCGATAAATGTTATTTTTAAAATGGCTGTTAATTTTATAATCTGCACATGAATACACCCCTTCATAATTCATCTCTTCATAACTATTAGATCACTTAACTCTCCCCAAATATTTAGCGCATCTGCCAAACACTTCACCCGCGTGAATCTTTTGATCTCAAATGAGATGATTAATTTGTGGCTGAAAAGAGAACAAATGAGATCTACCGGTTTTTTTTTTTAATTTTAATAATAGGATTATACTACACCAATACTACTAGATAGCTACATATACAAGCAATTTTATAATTTAAAACCCACGTAAGGAACTTACTATAAGAAGTTTGTTGTTAGACTAATGTAACATGAAGTTACATGACGCTACTGGATTATGGTATTTTTTAATTTTTACTTATGTGAACTATATCCCAACCCATGTCATTTACTCGATATATTTCCAATAAATAATCTGCAAAGACATTTACAAAAAGATCAAGCATAGTATAGCTGACAAGATAAATAGATGAAAATATATATTGAAAAAATTACAATGGAAATACACACAATGTCAGGAATAAAGAAAACTCATCAAGAGTTCAACCTGGAGAATGTTAATTAAGAATATAAACAATAAATGCGCACTCTAATCATTCACCTACAGGTATATTGAACTATTGAGGACATTTTTATTAATTATTATTGTTAAATACTAGCGGACACGGATGACGTTGTCCTACTTAAACCTTCCTCATGAATTACTATATTAATCTATCTACTGGTAAACATCGTATGATAATCAGTTCAGTAGTTTAGTTTATCACGAACAGACAGACAGACGGAGCAGAGTACTTTGTTTTATACTATGTAATGATAATAAAAGTTGTCTCTGATTTTGATATTATTAATATTATGCCCATTAATCTATACTAATAAAGAGGTAAAGTTTTTGACGTTTGTAGTGACGTTGTGAGTTTATGACGCTGTAGGGGGTAACCTCAAGAACTACTGGTCCGATTTGAAATGTTCTTTGAGCGTTATATGGCCAATTTATCAAGGAAGGTAATAGGTTATATATCATCACGCTAAGTCCGATAGGAGTGGAAAAGCACCGACAAATAATGTTTCAAAATCGTTATTTTTTTCTCCTCTTGAGAGCTTCCACTGCGTGTCAGCGTTAGCTCAAAGTAACAAACAAACAAAGTCGCCGTGATAAAGAATATTGCCATCAATCTTGGAGTTATAAACGGTCCTTTTTATGAATCGTAACAAGAGCTTCTTGATACTTTGTAATCTTGATACTTTTAAACTAAAATCATTGAAATAAAGAAGATTATCAAACTATATATATAGGAAACAAAAAGAGCCGCAAAAGAAGAATCTAAACTACAATGGGATGATAACAACAAACAAATCCCTCTATAATTAACACGACCTCTTCATCAGACAAAAGCATCGAGATTGTCAATATGACATTTGTTCTTTTTGGGGTGAATAGAGCCCGAGGCGTTGCTATAAATCATATAAATTTAAACTCTAAGCTATATACGTTATTGTCGTTAGTCCCTTGTTCTAATGTTAGAGGATTACAATCTCTCTTTGAGCCTTTGAACAAGATTTCACGGGTTGTTAATACTAGAACAACTTTGTGAAAGTTCTTTGATTTTGGGTGTATTTTTGATTTCATGTTTTACGGTGTTTGAATTTACCGAGGGATGGGATAGTTGTTTTCAAATTTGATAGTTGATTTAAAAACAGCTATTTTTAGGTTGACTATTTGGCGACATTTTGAAATCCAAAAGAAATATATGTAGTTTGCTGCTAATCAATTCCAACGTCACGATGATTGAATTTTCTAAGCCCGTGACACCTGTTATAATAGGTCTTTATAATTGCCGTTCTGCAGTACTGGCCATTTCAAATCAAAATAATTTTTGTTTGGCTAAGAATTCTAATTTCAAATTAATGTTATTTTAAAAACATGGAATTCTTGTTCCCATAGTAGTCATTTGTTTATTGATTAGTGTTACGTTATCATGGTAATTCATTCTTTTTTGTCATCATGGATACGTTAAAAATTCGAGTAATTATGAAATATGAGTACCGTCGTGCCAGCAACGCGGCACAAGTGGCACGCAACATCAACGGCGTTTACGGAGCTAACACTATAAACCTCGCACCGCCTGTTATTGGTTTGCTCGCTTCCGTTCTGGGAATTTCGACCTGAAAAATGAACCACGCGGTCGTCCGAAGACTTTGGTCGACAATGACGAATTAAAGGCGATTATGGAAGTTGACGATACACAATTTATGGGTGAATTAGCAGCAGCTTTCGACGTTAGCATCAAAACAATATTGGTCCATTTGCGTCAAATAGGAAAGGTAAAAAAGCTTGACAAATGGGTTCCCCACGAACTCAATGATCGCCAGCGCGAAGCACGCATTGAGACGTGCCTGCACTGCTCAACAGACACACAAATAAAGGAATTTTGAACCGCATTGTTACCTGCGACAAAAAATGGATTCTGTTTGATAACCGCAAGCGCTCAGCAAGTTGGTTGAATCCTGGTTCAGCACTTAAACAATGCCCTAAACGAAAACTTACCCCTAGAAAAGTGATGGTCACTGTTTGGTGGCCTAGAGCCGGTGTGATTCATCACAGCTTCTTACCAAACGGGATAAGCATTACTGTAGATGTGTACTGTGAAGAACTAAACACAATGATGGAGCACATAGCACATCTCCAACCAGCATTGGTCAATCGCTCGTCTCCGCTGTTCCTGCACGACAACGCGCGGCCTCATACTGCACAGCAGGCGATCTCCAAGCTGCAAGAACTGGGGTTAGAAGTTGTCCGTCATCCGCCCTACTCACCAGACCTTGCGCCTACAGACTACTGCTTTTTCCAGAATTTGGATAACTCCTTGGCGGAAAAAAATTTAATACCCGAGAGGCAGTACAAAATGGCTTTAAAGAATTTGTTCCCTCCCGTCCAGTTGATTTCTTTAATAAGGGCATCAATAAACTGCCACTGCATTGGCAAAGATGCATTGATTGCATGGGTGATTACTTCGATTAATACAAATAAAAAATACATGAAAAAAACTCGTTTAAATTTTTTCATACAAAACGGCAATTTCATGGGTAAAGACCTAATATTTCCTATATCCCCCTTAAAATAGATAACACGCAATTACATCTTGTTACGTTTTCGGTGTTAATCGGTGGTAATTAAGCATTGGTTTGCTTATTCCTAACCATTGACGAATCGATACCATACAAAATTGTAATTAATTGAAATAAAACGGAAGTAACTTACACTTTATCACAAATTCGGTGAGGTTTCGTGCACTTGGGAAATACAAGTAGGTAATGGTCACTCTGTAAACGAATAAAATGGTCGAAAAGGAACCTACAAATTTTAAACACGTAGCAATTGTTTCTTCTTTCTATGCCTTCAAGTCTAAGGTGATGGATTGAACCACCTATGACAGGCTTTATATAGTCGTAAAATTTTGAGGAGGAATTTTGCGATTTTTGAACGATGATCTTCACACATTTCATAAACTTGGGTCGAAGTCGTAGAGATAAAAAGAGAAGTTTTGACAGTTGATCCAGGCTATCTAGATATCAAAATAGCTTTTGATAGAGAACGCTTCAACTCTGATTCAATAATAGTAAATGCCACTGTCCAATACGGTTATACGCTATCCTCTACAATGACATTATTCGTTCTACATATCCCAAATATTCATTGCTATGTATACAGTGCACGTGACGTCATATATCCGGATAGTGTAAATATTTCTCAAGTACTTAAACCGAACCAAAACTTTTATTTACTAGTAATAGGTAATATATTTGAGCAAAGCCTTTGATTGAAGGGAAAGCAACCTCCTACAGTAAACACATTTTCAAAAAAAAAAAAAAAACAGATTTTAAAGAAGAAAAATGGGGTATTATTCTTTAAGGACTACCTCCATACTTCAGACTTATGAATATGATTATAGATATTGGTTAAATTTTGATCAAGAAAATTAAAAAGACGTACCATACAGTTACATTTTAAGTTTTCTTGCAACTTGGGCCACGAGTTGGGACGTTCATGCTACAAATAAATCACTTAATGTCATGATTTGAGTCGTTTTTCAATTCCATACGCGTCTTATGCTATCTCCTGTTTTGCATTTGTTGATACTTTACCTACATATGACAACTACGAGTATGACACATGTAATGTGTATTATTATGTACTAGCTTCCTTCATATTCGTCCATGTCCACTTCGTCCGCTCGGAAAAGTTACTTTGGGCTAACGCGTAGAAGAAGCTCTCAAACAGAAAAACCCCCGGTGTTGAAACTGTCTACATTGTTGTTCCACTTCTGTTGGTCTTCCTCGATAAATGAGCTAACACTATTTTTTTTTTAATCAGACCACTAGTTCCTAAGTTTTACACGTTCAACCAAAGAACAAACCCTTCAACTTTATAATAGTAGTATAGATTACTACTATTCTCTCGTACTTAACTCGAGTCCTCATTCAAATTACAAAAAATTACAAAACCTTGATATAAAAGGTTGATTTTAATGTAACAAAAACTAAGGTACTCTCGAAGATATGTTTTATGATTTTCTTGGTGAGGTTTTATTATGAACCCAGTACTTTAGCAGTGATGCGTGTTCATACAAAGAGATGAACATACAGACAGACAGACGTTTCTAAAAATGATTGAAATGTATTTTATTACTTATTCCTAGACACGAATTTCCTTTACTAAAATCAAAAAAGTAGGGACACGTTAGATTTACATTCTTATTATATTTGTATAGATTCATTTTCTAGTTTTACCTTTGGCGTATACATAGACGGTATAGTAATTGCAAACAGCGATACTGGTAAAAGCAAGTTTTAAATAAAAGCCATAACTGATAGTGAACTTGTGACTAGACGCTTCCAATAGCATGTCACATCTATCATTTTGTAACTTGATAACTTTATGACAGGGGCGCTGTTTAGATGATCTATTTATGTACGTTGAGACCTTGTTCACAAGGCAAGTGCATGGGATGCGGGAACTATGTGGTATGGTGCTTAAAATGTATTCATATTTATATTCCGTCAGCTTCTATCTGAATATTTTCAAGATTTTAAACACATATTCCAAACATTTATTTAAAGAACCGCGAACAATCTATGAGAAAAAATATAGATTTCTACGCAAACATTTTATCCCAACTATCGGTTAATCCAAACTAAGCTTATCAGTTAAGTAGTATGGTTTAAGACTGTAAATTAAGCGTGACGCAGAATGTAAATGACAAAAAATAAACCATATATCGCCATACGATTGTCAATGTAGTGGATAAGTTAGCATTTTATATAAACAATGGTGTGTAAATATGCGACGATTGCATGTAAAAAAGATTGAGAAAAACAAACGTTTCGTAATTCTAAATCTACTGAACTACTCGTAATTCAACACAGTGTAATAAGATCTGTCTATCTCAGGAATTTGAATATTATAATTATTAGTACTTTGTATGAGCTACTGATAACACGAGTGTCTTAACAGAGGTACAGAATCTTGAACAAAAATACAGTGTTTATACAGCAACGATTTACGGAACCTATGTTATAATTTCCATCCAAGTTCCAGACAATTGTCTTATTTAGATCTTTGACCGGATTTTATTTTACAAATGAATTAGGTAGCATGCGATCAAAGAATTTAAAATATTGCCTATTTCTTTGCAGGTTATGGCACCAATTCATTATCGGCCATGTCGAAATCGACGTTAGATGCACACACACATCTTCGCCAACCAGGTACGTAAAGGCTTATTTAATTTAATTTCTAATACAAGTTATGAACAAAGAATTTTACGATAAATCGATACTGCCTTTTTTTTCTCTCATCAAATTGTCGACAAGATTCAGGAAATTAGGCAGCTATGGTATGGTCTCATGGAAAGAAAACCACCAGACTACGTAGGGAATTTAACACTACAACTATTCCTTCCTGGTGAAAAATCCAATAGTAGACCCAAATCAAATTGGAAGGGTGTAGTTTTAAAGGACATGTAGGAGTGAAAAGTTTCCTATAGCGACGTCATGGGCAGAATGAAGTGGAAAAAAAAGGGAAGGAAGGCTGACCCAACCACCATGTGTGACAAATAGTCAGGAAGCGAGAGAGAGACAGAAGGTTAAATGTATGACAATTAATGAATAAGGAGAAATACCCGATCATCGAATGGTCAATTTTACTTGATTCGACTATATCGCATACTAATATCTCTACACTAAAAGAAACAATCAAACATGCTGAAACCAAATATATACACTAAAACATCCATGTAAATTACAACTAGCTTCATAAAAGAATATTTTGCACTAACGAACCCAAAATCCATCGCACAATTGACTAATGTCAGAACTCTTGCGTTCGGACTGCTGATCAAATTGATATTCATGACAATAGGCCTAGTGAGATTACCGCATATGAAAGGCTTTTATATACCCACAGTTATGTAGTCCGGTGAAGCTGTTAAGACCTTGCTAGGTCAATAGCGTAGTCAGTTCGAGAAAAAAAAACCCACAGTTATATGGTAGTTATGTGTGAATTCATAAAGCTTTTTTCATCACAGCTCGTTATATCCTAATAGAAATTCGCACACAGTTTAAGTAAAACATTCACGTTTGAATCGAAGTGGGGTTCATTTAGTTTGATTGTCGACGAACGTCTGTAATTACGAGATTTATTAGCCGAATTGTACTAACACAGGATAAAAATTGATTTGTTTGAATTAGTGATAAAAACATGTTTTTTGTTGTTGTTTATTTAGTGACCCTTGAACCGATTTCAATACCAATTACGAAGGACGAAGCATATGTAAATGTATCATCTATGAAAATATAATAAATTTGGGACGCTGTACACAAATTAAAAAAAAGGTTTACTAAAAAATCTACATATTAAAAAGTGAGTGAGAAGAAAGACATTAATGAGATCTTCAAAGATATTGACCGATCAATGTTCAGTTGTTCTGTTGTTTATTTCTTCATGTAGTCAATTTCGATATTTCACATCTGCCAATCGTCCTGTGCCGGCTCAATTTTTTGTTCTTACGCCCGATTAACAGCTAATAGAGAATACAATAGTTTTTAAAGTCATAATAAACGCCGTGATGACTACCTAGCTTAGTGATAGTGTATGTTTTAGTGCAGTTGTTGTTTACACGTTCAAGTTAAAAATCTGATCCAAAACATGTAATGGTGTGGACCACTAGTTGCATTTTTCTTCTCTATTATATATGGTCTGAGGGCTACAACGGCACTTAAGACGTCATGAAGCCAACGCACATTCATCAACGCTGTAGAAAAAAGTTAGATAGAAAATTAACAAAGGCTATCAAATTATATAATTCCGCAATTTATTGTAATTTGTTTATAGTAAAAATAATGTAATAATGTATTATTTAACGTAAACAATGACTTTGCCCAGAAATAACGACTACAACCTTTCATGTTTTCAACCTATAAAGTTCATTGTAGTACTGCAAAGTTCTGCATCGAACGTGCGACTATTGTACACAGCGCTATACGTAGCATAATTTTCTTGAATTCTGCCATTGTCGTTGTTAACTGAAACGTCAATAGTTCAGTACAATAGAGGCAAAACTGATTTCTATCCAGTCAAACTCATACAAACACAAAATGATCTTCGAAAACTATTTTAATCATATTGAACATGATTTAGTCGGGAAGAACTTTTATTTTATAACAATTAATTTCGAACTACTTTTACTTTTTCATAGAATTAGGTATCGGTCCTAAATATAGTATTTATTTAATCATTTACTTCGTCAAGCTTATAACACAGTTAGTATAATCATTTCATCCTCAATAAGTCTTTTACGAGGAAGCCTATTTAACACATATTAAAAATTGGTTGAGTAATTTAAGTTCTTTGTACTATCAGTTTATTTTACACATGTGAAAGCGTAAAAAACCGTACTATTTACTCAAATCTGAAACAATCCCCGGCTTTCAGTGAGGATATATTTTGAACGAGCGGTCACAAAGGTTTTATGTAAGCTGGCTAACTGACCGTGTTGGACAAACAATATGGACGAGTGTTTGGCGAGCCACCCTCTCCGTTGACCGGTGACCTAAGAGAATTTATACTTCGTTTGGTAGTCGAATTCCTATTATTTACTTTAAGAATTCCATTTTTTATTGAATGATTTTTATTAATATATTTGTGTACTTAACAAAATAGACAGCTGACTGTTACAGATCAGACATCTATTTTTTCAATCAATTGGCTGTAAATATTATTGTTCTACTCTAAAAACTTTACAGAATTTGGGTACTAATATTTATTTCAAGGTATTAATTAGAACTACAACATTTTCTATTTCTTTGGATAGCAATTTTTAGGTCGTAATTGGGCCAATATAATAATTGTTGAGTAACAAATTGATTAAAAAAACTCTGTGCGAGCATCGGACCTTTGTCAGCAAGAAAGTTCGTAACGCTTTTTCTGAAGAAGTTAAAATTCTGAATGAACAATATGAAAATTTACATCTAAATATTTTAATTACGTAAGGAAAAATTGTTATAATCCAAGCAACTTTCTTTCTATTGTCTGTTTATTTTTTTATCTTCTAGCATATTTTAATGCGAATGAAGTAAAGTAAGGAATTAAATCAAAAGATTTTTTTAATATGTTAGAAATGATGCTAGTTAATTAAAAATCAGGTGTAAAATAATGAATCAAAAATTATACTAAAAATGGTACATAAAAAAAGCAAAAAACAATTAACTTTGAGTGAAATTTCCACTAGTTCAGTATCAAGGCCATACAACCGTTAACGTACGATGTCATAATAGAGAGAGGCAAAAAGAACGGGACCGAAAGTCGCATGAAGGAAAAAGAAATACAGAAAATCATAACCTTTTTTCTTTACGTTATGATTTCTACCGCTTAACTTCTAAACCGCGAAAACTATATTCTAGAAATGACAAAATATCAGAAAGTACTCGTGGAAGGAGAGAGAGATTCGAGGAATTATCAGCCGTTTAGTAATGGGGTCGAATAACCAGCAGCGCACGATGCTCGTCTGTTCGAATTCCTATACTTGTATACAATAGAAAAAGACAGAGTGAGAGAGAGAAAGTCACATGCAATGAGATAATGATGGAGGGTTTTTCTATACCAGATAATTTATACCGGTCAACTCCTGCTGCAAGACGCATTTAAGGCACATTGTTCCAAATAAAAATGTCTATATTTCTAGAATTGACAAACTCCAGCATTATTTGATCGACTATGATGTCATTGGCACACATGTTTTTCACGGAGATGGTTGCTGCTTTTTTTATAGCTTCAGGTTGCGACTTCATCCGCGTGAAATAGTTACTTTACTCATGTAACACGCAGCAGAAGCTTTCAAAAGGAAACAAAACCTCGATTTTGAAACATTCTTCATTAGTGCTCTACTCGTATTGTTTTTTTTCCATCTGACTAGGCTACTGACCCAGCAGGTCTTACCCTGATGATATATCGCCTATAACGACCCTCAATAAATGACTTATCTAACACTGAAAGAATTTTCAAAATCGGTTTAGTTGATCCTCAGATATTATACCCCCTACAACCTCACAAACTCACAAACTTTACCTATTTATGATATTAGTACACATTAGTGTACATATATTATTATAACTCACCAACAAATGGCGTTGCTGCATATTAACTTATGTGCCGTTTAAATCCATCGTAATGAAAATGTGTATATTTGAAACGGAGAATATTTACACGATATGGAATTTAGTATAATTCGTGTAATTATTACAACAAATGATAATTACAAAGATATTCGATGTCGCAGACACAGTTGTCAAGATTTACATTTATACCATTATAAAAATATTTATATAGGTATACAAATTTCTATAAAAACCAGAATGACGTAATACAGATATAATTAATCTGGCTTCTATCATGAATGCTCTATGAACAATCGAATTGTCTGAACTACATTAAAAATAAAATGATGTTTTGTTACAAAATATACCTACCTATATATATCTTCATAAACTATATCGCAAAATGGCGCGCTGCACGTCACTTCTCGATTTCATTAGAAAACATAGTGTGTTTGCACTCGTGTCCGCCGCGTGGCGACTGTCGGCGGGTCGTCGGTTCGAATTACCTCACGTAGGGTTACCACACACTTGCCCTTTTGTTGCGGCCGTATCTATCGTCTCACTCAATATTATACCCAAAATTATGACAAAAATCATTTTATTCGGTATACAAGCTGTGCCCGCCACTACGTCTGCGTTGAACCCTATCCTAATGCCTAGTGTATTAAGTCCATTTACTTATCTACTTTTCTCTCATACTTGAATCGAGCCGTCATTCAAATTATGATAACTTGTTATAAAGCGAACCGATTTTAATGAAACAAGGACAGAGTTATTCTCAAGAATATATTTTATGATTTTATTGTAAACCTAGTATTTTAGCAGTAATGCGTGGTCATACAAACAGACAGAGAGACAAACAGAAATTTCTAAAAATAATTGAAATTTACTTTATTTCTTATTCCTAGACACCTACAAAATATGTATAGATTATGTATAATATGCGTTTATTAAATTCAATCAAGAAATAATGGCTCATTGAGAGTCAGCTCGGAAGTTACGTCAAATAAAGCAAAGTATTTTCTAATATTTCTCCGGCTGACTAACACTCTCAAATTAGAAACTTGTACAAGCTAAATTAAAAAAAAAAGCCTTTTTAAGTTAGATCGAAGGACCAGAGAATTTGTTAAAGTTCCATACCTCGTGGGGATAAAACAGAACAGATTACTCGGTTATTTGTCTGTCTATTCATATTCTTACTTCAACACTTCTTTTTCCATAAAAGTTTGAGATATAAATTTGATATTAATATTGAACACTAAAGTCCATGACGTCATATTAATTAAAAAAAAACAAGCTTCTAAGATCCTAAGAAAAATTACGCAAAAAAGGATTCATTCCGCGTAGGTATTAGAAGTTCTGCTCACTGACCGATTATTATCAAAATGTGCCACAATTCTGAAAATTATACAATGTTTCCGAGGGACTTTAATTGCAGTTTATCTGTTCAATAGCGTTCGATAACTTGTCAAATTGCGGTTCTGAACACACATTCGATCGATAGATGTCATTAAAACTCAACAGGCAATTTGACAGTTTATCTTATGGATAACTTTGTTGAGTTAATAACCATTGATAGTTTAACCGAGTATCTCAGAAACCGTGCATAGAGTTATTAATCCGATCATAGATTTATTTTAATAACAGGAACTTCTGGTTTCTCTGACTATTTTTTTGTTATTACTTTGATGTTGAAATTAAGGCATAGGAGGCCGCGACCAATTTACGCGTATATTATGATGAAATTGCAATGTCACCAGTACTGATATCAATCCGAAAATGATAAACAAAATATTAATATAAAGACATATATATTAAACTGTTATGATTTTTAATGGAAAAGAAAGAGAATAGTAAAGCTAATGAGTAACTAGTATGCAACGATAACTATTTACTTGAGTATAAGCATCATAATGAAATTGTGTATTATTTTTTAGTTCGCACATTATAATCTTGTTACAGCTTTTATTTATAAATACATATTAGAAACGATTTTCAGCTAGGAACTTGGTCTTTATTTTATTTTCCAAATCTTCATTAAATTGAATGAAGCCGCGAGCGAAATAAACTCCAAGCAATATTTTACCGAACACCATAATAATTGGTATATATTTAATGATACAATTACAACAAATAGTGACAAGCTCGGCAGTGCTTTTAATAAACTTTAATTTCTAAAGTCATTGTAACTTATGTTTAAAAAAAAAAACAATATATGTCCTAAGTATTTTCATGTGCTTTGAAATAACGACCTGAAATCACTGTGACCCTGATTCAAAACAAAGCCCCCTTCACGCGTGTCGGGTAAAAGCTGTTTGTCCGCGTTTGATCGGGCGCACCCAACTAAATACAACATACCACTAAAACAACGCTTGCCATGCAAACACGGGTAAACCAAAAAACTAAAGGAATCAAAATGTTATTTTCACACGTACGTGCGGTGACGTTCACGTCCTTTTTGTGTAGGTACTGATTGCGCATCGAGGGTGATTTTCGGGCGAAAGATTTCGCTTTGATTCCTTTGATCCGTTATGTTGTTGAGCTATAGTGTATTTTTGTTTGCACATACATAGCGTTATATTGTTATATGTGAGAGTGAGTTCAAAAAAATACTCTCAACTTTTTTTTTGTTGTTATTTACGTCAGTTATATTATTATTTAAGGGTTACGATATTTTAACAATGATCATGTTTTAACCCATTCATTTGTAAAAATATAATTTTGTTTTTTTTTTTATCTTAAAGATAATTTGCGATTAACTTTTGATAACCGATATTGAATATTGTTTGTTAAAATAGATTGCAGAATACAAAAAAAATCTACTCATATAATAAGGACTAGCTATGTCCGCGACTTCGTCCTTATGTTAAAGAACAGCGATTAATAAAGTCAGCTGGATGTCATTACAAGTACTTTTGATAGACCTAACCGATTTTAAAGAAACAAATACTAAATGTTACTCGAAGATATGCTTTATAAGTTGAAGAGGTTTTACAAGCAGACAGACATTTCTAAAATTGAATGAAATATATTTTATTACTTACTCCTTAGACACTTTAAAATTTTTTTTCTACAAAAATCTATAGAGCACAGACACGTTTGATCTCCATTCTTATTATATACTAGCCTCGACCCGCGACTTCGTTCGCGTGAAAAAGTTGCTTTGGGCTAACGTTAACACGCAACGGAAACTCTCAAGAGGAAAAAAAAAACAATTTTGAATGATTCTTCATTGGTTTCTTTTTTGTGTCATAAGAGGCAAACGAGCACGCGAGTCACGTGATGTTATGTGATCACCGTCGCCCATAGATACTTACAACACCAGGGAATCGTAAGTCCGTTGCCAGTCTGTGCTTGAGGAAGGGATATGGGGGAGGCGCGAAGGGAGGGGAGGTTGTCCTCCGGCGCTATCACTGACCGAACAAAACCCAACAATGCAAGCACTGTTACTTCACGTTGGTTTTCTGTGAGAGGGTGGTACTACCTCGGGCGAGCTGAGCCATTTCCTGCTGAAGCCAGTAATAGCTTCAGCATGGCTCTACTACCTAGCACAAAAATGAACTGTTTTATATATACGTAAACCATTAATAAGCAAACACAAAAAAAAACATTTAGGTATTTTATTAATAATAATTATCTAACGTATCAAACTTTTAAAAAAAATCGTACCAGATTTATTCCCTCAACGATTGATCTTACAAAACTATTACCGGCCAATAATCATATGTCTTAACAAATAGAAACGTCAAAATATATCTGCGGGGTGAACATTATTGAATCCGGGAGTCCTGAAGATTGGGGTTCGAGATTCGATGCGTCGCGTCGCAATCAAACGGCTAATGCTACGGGGGCGACGGAATTGCACTAACGACTGCAGGGGACTGCCAGTAATGCACTGAAATCGATTAATTATCCTTTTATTATTATTTTATGGCTTGAGGAGGATCTCATGACTATTGTTCGAGAAGCATTTATTGCTTATAGCATATATTAATCTAGTATGTTCACGCCCTAATGGGATTTTGAGAGTGCTGATTTTAGGGTTAGATAACTGAACGAAATTCATAGTTGTCATTATGAAGATTGGTTTTGAAATTACAACAACAAAGGGCTAGAATTATCAACAGTTTGGTATTGGTTTTACAACCGTAAAAAGTCGTGAAATCCATGTAATCGAACGATCAGTATCAGACTATCTTCAAACAGTGCGTGTTCTCACGCCCACGCCCGCGTATCTACATATCACGCCGCCATGGTCTGCGGGTAAATTTCGCTCCTGCACACCATTAAAACCAAGTCTCTCAACTCAGTTCTTTTACCGTAAAAAGTTGTGAGATACATGTAATCGAACGATCAGTACCAGCCAGTCTCTTTAAACAGAGCATGTTTACCCACACCTATAGATATTTCATATCAAAGGCAGATCTATAGTCAATATTGTTCCTTAATTCGTAAATACTTACAAAGAATATGGTAACATTTTATTCATTCATCTACTAAACCAAATTCATTATAATCCCACAATTTTTCACGATAAATGCGTTTTAAATGACCACGGTTATCGACCGTCTTGTGTCTATAGCGGGTGTTATAATTGGAATACAAATTCGCTCTTTGACGCTATACGACGGTAGGGCAGTGATTTGGCCCTTTGTGTGGCACGCATTAACTCCTTCAGCTTTACACCCCACATTTTGCTTTCCACAAGCGAAATCAAACCGTCGCCACACAACATAAGGTTTAGTATTACTCAAAAACATCCAAAGTCCGTTGATTTTCGATTTGAAGTAAACGCAATAAGAACATTTTCGTTTATTGTAAGAGTAGTTAAGTAAAATGTGCTTTAGGGCTATATATTAGGAATTCAGTATTGTTTGCTTATAGAATGTTTAGATGTGACTAAGACTAGTGTAGGCAGTAGTACATAATTAGGGTGGAAAATGTTAACAAAATTCGTTTGGCGTTCACCAATCAGTCCTGAAGGGGTTTCAGTTTGAGTACCAGTTCGGAGCTGATTCACTTAATTATCATGCTGTAGATTTATCAAGGAAATTACATTTACTTACCCATGTTCTGGTGTTAGTAACAGACACCTATGAGTGGTAGCTGCAATTAAGAGCCAGTTCCTCGTATAGATATAGCGTGTTTGTAAATCACTTCATAATTTAACATCAGGTAACTTTGTGGTCAAATGCCAAATTCAAAAGTCCATAAAAAAGAAGAAAAATCCATACAATATTGAATTTTACATTTTTCACTTTGTATAAGTACATTTTCAATAGTTTATACCAATATTATAAAGAGGTATTGTTTGTGAGTTGGTGAGGTTGTAGGGGCTAATCTCAAGAACTACTGGCCCAATTTGAAAAATTCTTTCAGTGTTAGATAGCTCATCTACCAAGGAAGACTTAAAATAAGGAGTGGAGTAATAATAAAAAATGTTTCAAAATTGGGTATGTTTTCCTTTTGAGCGCTTCCGCTGCGTATTAGTGTTAGCACAGTAACTATAGCCTGCGGACAAAGTCATGGGCAGAAGCAAATATTCTATACAGTGATTGCGGTCATGAATATATGTACTTTTCTATCTCTATTTATTTAAATATAAGTGTTTGAAATATATCACCATGAAAATTGACACAATTAAATGTATTCACATGCAGAAAGTTTACACTATTCATTTTCTACAACTCGCCAGCAGATAATGCTGCAGTACATCAGCTGTGTACCGTTCAAATTGGCCATGAAAATCTCAATATGTAAATATTTGAACAAGGAGAATATTCTCATAATATCTATTTATTACAACAGGTAATAAAAATGGGAGTGGAACCGTCAGTACAGTTGTGTACTAAAAAATTATAAATTATATCTTTAAAAGAACTATTTATACATATAAGTATACTCTTACCGGCCTGGTAAATGTTTTCACCTCCTGAAAATTAAAAAGAAATGTTGGAATCAGTTCGCAGTTGTCAAATCCGCCTACCGAGTAATATCATGAATGTAGAGCATCCAGAAATTCGCTCAAACACACAAAAATTACCAAAATCGGTCCAGCCATCTACGGAGTGTTTAGTAATAAACACTCGTACAGAAGAATTATATATGAGATATTATTTAGTGTCTACTTTTATAACTAAAATACTATTTTAGGTTGGTATTCAGAATAACTGATAGTTTAAAAATATAGTGGGTATATTTACCTATGAAATTGCCGTTCTGCAGTACTGGCCATTTCAAATCAAAATATTTTTTGTTTGGCTATGAATTCTAATTAAAAATTAATTTTATTTTAAAAACATGGAATTCTTTTTGCAAAAGTAGTCATTTGTTTATTGATTAGTGTTACATTTTCATCGCATTTTAATATTTTTATCATCATGGATACGTTAAAAATTCGAGTAATTATGGAATATGAGTACCGTCGTGGCAGCAACGCGCCACAAGCGGCACGTAACATCAACGATGTTTACGGAGCTAACACTATAAACCAACGCACCACCTGTTATTGGTTTGCTCGCTTCCGTTCTGGGAATTTCGACCTGAAAAATGAACCTCGCGGTCGTCCGAAGAATTTGGTCGACAATGACGAATTAAAGGCGATTGTGGAAGCTGATGATACACAATCTACGGCTGAATTAGCCGCAGCTTTCGATGTTAGCGTCAAAACAATATTGGTCAATTTGCGTCAAATTGGAAAAGTAAAAAAGCTTGACAAATGGGTTCCCCACGAACTCAATGATCGCCAGCGCGAAGCACGCATCGAGACGTGCCTGCACTGCTCAACAGACACACAAATGAAGGAATTTTGAACCGCATTGTTACCTGCGACAAAAAATGGATTCTGTTTGATAACCGCAAACGCTCAGCAAGTTGGTTGAATCCTGGTTCAGCACTTAAACAATGCCCTAAACGAAAACTTACCCCTAGAAAAGTGATGGTCACTGTTTGCTGGCCTAGAGCCGGTGTGATTCATCACAGCTTCTTACCAAACGGGGTAAGCATTACTGTAGATGTGTACTGTGAAGAACTGAACACAATGATGGAGCACATAGCATTGGTCAATCGCTCGTCTCCGCTGTTCCTGCACGACAACACGCGGCCTCATACTGCACAGCAGGCGGTCTCCAAGCTGCAAGAACTGGGGTTGGAAGTTGTCCGTCATCCGCCCTACTCACCAGACCTTGCCCCTACAGACTACTGCTTTTTCCAGAATATGGATAACTCCTTGTCGGAAAAAAATTCAATACCCGAGAGGCAGTACAAAATGCCTTTAAAGAATTTGTTGCCTCCCGTCCAGCTGATTTCTTTAATAAGGGCATCAATAAACTGCCACTGCGTTGGCAAAGATGCGTTGATTGCATGGGTGATTACTTCGATTAATACAAATAAAAATACATGAAAGAAATTCGTTTAAATTTTTTCTTATAAAACGGCAATTTCATAGGTAAAGACCTAATATTAGATAAGTAATATACAATAGTTTCATAAGATTACGATTAATACTTATTTGTAATTAAGTTTCATTTCATTTTTTCATTTCATTTCAAATAAAACATTTTTAACTCAACATAATGATTAATAATTATAATTCACAATTTTCGTCTCGTGCATTCTTAATCTACCTTTTATAAATT
This sequence comes from Antheraea mylitta, assembly GCA_014332785.1. NCBI lineage: Eukaryota > Metazoa > Arthropoda > Insecta > Lepidoptera > Saturniidae > Antheraea > Antheraea mylitta. The sequence continues at coordinate 10,202,809 of JACEII010000031.1, read as the reverse complement.
ATACATTTCATCTTCTTATCCTATATACATATTTAGAGTAAAGAAATGTTTGTTTTACAAATAAAAATCTAAACGAACAGTTTCAAGGCGAAATGAAAACTCAATAATATTCACGTCAAAACGAAAACCCAATAGTGTTCGCGTTCAAAAAATAACTCAATAATATTCACATTAAAGTGAAAATCCAATAATATCCCGATAACGGAAGATATTTTCCCAACGGTAAACAGAAAATAATGAGCGCAACCGACGTCATTTTCCTACCGGAGATTTACCTGCGCACTGCTATGCAAATGATATTTTTGTTTGGCTACGAACTTCCTCGTTCATTCGTCGATAATAATGATGTTATCTACAGTTAACTAAATAATAACTTAGTTTGTGAAGACTTGAATATAATTAAAAGGCTGTGAGTAAATTAAATGCCATTTGCTTCGTTTGAATATTTTGTACTCGTACTCGTAGATCAATATCACATAATTACGGTAAAGTTACACCTTATGATGCTAATGTCGCAGTCTTCGTGAACATCGTAGTCTTCAGATATCAGTTTTTTTTTTTCGAACTGACCGTTGGTCTACGGCCCTTCGCAGTTTGACAGAGCTTTGCACTTAAGGCGCTCAGCCGAATGATAACTAGTTTAAGGGTGTTAAAGAACCGGACTCTGGCTTAGGATCGATCGAATAGAACTAAACTATCCATACGAGCTAAGCTTAGTGTACCTTCGTATGGGCCGCAAGAACGCGTGCTTGGATTGTGTATCTATCAATTTTGGCATTTTATAATTCGACTGAATCTAGTGAAACACTTCTAAATCCGAAAGCCTGTAAATGTACGCGAGGTATAAATATGTTAATTAGAATTTTCATTACATTATGTTATTGATATAATTATACACAATATATTAATTTTGTATAAGATATAAATTGTATACAAAATTGGTGATACAAATTTGATGAAATACGACGCAATTGACGTCACTAATTGAAGTTACTTTTTCAAAGAAGTAAAATACATTAATTTCAAGAAATTTGGTGACTCCAACTAAACACTCATGATGGAGACAACAATTTTTTTATTAATACGTTAATAAAATAGATTATTGGAAAAAAAATCACAGACATTCAGTTAATTTCGAATCAAGCATAGCTTGTATTATGGTTATTAAATTAATGACTTGTCATACCTATATGTGATAGAAACTATGTGATTACTGGCTGCTTCGTAGGACATTTAAAAAAAATTACAAAGTGCCAATCGAATTCAGAAACAAATTCCATCCACGGAAAATTGTGCATTGAATTGTCATAGTTTTACACCAATACGTGCGATAGTTTTAACGCGATTTACTTTAAAGAAATGTATGTACATTATATACAGAGATTTTATACTCAGATACAGAACATAAAGCATACATAAGTAATTATGCTCATTACACAAAAGTCCGGAAATTGAAAGTTATCTCAACAGTTAGACTTATAGCCACTTACGCGGCGTGTTACGAAACCTCTATTCATATATAAGATGTAATATTTTGATTTACGTTATAAAACTGGAAATCCGATGTTAACTTCTATTTATTAATTGAAATACCAAATATATACTTTACCAGCCTTGATCTCTATGGGGACTTAGAATTAGAATTACCCCTCAGTTTCTCCGCAGGTGTAAATAAAGATTACTTACTTCCTTCTGGTGAGAGAATATACTGTTTAAGCTCAAATATTTGATTTCTCTATGCAGAGATTAAGTATTAGCACAGAAAGTACTCTATTTTAGACTGGATACAATAAATAATTTATTTATTACTGCCCCTTTATATAATATACATAATTTTTGTATATAAGAAATGAATTACAACTAAACGAGCCGTTATATTGTAATGTAAATGTTTGTTAGATTGAAGAAGGCGTTACTTTGCGGAAATCCATCATTGAATACTAAAGTAGATGCTACTTTGCACTTCCGCCTGTAATTGATTGACCACTACTGCGTCTAATTACAACAAAAAGAAAATCAATTAATTAATAAACATATATTTTGTATATTTTAATTATATTTTGTATAATTAATATAAATATAATAATTATCAATAAATTAATTAATTTATTGATAATTATTATATTTATATTATATTATATTTTCTTTGTGTTGTAGTTAGACGTAGTAGTGGTCAATCAATTCCAGGCGGAAGTGCAAGTAGCATCCACCTTAGTATTCGTATTTTTTTTTTTATGTTCCGTCTTTGTAGATGGTTACAGGATTTCAAGTTCACATATTTATTATTATTGTATTTCATGTATTCTATATCTGAGATAAAAAATTTAAACAATAGAGCTTCTATGTTTATTTTTATGAACTGTGGCCGAAACACCCGATGTTTGCTATGTCGTCGGTGCGAGGCGTCCCTCGGTAAACAACGCATTCCTACAGCAAACATACTGCCCTCTATATAGAATTTATTGTAGTTCTATACTAGGTATAGAACATTTTCTTGACAGTGTTTGTGATCCAGCAAACAATTTTTGCGATAGATATGGAATGATAAAATGAAATTTTGTCAAGGTTTAAAATTTTCATTATAGTTTAATAATGTAGTAGAAAGAAAATGTAATCAAACCTTCCTTCTATATTACGACCATTATCACTAAACAACTGAACGTCAAACCATCAATTATGTCAATATCTTTGCAGATTTCCTTACTATCTTGATTTGCCTATACTTGCCTATCTAGTAGTAATGACGGAAATAAATAGTCAACATAACATTTGCATATTCTGTAGGCTTTAAACTTTCATTTGATACGTAATTTGACTATTAAACAGAGGATTGCAGTATTAAAAAAGAAAATAATTAATCATGTTCTTTTCAGTCAAACTAATTGCGATATATTACATGAGATATTATTCCATTTGTCATAAAATACTTTTAATCTATTAAACGGCTGGATAACGGTTGTTTAGTCTATTCAGATCTTGGACTATTATATAGACAAGATGGTGGCCGCGATTTAATTCTAATAAAGAAGGTTTTGTTGCTTTTTGGGAACTACATGTCTTATCTAAATTAATTATGGGCTATATTATTTAATTTTAATTTTGTCATTACTCCTTTAATAACTCACTCTATGATTTAATGGTACTTTAAAGTTGCAATAAACACTACAAACTTACATGAAAACTTTTTCACAGTCACTTAAATCTGACGGACTTTTCTCAAGGACTTTAACGTGGAAGTCCTCTAGTCCTGCAAAAATACCTTTAAAATAATTCGTAGTTATATTTATAGTGAGTGTGCAAAGTCAAATTACGTTAATAGAATAAACAAATGAATGCTTGTTAATAGTAATTAATTACATTCACTTTATTTTTAAACTAGCCTCTGCGCGCGACTTCGTTCGCGTGGACATAGTTAATTTGGGCTAACTAATATGCAGCGAAAGCTCTCAAGAGGAAAAACACCCCGATTTTTAAACATTATTCATTGTTGCTCCGCTTCTGTTAGTCTTAGCGTGATGATATACAGCCTATAACCATCCTCTATAAATGAGCTATTTAACAATGAAAGAATTATTCAAATCGGACTAGTAGATCCTGAGATTACCCCCTACAACGTCACAATTCACAATTCACAACGTCACAAACTCACAAACTTTACCTCTTTATAATATTAGTATAGATTGACTCTATCTATCCTTTTTTTGCTCGATCTGACTACAATATTGGCCTAGCAAGGCCTTAACAGCTTCGCCTGTGGACTATTAAGGCGAACACTTAAGGCACTCAGCCGATATTCCAAATCTATTCCAAAATCCACTACTTTGTCATACCACAAAAGGATTTGAAATGTAATAGATTTCGCACAGCCACATGGCAAGAATAAGAGTAATGCATGGTGCAGCAGTAAAGTGACAGGTTCGCCATGAATTCCATGTATTGAATATAATCCGAAGCGGCAATTACAATACAGAATTACCTATATCGAGTTTTTTTCGTTTTTTCGAGTCTCGAGTTGTTTCCTATTTCTTTTCCCAATACTATTGAAGGGAACAAAACGAAAGACATGTTACTCAAGTAGGTCAAGCCATTTATAATTTTTAGAAACTGACACATATACAAATTCCCAAAAAAAATATCTAAATTTTTATAATGACCCACATATTCTTAGTAACTACCCATTATAAATGTTCTACAGATATAAAAGACGTAACTGTTAAAGATAAAATATATCTACATAGTTACTTCATTCTATTCCACAACATCCGCTCATAGAAATTCATTCGGAAACACCATCAATCCATTACGTGATACCAATAAATGGATATAGAAACGCTGTAGACGCGACCCTCTGTCAATTATGGAACAATTTGAACATATGAAAACTGATATTTTGAAACAGCATGCAATAGCTTTAGCGCTCGTCGGATGGTCGACCCACCAATTTTGTTCGTAAATGGAAAACGTAATCCGTTTTGACAATTCTATTTTGATGATGTTCCGCGTAACTTAATTTGCCACAGGTGACTCGACGGTTTATGGAACTCGAAATCATTTTTTTAAGAAAACAATTATCGTATTATCTTCTAGTCTTTTCCGTATTCAGTATATTGAAAAACATTTCTAATAATTCAGATTAATTGACTAATGTATTAATGCACGTTGATTTTGTTACTAAGACTATCTATACATATAATAGGAATATAAATCTAACGTGTCTGTAATTTGTCGATTCTCGTGAAAAAAAAATATTGCAGGAGTCTAGAAATAAGTAATAGAATACATTTAAATTATTTTTAGAAATGTCTGTCTAATTGTTTGTATGACCACGTATCACTGCTAAAGTACTGAGTTCAATAAAATCAATAAAATCTACTATATCGAAAGTTATTGTAATTTGAATGACGACTGGAGTTAAGTACGAGAGAAGAGTAGTAATATTTACTAATATCATAAAGCTGGAGGGTTTGTTTGTTTAGTAGGTTGAACGCGCTAATCTCAGGAACTATGTATTTGATTTAGTGTTAGAGAGTTCATTTATCGAAGAAGGCTATAAGTTGTATATCATCACGCTACAACCAATAGAAACAACATCAATGAAGAATGTTTCAAAAACGCTTATTTTTCTTCTGAGAGCTTCCGCTGCGTATTAGAGTTAGCCTAAAGCAACTATTACCCGCGAACGAAATCGCGGGCAGAAACTAGTCTAATAATAAAGTTGAACAATATTCAAGTTTTCCTAGAAAGTGAGTGTACGGTGGATAAATTTAAACAAATACTCCAAATTCAGTTAATTGCGTGCAATAGTTGAGAAATCTTTTTTATTAAATGATGGTTGTCGCCAAGCATTGGAGGTAAAATAATTTCGCATTTTGTCTTTGTCGAACTGACTAACGTTATTGGCCTGACGGGCCTTCATAGATTCACCGGACTCCAACTTTCATTCCTTTTCCTTTACAATACAGACTCTAATACCAGACTGTACACTTAATTCTAATACTGAAGTGGTGGTGCAATGCATAGCAAGAATGTCTCAAGCAAGTAGTAGTCTTATGAGTCCAAAAGGCTATCGATTGACACATGGCTGGCTCACAATGGATCTTACAGTTAAGATGAGTGACCTAAGACAGAAAATACAAGAGTTTCTTCAAGAGATCTTGCATAGTTTCTCTTGAAGCAACCTTCCTACATGTTTTAATGTGTGGTAAATTCTCCCAAGATTATTAATTTCTTAGTAGAAATTAATTCTGTATATGATAGCGCGACCTTGTAGAGTAGTTTAACAGCCAAGTGCTCTCCATCTACGTTATGGGATCTATGAGACACATATAGATATGGATTTTAGTGTCTAGCTCCATGTGTACCGAAAAGACGGAAAAAGAAACGCACCGCCTACAGTAAAAGTAGCATCAATATTCATCCGACTTATAAAGATAAATATTTAACCCGACTTTTACCCGAACATTTTCGATAGCATGCATACATATCTCTCCAATAATGTAATTAGTGCGAACAAATATGGAGCGGAAGTTTTCATTAGAAAAAAAAAAAAAAACAGAATATGGCTCATAAGGGCATTAAAATTAGGATGCAGGCCGCTCATATCAGTAAAAAGAGATGTTAAAATTTTCCCCGCTGTGGTTTCTTCTAATGTTCTGTGTACTTATGTAAGATGTTTTTAGAAAGTAATAGAAGAAAGTGAACAATCAAAATCTTTAGCAACAGAGTGAGCTAGGTGTGTCCACGATAATGGAACGGTTTAAAATGATCAATTTGACAAAAGAACTAGGTACTCTCCCGATATAGGTCACCTGAACCCAAGCTTTCGAGACGATCTTATTTTTTTTTTTCGAACAGCGATAGGATCTCCTTATCTAGTTCAGTCATGATGAGAGCCTCACAGCAACTGAATATACACTGACCAATTTCGAAAGATAACAAAGACTCATTGCGATGGATTTAAACATATACGTGGAGGTCACAACATTGTGATATATGTTATGATTTTGGGGTGTAAGGGGTGTCGAGTAACATCTTAACACTTGAGACACCCAAGCCAACCTCACCTGCACGTGGTGCACCCTGCTGATCAACGAACGAGGCAATGGCGATAGCGGGGTGGTAGGGTTATACAGCCCGACTGGGTCGCAACCACCATGTACATGGTGAAAAAGCCCATCATAGTGACTAGCTTTTGCGCGTCGCGTTTCGGGATCAGCCTGTGCATATCCAGTACCGGGTGACTTTCGTCATTATGGCCGGCATGACAGCGGCAACCGACGATGGATGATCTATCTCGCGGTGGTCGCCACTGTTCTTGGATTGTACTATGCTTACCATCAGGCATAGTGCAGTCACTTTGTCGTGCTTCAATAAAAAAAAATACATTATAAATATTTTCAAATTATTCTCCCCTTTTATTAAAGTTAGTTAAATTTTACAACTCCAAAAAAAATGTAGCTAACTAAACTCGAAAACGATAAAAATCATAAATTATAAACAAAACTACGTTTGTTTCTTCTGCAAAACTCCCGTGTACTAGCAACCCTCGAACAGAGCATGGTCATTAATCATAATCATCTTTGCGATGATATCGCGGCCGGCCCCACTAGCGGCCATTTAGTCACCCTCCATTTAACTTCTGTTGTGAATATTTTGTACTGAGAAACATACTAAGCCTGGGGTGTTTCATAACAATTAGGTATAAGATGTTCTTCGAATTTAATCACGAATAAAATTCGGTGAAGTATAGTTGACCCTACATGAAGTAAGCTAGTGACTTCTTTAATAGGTAAATTCATATCACTCATACTTTCTTGGTCTACAAAGTGATTTCAAAGGAATTTGATGAAAATAAACAGTTAATAATTGCGAAGTGCTTGTAATCGGTGTTAGAAACTATAATAAGGCTGTTAAAAAGCCTATTATGAGAAAATATTGTGTATAAATTAAACTGAATTTCATCTCGCCCTTGAAATTTTATATGAAATTAATAAAAACAAAATTGTCCAAAGTCATTCGTATATAAATCAGTACTCAAGTTTAGTGACTTGCAACATTTAGAACGTCTTTCATCGTAAACGTTTCGACAGCCTTTGATGGGTTTTCACTTCCGAATCATTTGATGCACCCGTAATTTTAACATTGAAGGATTTTATTATTACACTAGCGGACTCGGCAAATGTTGTCCCACCCTGATTATAAAAAAAAACCTTTAACAAATTATACCAAATCATTCCTTATTAAACACTTTATCTATTGATGAAAACCGTATGAAAATCCGTTTAGTAGTTTTTGAGTTTATCGCAACCATACGTCTTGACAGAAAGACGCGGTAGGGGACTTTGTTTTATGCTTACATGATTAGTTATAAACATATTTTAGTCAAATTATTTATAGCGTAAAATGTCGTGAATTATAAACTAAATCCTGTGAATGTTCTCAAGATATCATTACATAGTATAAAACCAGACCCGCGCCACGTCTGTCTGTCTATCTGTTCGCAATAAACTCAGAAACTACAGAACGGATTTTCATGCGGTTTTCACCAGTACATAGAGTGATTCACGAAGACGATTTAAGTATATAATTTATCAAAGATTTTAAATTAATTACCAGGGCAGAACAACGTTTATTAGGTATGCTAGTTATATCATAAATTGTGTTATAAATTCTTCACATATAGAATATAAAAAAGGGCCAAAGATAAAAAAGAAGGATCAAAGATAAAAAACCTAATTTTTGTGCTATTGGGAGTGCTGATTCGGAAAATAATAATCATATCACCTATCAATTTATTTATATAGTTCAGGATTGGATGCTATGTTATTATATACCTACTTGTCGCCATGTTCTTTAGTCAACCACAAGAATTCAAAAAGCTTTCGTATTTCATATGTGAACAGCAGAGCGATAGATCCCTACTCGACAAAAAAATATAGAACTTTCAAAAAATTTCGCACCTGGCAAGAAGAAAGGTCTGTATAAGTCTTGAATAGACAAAAAAAACTATTACACATAACTTTGAGCTAATGAAAAAATTCGTTAAAATCTTGCCTTACTACTGCCCTAAGTATGCGACTCGTAGTAGACGATTTCCAATTCCACCAAACACTCAAAACCTACTTGGCCGTTAATACACGCTTGGCCATCGTTTACACTGGTTTACCGCGATTCAATTACAAACGTATTTGCTTAACGTCGTTGTAATGGAATCACTTTACAACATCAATCAATATCTTCAGCTGGAATTCTCTGATCAAGATTCAGTCAATGAGGTTTATTTGTGTTAATTCGTGTGTCACCCTTACTTCGAGGTTCTTTCTATATTCATCGTTATTATCGACAATTTAGACAATATATCTTCGTCTGATGTTTTTTTGATATCAAAATTATCGGACAGTTACAGTACCTATTGTGTAGGTGGTAGAGCCATGCTAAAGTTATTTCTGGTTTCTTCATGAATGGGTCGGCTCGCTGAAATAACAATGTTTGCACCTCCACCTTCCCCTCCCTCCCCATTTCCCAAACACAGGCTGGTAACGCACTTGCGACTCCTCTGGTGTTGCTAGTATTTATGGATGGTGGTGATCACTTAGCATCAGGTGACCCGCCTGTTTATTTGCCTCCTACGACATACAAAAAAAGTATCAGGAACATAAACACTATTCAGATTTTTAGTCGCTTGGCATTAGTTTATGATTTAATCGAAGAACAGTTGGCATATTTTCTCTTTGCTGTTATACGCATCCGAAACAAAACTGAGTTTGCCAACCACAAAGTTTTTTTTTTTTAACTTTATTTTTGGCAATTAATCTTTCAGATTATTACTGCCATCGTCACGTAATCGATAATATTACAAGCGTCGTGCAATCACTTCAATATTGCGTCGTGTGAGTCAATATTCTAACAAGATGGTGGATCCTTTATTAGAACCTGCTAGGGGGTCTTTGTGGCATCTCCGAATTTCATGCTCCGTGGTATTATTTTCTATTCACTTATGCACAATAAACTAACTAGAGTACGGAAAACTCCACCAAATTTACAAAATATGGAGTCCAATAACATAAGATTATGAATAAAATATAAAATCCTGACAGACTAAAATCCCGCCAAAAACTCCAAACCACAAAGTTATGAAACTCAAAGTTTTTTAATATGAAAACTTATCCTTCTAGAGACCTATAGTGTAACGCAATCGTACTTATATGTGATTTCAAATACATCCGATTCCATGTATGCTAAATTCATAATAATAATTATCCATATATAAAGATATATATATATAACAAACATTAATAACAAAGAAAAAAAATAAACGGTCTTATTACAAAAAAGTTAAATACGTATTAAAAACTTGCTTTAAAAAGGTTTCGTAGTAAATACATCGAGCTCGCCCGAGGCAAGTTTGCGTTATCCTTTTTTCGCTAGTCTAACCTAGCCTAACCAAACCGAGATAAAAGAGCAAGATGGCGAATATTCAGCGAGCGCGGTGCATTTAAAACGTAACATTTTTAAAGCAAGTATTTAATATGTGTTTAACTTTTTTGTAATAACACCGACAATATTTTTACTAGTATCGTTTAACTTCAGCCAACAAGTGGGCTCTTGTATAAACGTTACTGGTACATATCAAATACGAAACTCGACGGTGAAGTCTCGTCTAAATAGTCGAATTATATTTTTCATGCATTTTGTTTATCAGAAATCGAAAACAAGTATGTACTTGCCCTACAAAACCACCCTAACTGTACAAAAAGCGAATATCCCTCGTAACAATTTTATAGTTTCGACAGTAACTATGTAAATTACACTCATAATTCCAGTTATATTCAAATTGAAACAATAGCGCCCTCTAACGGCCTCCGTCGCCTTTGTTAATATTATAATAAAGTAATAATTGTTAATGACACTCGAGTCCCGGGCTGTCGCGCCCGTATTACCGTGCGGGGCGATTTCCTCGATGTGACCCCCTCTTAATAATTAATAATACAATAATTGACGTCATCAGACATGATTAAATATGATTTTCTTTTGTTTTTATTCCAAATTGACGAATTTACTATACTGAGTCACAGTACACATAACAGACAGTACGGAAACTACCTATACACTCTCGCACCGGCACACACACACAAATATGCGCATTGACGAAACCCTTAAGCGGTTTTCGCGGTGGTGTCCATAGAATTCCTTTCAAAACCTCTTGTCGATACACATATTTGTGTGAGTGTGCCATTTTCGAGCGTTTGTTTGTAGTTTCCGTACTATCTTTCATATTCATAATGTGACTAAGTGAATGAGCAGTCTTGTTATTTCGGGTTGAACAAGAGATTTTCCCCACAAAACGGGTAAACAGATATAAATATAGAATAAAGTTACTTTATTCAAACGGTTCGGAAAACAACCCAGTCATCGAGAAGAACCGATAAGAAACTCGATCTGGTTTATCTTTTTAACAAATATATATATATATATATTATTTAGTATATATTATGTATATGTCACAAACGTTTTTAATGGATGCACAGAGATGAGTCAACTTGAATGATATACAAACATACGAGTATGTATGGAGACAGTAAGAAATTTAAAAATATAATAATAGTAATTATGATAACTTAATATGTTTAAATTATAATGCAAATTAAGTTTACTACTTATTATTACTAAATATCCGTGCGGATGTTGTCCTACCCTGATAATAAAAAAGCCTATTATCCGACCGCAGCGCCACCTAACAGATCCAATTGCAAATCTAAACCATTCTCATATCCACTGGAACATGTAGGTATACAAAATTTCATCAAAATCGGTCCAACCGATCAGGAGGAGTTCAATGACATACACACGTACAGAAGAAGTTTTTATACAAAGATATTCTATTAGAATGACCATAACACGTCTTAGAGTGTTCTATTGATAAAATCCGCTTTGCTTAGCCCCGCTTCTATATATTACTGGGATATTCACTTAAGAAGGTATCAGAATAACCGAGTGGTAGTGACTAGGTTTGCCAGTATCTATGCTAATGCAGATACCTCGCGGCCCCATGGGCTCATTACGGCCCATTGTAATGCAATCTATGCAGCTTATCTTGGGTTTTTTCGGTCGACAGTGTTGTTGATTTTGTAACCATGGTGACGGCTATCTTTAAATAGGATAAGGTATAGCTATGGCATTCCGTTACTGCAAAATTTCTATAGTTTATTGTACTGCCAAATAGTTAACCCCGGTGTCGTAGACTTCATTCATGCTAGAATCAAATGTTGTCTTTGTTTAGTTAAGATATGGCCGTATAGCCGAAAAGTAGAGTATAGCGGTCAGGAACGTGTTTTGGAAATAAGAGACTCCCTTTATTCAGTAGGATAAAACAAGAGGTTAATTTAGTAAGATAAAATAATATAATAACAAAGTTCTTAAATAAAACGTAAAAAAACGACAAAGTATTTTTGAAGTTATACTTCTTTTGGTGCGTTTGGGTAAAATGATGAGAGTAAATTTTTACGATGCGCGCGCACACCGTCACGAAAAATCGGCACCCTGAAGTTTGCTATAGTCAACATTTTGTTTCTTTGTATTTGTGGTTTGTATCACTTTGTATTAAAACTTTCAATGTATGAAATATTTTTTTCTATTGTTAGTGTCGTTTTTTCTACAAACGTAGAATAAGGCGAAAGATAAAAAAATTAGAAGATTTTTATTTTATTTTATTTTTACGCTACAGAAGTATAAATTCTAACGCATGTACATAAGTACGCACACACTTTTTTTTATCAAGGTCGCTACTTCAGTCATAGAAAGTTTAAATATTAATATTACGCTTAATGTTGCTACATTATCTTATAACTTATGATATCATTTTAAAGTCATAGTATTCCCTCTGTTATTATCTTATTATTATTGTTTACTTACTTTCCTGTTTACAGATAATCATGTGAAAACGCATAGTGTTACTTTTAGAAAATAAAATAAAAAAACTTTTTAAGAGTGTAATTCTTCATTGCTTCAGACTTTTTTATGTAGAGAAGAATATCTAAAGGTCTGATAGTTGTTTTAAAATTCATCGTATATTTAACTAGTTCATACTCGTTAGAACAATAGGTATTCGTATTTTATAGCTATATTTTCAACGCTAGTAAGGGACATGACTGATTTAAATTGAAAATACTGAGTACTGGATGCTGTTGAATCTTAAAATTAGTTTCCACCATAAATCCGTTGTGTGTCCTAAGGATATTGCGACGTTCCAACTATTTCTACGCTAAATGTTAATTTGTATAAGATGATATGACGCGTATTATATGTAAACCAAACCAGTATAATTAATATTGATAGTAGTAAAATTAACTCAGATAATTTTGTTCCAGATCCTTACCAAATGTTCGGACCAACAAGTAGTCGATTAGCGAATTCAGGTGAGTAATATTTACAGAAAACCATTCGTGAAGCTTCTAATACATAGAACACAATAAGTTACAGCAATTCTAAGATAAATTAAGAAAAACAAATATTAGTTTTATTGAGGGTTACGTACAAACTCACCTAATCTTAGTATAACAACACACGGAAATATAAGGTGCTGATATGCAACTGTCATTATGTATGGATATGGCAGTAAGGTAAGTGGTAAATTTTTACTGTTAGGGTTATAACTTACGAACGAGTATCAAAAGACACCCAACGGCCTAGCTGGTGTTTTATCATGGTGTTTTCCTTCACTAAAAACCCCAAACGCACTTCAATATTAACACAATTGCTTTATTAAAATACAGAATTATAAGTGCAGATGCTTTCTAATACGTTTCATTGAAGAACATTCGCATTAATTAATTTAGGATTGTTTAAATATAATAAAATTGGTTTAAATATATTAGTAATACTGCTTTCATTAGTAATCATATTGTAAATATCTGAAAAATCGATTAAAGTTTTAAAGAAACTATATGTCATTATTTCAATAGTTATTTGTAACATTTGTTTACTGTACATGTAAGATTAGCAACTGCCCCTAGCCTTATTTGTGTTACAATAAGGTATATTGCTACTGAGAGAGTTGGTTTCTATCAATAAAAAATCAGAATTGGATTACTTATTACAAACGTGCAAACTCATATAATTATAATATAGATATCTATAATACCTCGGAGTAAAAATACCGTACCCCTTACACGCACCTAGGGGTGTCACGTGTATTTCTGAATCGTGCCAATAAATGTGACACGCAATGTTAGATCTCGGTGATTACACGTCACTACTTGTGGGAACGAAACTAGGAATGTCACGGAAAAATTTTACGTAGCTTCTATCGTGAATAAGTACGTCATTCGCAATCTAATAAACAAGTAAAGTTTGTGAGTTTGTGACGTTATACGAGATAATATCAGGAACTACTGATCAGATGTCAAAAATTCTTTCAGTATTATATACCACATTTATCTAGGTAGGTTATAGGTTATATCATCTCGCAAAGACCAATAGGAGCAAAACACCGATGAAAATATTTCAAAATCGGGATTTTTTGCCTCTTGAGAGCTTCTGCTGCGTGTTAGCGTTAGCCCAAAGTAACTTTTACTACGCGAACGAAGTCGCGTGTAGGGGCTAGTGATATTATTAGTAAAAAGCTGTAGGTACGTGATATTTTAATGGAACGATAATGCATACATATACATATATACGTAAATTAATATTGTAGCGCCATCCTATCTTAGATAAAATGTGGAAGTAAGGTGGTATATATTTAATATTCGTGGTGAAAAATAAAGTTATATATTGCTTAGATCTGCCCGTCAAAATTAAAGGATAATCAAAACAGACAGGACATATTTACTTGCCACCTGAGACACAGGATTACCTCATTTAGGTGGCAGTGGTCATATGTAGAATCCAACAATTTTGAATCAACTTTCTGATAGTTTGCGGTCCATATTTTGAATTTGAGAAATTGTATAATATTATAGTATTTTATTTTACAAAAAATCCGCGACATCATATATCTAAGTTTAATAATATCCAAGCCAAGGAAACGGTTTTTTATGTCAAAAGTGAAATTAGTTTTACAAGATTAAGTTTTGGTACAGATTGAATTATTATAAAAACTAATAGCTAAATCAAAATGGAAATTTCATGACAATAAAATTTCCTTTCCAAAGCAACTTTATTGAAGGAGTTGGTCAGAAGATAATGCAAAATAAAAATTGTAAGCCATTAAAATTATTGCTTTGTCACTGACGCTGACCGTGCGAGAATAACAGGCGAGGAACGCAGGTGAGCCGTAAGGGATGCAGGAGCAACCCAAGTGGTACTAGGAAGACATTTCTTGCTAATATAAATAGGTACATATTTTTTCCCTCAATTGGACCCAATAGGTGGTGTTGCAATCACTTTCTAGGCTTATTTAAGAAGATTTTCACGTTTGGAAATACAATTGAAACCAAAGATAACCGTTTTGGCTCAGATGAAGTTACTTTTTTTTCTCAAATCGATTACGCTATTGATCTTCCAAGGCCTTAACAGCTTCACCGGACTACTACCACGGCTCAGCTAGTTGCTTATAGACTAAGGAACACTATTGGGTTCCCACGTACAAAATTATTTTAAAATTGGATGTCATTTTTGAATAAAATCCTAATATAGCAACAAATAGACAAAAAAAATCTGTAATCGTAATAATAGTTACCTACCACAAAAAATGTATAGATAAAAAATACTACATATTTATTAATATGGACAGATTTACTTTAATTTTTTTTACAAATAACTACATAAACTTCTGAATATAAGTTATTTTTGGTTCAAAAACTGATTAATATGTTTTGTAATAGTCGATGATATTTTTTTTATCCACTGTTAATACTCAACAACGGTCTTAATTATGTGCTCAAAAGATTTTGTTGTTTTTTAATTACCGAAACAGGAAATTTCTATTTTTTTTTGCAATAATGCCAATACCATACGAGTAGTCATTTTAAATGAATATTATTAATTTGCACCTCATAAAGCAATATTTACGTGATCAACCCTCGTGGAAGTCAAGCGGTAATAATTCAAAGTGTAGTCGATGAAAGTCACAACATATGCTTATAGTTTTTTCTGCGCCACATCACATTGTTTCAATTTTTGGTTAAACTTATCTTTTTATTTTTTTATTTTTTTTCGAAATGTCTACGCTATTGACCCAGCAATGTCTTAACAGTTTCACTGGACTACTAAGGCGAGCGCTTAAGGCACTCAACCGATTTTATTTTGGCAACCAGCTCAAGGGTGCACGACACACCTCGGCTTGGCTGTCGACCTATCTTAGCTAACCCAGCTAACTATTCATATCTGTATGAGTTGTTGACACGTATATATGTACCAAGCATACACGCCTCAACAATTCCTCCATATATTTATTATCGGAAAATTGAGAGTTTTTCAGTTCGATAAGGGAAAAAAAGTAAACGCTTCCACTTCCATGTGTAAGCGTGTAGGCGTGCACGTGTGTGGGGGTGATCGTGTAATGTTGTAGCAGTGATGTATATTTGTGTGTCACCGTATCGCGCTAGCAACGCACTCAAGGGCTCCCTACCGAGGGATCGAACCTAGGCTTGAGCCGCTGCCGTGGGAGGCCTAATCGGGTATTATCTTTTTAATATACGACATATGTATGTTAAGAAGTAGATAGAATTGTTTTGTAAATCAACATTTGGTAACTATATTGGACAATTATAATTGCGTTTATATTCACTTATATAAAGACCCCAGAGACAATTGTATGTATCCCAGAGCAATTTTATTATCTAAACTGATGATATAATTATTCACAAACTTATTTAACTTGTTATTTTAATTAAGCATTCCGAAAAAGGTCTGTATTAAATCGAAATTAAAACACAAGCGAAACCGCGTGACATAGTTAATATAATAATAATATAACCCCACAAATACTGAATATTATTAAATACAGTCTTTATATAATATAGCTAACAATTATTATCAAAGACAATATGGCGACATTTATGTATATAGGTATAATTATTTTTAACAATAATTCTATTATACATTTAAAAGAATTTCTACAAGAGATTCTACATAATCCATAACCATATAATTTTCAAATCAAAGTGTATAATTTAGTGTCAATAAATCTTTCAGATTGTGCGCGCCAGCACTGACATCGCCCCGCACGTGGGTGCGAGCTAAAAACAATTATAACCACGTGGCAGCCCTGCCCTGGTAATTACTATCCGTTCACACGGTTCAACCGCTCACCTGACTTTTGACTTATAATAATTAGTACCGGGGCGGCCGAGCCTAGTTATGTTTCACATAAAAAAATGTTTAAAAAAGATATCTCTCTTATAATGATAATAATAAAATTATTTATTTAATCGAAATAAGTTGTTAGGTTTGCCTTACAAAATTATCATTAAAAAAAAGTTTTCAATGAATAAAATCTAGCTAGATCGATTTATCATCCCCGAAACTACCCACATAGTAAGTTTCACGGAAATAGATGAGGCTGTTTCCAAGATCCTGAATATATACAAATATAAAAATATAAAAGAATTGCTCGTTTAAAGGATTAGATAGATACAGGTCATTATATTGTAAATATTAGTGCTAATTTCAATATAAAATATCCGACCACTATATACACGATACAAAATCTTTTAGGATATACAGAAATTCTATACTATACTAATAGCATACCAAACTTATAACTTAGAAGGATAAAGTTTTATATTGTAAAATTAAAATTTCTATTCACGTTAGCTGGTTTTATTGAGGTATAAATAACATGCACTCACAATTATGATTCCTAAGAATATTCATAACATGAATATTTAAATGAGTGTCTATTAACAAGATTATAAACCATTCTTCACCATTACTATTGAAGCGGATATAAAAACCTCTCACATCCTGCAACATGTCTAAACAGTTTCCCACA
The DNA here is from genome assembly GCA_014332785.1 of Antheraea mylitta. Classification (NCBI taxonomy): domain Eukaryota; kingdom Metazoa; phylum Arthropoda; class Insecta; order Lepidoptera; family Saturniidae; genus Antheraea; species Antheraea mylitta. Next base: position 10,185,378 of record JACEII010000031.1, on the reverse strand, counting down.
TTTATAGTAAACCAAAGGACACAATATTTTGGTGATCGCAGGAATAATTGCACATAGTAAAACCAATGAGGCATGCGCAGGACAATGAAGCGAATGAGCCGCAATGCATTCGCTACAAACGTTGTGACATGAAAGCAGATTCAGAGATAAATCTTGCAAACATACGCTCATGTGATCTTCCTTTAAGATTGTACTGTTCGCAAACAAAAATAACTTATTTTTACAACAATAGTAATGTAACTTTTTTTCCTTACATTATACTGTTATTTTATTATTTTTATGGAATAATAGCTAGTACTAAGTCTTCCCGTGAATAATCAACTCACAATATACAGAGTTAAAATTTTTATCTAATAATTTTGTCTAATTTGTATCTTACAAATGTAGTGCATCTCGTCTGTTTAGATTTTCGTGGTGTAAACAAATAAAGTTATAATTAACTTTTAAAACTTTATATGTCTTTATAGATTATGTCAATATTATGATGTGTTTTATTAATTTTATTGAAACTTTTATTCTTCATTTGTAAAGTTTAACGACAATATTACCGAATGTTGAGTGACAATGTAATCAAAGATGGTTATAATTTGCCTAAAAATATAACAAGATCTCAACTGTTATTACTAAATTAGACAAAAAAAAAATTGCTTGAAGACAGACTTGCAACTTAGTAGTGGTATTTTGTACGAATAGGGGAAAACACCTACGATTATGTTACGGTTGTAGAATTAAAAAATATATTTATTATTAGTGCGGCATCTTTCAGCAATTGTGAATTTGGTTATACCATTGTAGTATGTTATTTACTTAGATAATTACCATATACTCATCTGTACTTACTAATATTTTAAATAGGTAAAGTTTGTGACGTTGTAGGGGGTAATCTCAGGAACTACTGATCCGATTTGAACAATTCTTTCAGTCTTATATAGCTCATTTATCGATCAAGGTTATAGGCGATATATCATCACGCTAAGACTAATGGAGCGGAGCACTTATACTAAAAGTAATAATTACAAATGTTTTAGTGTACTTTTATATTGGAATAGGTAACCAATAAAATACGAACACATCATTGCAATTGCATAATAGAACTTTGTTGAGAAATTGAATGCAGTCAAGTAGAAGGCGTTAAAAGAAAATTATAATACTTGACTAATTTTTTTTTATTTAGTTTTATTTCGTCTGTTCTGCTGACGGTAAGTACGTTCGTTCTACACGAGTGCACAGCGGTGCGCGGTCGTGCCCGAATGTTACATGCCCGTGCAATATCGCTACACGTTACCCTAGCAGGGTTCGACCCCACTAAAGAAATGGTTCTTACAGCTTTAACTTTTATTTAAGTGGCAGAGGATTTTTTTATTTGCTCATAATATTCCATTAATATCAATGACGTAACTAATACAATATCTTGTGGAATAAAAAATCTACACTTATATACTAATTTACACACATTATATAAATTATTATTTTAAGTGTAAAAAACGCAGATAAATGTATCATAATTTATTTACTAGGTCTACATATTTTTTTAATTTATGTACTAACTTACACGCATTACGTAAATTATTATTTTAATTGTAAAAAACGCAGATAAATGTATCCTAATTTATTTACTAGGTCTACATATTTTTTTAATTTGTTTCCAAAGGGAATGAATTATTTATGAGAAGTCTTTTATCATGTTAAACTTTGATATTTCATAACACAAAGCAGAACTTGCACTACTAGGAAGCACAGAAAGATTTTATAGTTAGATATTGAGAGCTAAGACATATTTTTTGGAAAATATTAACGTCGTTACGAAAGTAATACTGTTGTACGATTCGATTGCATCTATAAACAAAATAACACATTACAGGTTCAGGCCAGATTCAGTTGTGGCAATTTCTCCTTGAACTGCTGAGTGACTCCAGCAATGCTGGCTGCATTACCTGGGAAGGAACCAACGGCGAATTTAAGCTTACAGATCCAGATGAGGTTGCAAGGCGATGGGGCGAACGGAAATCAAAACCCAACATGAACTACGACAAGCTAAGCCGGGCTTTAAGGTAACATGCAAGACAAATCGTCTCTGCCGTGCGATTTATCGGGTACCCATTTGCTATGCGACTATTACATGTGCGATTTTATTTGCTCTAGCCATTGTTTTCGTAATTTATAAAAGTTATGTAATTAAAATGAATGCAATTTGTATTAATAACATTGAAGTTATATGTTATATTTAAAGAAGTTAACCTCAAAGTTTATTTGAATCATTCTGATCACACTTTCATCACTGATTTAGCTAACTAGTGTGATAGGAAATATATAAGTACCCCACAGGGTTACCAATCACAAATATTCCAAAATCTTTATAAATAAAAACTCTGCAAAGTTTTTCTTTATTACCGCGTACCAAGATATATAAATATGTATTGTTCTATACCTAATATTTAATAATGCAATAAAATTTTGTGCAGATACTACTACGATAAAAACATAATGACAAAAGTGCATGGAAAAAGATATGCATACAAGTTCGATTTCCAAGGGCTGGCTGCTGCAACGCAGCCCGCGGCTAGCGACCCAACGTACAAGTATCAAAGTGATCTCTTCATGAGTTCCTATCACCATTCCGCTAAACTATCTTCCTTCATGGCTCCACATGCTGCCATGCCAACATCCACAGGTAAATACATTTTCTATAACAACTTATGCTACTCCAAGCGAAGGTAAATGTAAATAGTTAAATTATTTCCAAAGATTTATACGGATAGTTTTGTAATATTTTAAAACTGTCATTCGGATTTTGAACCAATATGTTTTCGTCTTAGATTTGATACCCTGAATAAATAAATTTCTATGTGTATAAACGAATATTACCAGGTCGACCCAGCCTAGCTTGGTTCTTTAAAAATCATTTTTGAATTAAAATAAACTGTTAGGTTTGCCTCACAAAATTAGCATTTTTTTACCAAAAAAAAGTATATTAAAAAAGGTATCTTTTCTGTTGTCACTCGGATTCGAACTGGGGTTAGACGGAGTTTCGTAGCAACCGATTTCCATCTGAGCTATTTTTGCTTTGACACCGGCGGCAAAACTTACCTTTTATATTCTAGCTATATTTTTTCATTGCCCAAGAACTCAGATTTTTTTTCTATGAATGAAATCAAGATAGATCGATTTATCATCCCCGAAACCACCTACACACTACGGAAATCGCAAACGTCGTTTCAGAGACCCTGAATATATAACAATATAAAAATATACAAGAATTGCTCGTTTAGATGAATCAAGTCGGTACCGTTTTCTTCTCTGATTGTTCATAAATTCCCTTTTTTCCTTAACACCAGCTTGTCAAACCATTTATTTTAATACTATTTGTACACCCTTTGTAAAAAAACGATAGTATTGATACTTAATAAAATAATGAATTCTGATAGAATTCCGATGACCAGACGACCGCTAGTTTAATAAACTTGCATCCACAGAGAATTGTTTATACTTTTCCAATCGTCCGCAACATTAGATGTATGTTAGAGAACTGTTGAATTAATTAAATATATTCATATAGGGCATATTTAAATTTAAATACCTGGTTACAAAGATGACATGTAATGAAAATTATAAAAATGATTTATTTTATTAAAAACCGAATCAACTTATAACTTTGTAAATAAATGTGTAATATCATGCACCCTTCCAACACAGAGTACGACACCGTGTAGATAATCTGCATTTCTCGGTGCTAATGCCTCCGTACACTCGCCTGCACAAATATTTGCACAACTCTTGAAACGGGTTGTCATTGGCACAGTTGTCGAAATACTTGACTTAATGGAACTACACTATTTATACTAAACGTAGGGCTTTCCAACTTCATTTTAAAGGCTAACTCAAATAAGGGTGAATGTAAATACCGATTTTTATTCGAACTGACTACGCTATTGATCTAGCACGGTCTTACCAGCTTCACCGGACTACTAAGGCGAGCGCTTAAGGCACTCAGCCGATTTTATTTGATAACTAGCTCGAGGGTGCACGGCACACCTCGGCTTGGGCTGTTGCCTGATATTCCTACCGATTATGTAGTAATAATTAATTGACAAATTTGTTTTATATTTTCATTACAAGTGATAACCGTTCTATGTTAATATTTATTCAGTATATAATTACGTATAATATAGATTTATATGGGTACCTACTTTGTAATAATATTATTTGAATGTTTACCTAAATAGAAAGGAAAGGTATATATCTTTATAATTTCAAATCATGTCGCACATAGACTTGCAAAATAATCGTGCTATACATATATAAATATTATTGATATCTTTGAACTCTTCTATAAATTTATAAATTCCTGAATGATAACAATATCTTTAATGAGTATACATTAAATCGATTTTTATATAAGAATTAGTATTTAAAATATTCCTGATTCATATGTACCTGCTGTTTAAAATTAAAGTAAAAATATAAGAATTATCATGCTAGGTAACTTACTGGAATACTTCAAAGGCAATTAAAGCCAACGGTACAAAAAAAAAATATTATTAAAAAAATGCACGAGATATATTCTCAGGCAAATAACTAATGCATAATATTTCTCAGATTCATAGTCCGGTGGTAGATTTGACGTACATAAGCGCATTCTCAGGACTAAAATAAAATAAAGTATTATTCATTTTCAAAATGTCATTAAAATCGGTTTAAACATATCAGAGATTAGTCGGAGTAAAAGACGGCCCATCAATTTTATTTATATGTAAAAATTTAATAAACTTCAATTTTTTTTGTTAGGTACATGCAACGTAATGCATAATAATATCTACTTAGCTCTGTAGTTAAATATTGTTATAAATGATCGGTGTTATTACAAAAAAGTTAAATACGTGTTAAATACTTGCTTTAAAAAGGTTTCGTACTAAATGCACAGCGCTCGCCTTTATCAAGTTCGCGATATCCTGTTTTCGCAAGTCTAACCTAGCCTAACCAAAGGGAGACAAAAGAGCAAGATGCCGAACATTCAGCGAGCACGGTGCATTTAAAACTTTATCTTTTTAAAGTAAGTATTCAATACGTATTTAACTTTTTTTAATAGCATCATACATATTCAATTTTAACAGTATACAAGAGTTACTTATATCATAAAATATAAGGACAGATTTAACGTATTTTGTAGTAGGTATTTGGGCTATCTTACGTAAATTTTTACTGATATTTAACTCACATAATATATAATATAATTGGATTAAATTTATTGGATCTGATATAAAAATCTACGTTCGTTTTATGTGTTTAAAGGATTTAATAATCCTTTTTATTTTATATACAACATATCTGTGGAAATAATTTAATTTTTTTAATTGACTGATATATATTTTGCAACTCAAGCGAGATTGTGTGTTCACCTGAAAATGTTAAAACACCGTGTTGAAAGTTATTGTGTTTTAGCGTTATTATTGTTTTAGTAAATAGAACCATGAATGGATGAACATGAAATCACGGATCTTGTTTGAAATCCACAGGCAAAATAGAAACCAAATCTATTGTGACGACTATTCTAATTAGATTAATGTAAATCATTACATTTTTATAGATTTATGTTATAATAAGAATGTTAATTGTAATAAATGTTCAATTGCTCATTGTGTTGCACTATCGATTATAGTTCCTGTCGATAAATCTCAGTACGTTGAAATCTGCTTCGTATTAATTGGGCACACCGTCCTCTAACCTCACGCCACCGATGATCAACTACCGCTGTGTTAAATGCCACGTCGTTAGACCCAGACTCTATATTAACTGAGGTTAGAATACAATTGTTACAGCTTCGATATTCCCGTCAGCATCGTGGGGCAATTGGGGAGGAGGTGGCAGCAACCTCTACTCTCCCCACTCTATGGCTCCACCCCACGTGACGTCACATCTCGGCTCGTATCCACACTACGCATGACCAGTCATATGAGTAAACGAAGATGCAATCTGTTAGGATGTTTATTTTCATATGTTCATTTCTTTTTTGATTTAACGAAGAAGTAAGAAGTTTTATATAAAAAAAGAAAATAAATTTACTCTCTGTATAAAGTGAGAACTTTATGCAGCGATTAAAAACAATAAAAAAAAACATTTGAATTATGTAGAAATATCGTACTTTTAAATATGTATTCGTCTGAAATATATAAAAGCAGACACGATTTTATTCTTTATTTAATTCAATGTCGACCAGTATTAGCATTAATTTGTTGTTAATTTAGATTATATTATTTATAAATTACAATTGAAATATTTATCAATATTTAATTTATTATTAATATACGTTAAATACTATGTGAAGGCTAGTCTTTTTATCAAAAAATAAATCCTGTAAATATTAGACACTCATAAAATTAAGCATAATTATTTTGTAAGGATATGTTATAATTATATCAAAAATTAATAGAACTTTAATAGTCATACTAATGCCAATGTAAAATTAATGAGTACTTCACTTTTATGCAATAACTTTTGTTTTTATTTTACTTGACTCTTGTGACGGATGAAAATACCTACTAATATTATCACAACTTCGAACAAAAGAGCAGCAAAAGAAGATTAAGTTTTCAAATTCCATATCATTTCGTTACCATATACTATGCAGTTTATATAATAATTTGGTTTTTAAGCAGTACTGTAGATACTATAGACAAGTGTTTCCCAATTTTTTAGGCTATGCCCCACCTTAACATTTCTAAAATTATTATACCCCACCTTATATAATTTTTAACCTTTAAACATTCTTTTGTTCCCTTAAGAAATATAAATGATAAGTTTTAGGAAGAAATCACTATGAAATTGTTATCAAAACATACGAAATTAAAATATCAAAACACATATACAGGCTGTCCTTAAACTTACATCGTTTCAAGTTACGTCATACATTGTTTTGACACTATTCCTCAAGCATACGTCAATTGTTTCTAGTTCCGGCACAGGAGAATTCACTTGTCGCGGGGATTACCCCGCACATGCCACTGACTTTGTTCAGTTAGCTCATGGACAACGGATAATCAAGACGTAATACCTTTTTTTACATCTTTGACAGTTTTTATTTTTACATACATATTTAAGTGAATTTTAATGTAACTATGCCACCTAAACAAGACAGTAATAGTAAAGTGAAGAAGAGAATAAGAAAAACAATTACAATGGAGGTTAAATCTAAGATTTTAAAACCCGAAGATCGCGGTTGTACGACTTCATCTATTGGACGAGAACTTAATTTAAAACGCACGACCGTACAAACAATATTGAAAGATAAAGAACAACTCATAACAGCTCTACCTTCTGTCTATTTAAACAGCACTATTATACGAAAAAAGAAAGCTTTAATTTGTACAACATGCCGTAAATACGGACTGCCTGTAATGAAAAACTTACTTCACGACTCTAATTACCCGGTTGATAGTTTGGTAACGTCAAACGAAATTATACCCAATAATTTTTTACAGCATATTTTTTAAGAATCTGTCTTTTCTGTTAATTTTTTCATTGATATCTAGCATTGCATTTAAATAACTCAAAACGAAAGGGTTAAAATTGTGTGGAGTCCATTTTTGAATTGCCCCCCCTTAACTATCAAATTGCCCCCTGTGGGGCGTGGATCCTACGTTGGGAAACACTGATATAGACCATTTTTATAGCCTTAAAAATAATAAAAATAGAGGCTCGTCTCAATAACTTTTACAATTCTTACCTCATTCTATATTTATCAGAATAAATAGCCTGAAATACTCGGCCCTCGTCAATCGCCTTATATTTCAACGTAATATTTAGGCATACTATAATTTTAAGTTTATATTACCTCTTCAGTAACTTTTCCATAGTTTTTTCAATATTTTATAGGTATATATCATCGACGGTTGTGACCCTATAATATATCTAAACTCTTATTAAATATCGGAATTTGTCATGATCGAATAAATAATTAGGCATGCTAGTTAGCGCCCATTGTCTGAAAACATCGAATGGCTTAATTTTGTAATATTCTTTAAGATATATGGTAAGTCCATAAAGCTTATACTAAAACCAATCTTCTCAAATAAGCACCAATTGCTTAATTTCAGTCATATTATGTGCTATGTGTATATTTCGCTTCAAAAGGACAACGCATTTTGTACAAATTTCGGTACATTACAGACTTTAACAAAAGTTTTTGGATTCTCCCTATACTACTACCTACTTACGAAATTATTTCACAATCACATCTTTATGACTCTTCTATTGATGTTATTTATACTTATAAGAAGGTTTTGGTCAATAAAATATTAATATACCATTCTTATTAGTTGTTTCCTTTTGCAATGTTAACTGGAAACGAAATGGGTTTGTTTTAAAAAAGGTACTTTTTCTACGTAGAATCAAATTATTAGAAGCGTATCTGCTTCGTATAAAAAAATAATGACTGTATTTAATTCATTGATTAAACTAAAATTAATAATTGTTAGTTCTAGTTTAGCTAGTAAAATACTAGAGTTATTGCATAAGAGAATACAGTATTCACTGATCGTAGATAAAAACGAAGCATTCGCCCGATGAACCACCATTGGCGATTGTATAATCAGTATTAGTCTTTAAAATAATATCTCAGTATTGTATTTCAGAAATAAAACACGAAAATAAAATTAGTTCTTTAAGACCAAAAAATAATCTTGTCTTAGAAAATATTTTTTATAATCATTTGCTTATTATAACAATGACGACAATGAGTTACTTTTATCAAACGGAGTATTGTTATTATTAGTGTTGCTGTGCTAAAGATAACTAAAATTTCTTAAGTTTTTACTGAGAAGCAGTTTTCCGAGAACGAGCATAGTCAAAATCACGGTCAAGATCGAATCTTTCAGTTTCTTTACCCATATAATTGTATACATTTTCTCGGTGACAAGTTAATTTTATAAAGCATAAATGCGGTAAATCACACATCATGTTTGTTTCGAAAGTATTCCAAAGATTGAAAAAATAATGAAAGATGATAAAACAGGCACGACTGAAGTAAAATAGTATATATGTTTTTTTGTAAAATTTCACTTAAGAAATTTAACGTATCTGCATACATGAGTCGTAAATAACGTTCTAGTAATGTAAACAATAAAAAATGTATTACTCATAGCAACAAAAGAAATGATAATTCGAGTCAAGATTAAGTTTTATGACTTGACGCATAAAGGAAACAGGAACAAGAAAAATAATGTTTGCCTTCAACTCCCAAACATAATAATGTAAATAAAATTACATTAATTATATAAAGTGCAATCGTAATACTACACGTATAATAGTTTAAGTTTCTTTACATAATAATTCTATTTATTTATTTTATTCGTTTAATGTTTTCATAATATTAAATTAGTTATTCGAATTTCTTCGATCAATGTTGAATAGTTTTAAATGAAATAATAAAAAAATCGTAAAACCTATTTTTTTCATACACCTGCGTTTAATGACGAACCTAAACAACTTTTTAATATCAAAAAATGTGTATGTTTTTTTTTTCGAACTGACTACGCTATTGAGCCAGCAAGGTCTTAACAGCTTCACCGGACTACTGACTAAAATGTGTATATGGCGCTCTGACTACAACTTTATAACACAGCCGTGGCTTGTTCTGCGTTACATTACCATACAAAAGTTAATAAATAATACATGCATCCTAGCACAATCTACTTGTGAATTAGGTATAGTAAAATGGGAAACATAGAAACCTACTCCATATGCTGCATACTATGCTGTGAAAATACATAAGTATGTAACAATATTCGATTAAATTATGTTGAAGTTTATTAACCGCAGATGTATATTTATATGAATAGCAATTTTTATACATACAAATTGTAATTTTTATTTTGATTGTACGTTATAATTTTGTATTTGACTGTACATGTACCTAAGCGGTAATCGTAACTAGGGTAGCCATACATACTTACTATAGTAACATATCCTACAATACTTTTAATAATCGTACTTTATACTATTGCATAAAGGTAAATTAGTAAAAATACTTTATTTCTAATCTATACTGAGATGCCTAAAATGAAACACTCTTATGGGTAAAGTTATCGAATTATTTATTATTTATCGATACTCATGCTGTGACTGTAATCTATACCAATATTATAAAAAGGTAAAGTTCGTGAGCTTGTGACGTTGTAAGGGGTAATCTCAGGAACTACTGGTCCGATTTGAATAATTCTTTCAGTGTTATATAGCTCATTTATCGAGGAAGATTAGGTACATCATCACATTAAGACTGTTGGTCTTAATGTCTTGTCTTTGTCTTCTTGGTCTCTTGGAGCGGATCACACATGAAGAATGTTTCAAAATCGTTTTTTTCCTCTTGAAAGATTCCGCTGCATGTTAGCGTTAGACCAAAGTACAGATAGTCTAAAAACGATTAAAAAACTAGCTAGTACTTTGGTTATTATTTTATGTTATTGTTAATGTGACAAATAATAGCTTTAAATATGAGTTTCCTAAAGCGACCGACCGTGATCTGAGTCGAAGATTTTTAAGTCTTTGCTCTTATAAATATTTTATTGTTAATAAATACCGCTTGGTTATATGATGGTCATTTTCACTTCATAAAATGTAGCTGCAATTCAGGTACGCATGTAGTTTATGGACAAATAGATAGTTTTTTTACTTTTTTGTGTCGTAAAAGAACAAATTAAAAAATAATATGAAACTAAAACAAAATAAATAAAAATATAGTTGTTTGTAAAACTGTAACATTGATAAAAAAATTCCTAACTTAAATAAATACATACAATATATATCTCTCTCTCTAAATAAAGATCAGATTGTGTAAACTTATACCTCGATTTACACAGTAGGGGAAAGTGGGGGAATTGGGAACACTTAACTTCAAACGCTAAAAAATATTAGAAAAAGGTTATAAACTAAATCAAATTTTATTGCTACATAAACTTTAGTTATCTATGTACTTAGTAGTCATAAAACGTTGTTTAAAATTTTTCGTTTTAATAAAAATATAAACGAAAACAAAAAACATTGCCGTTCCTGTTTGCCCGATACCCTATGGGGTAATTGAGATCATCCCGTGGGGGAAAAGGGAATGGTATGAGGTAATCAAGAAAGACGTTTGATCGATCTTTCTTGCGTAATTACAAGGCATCTGAAATAATTTATAAAGTTTAAATATTTTTACACAATCAACCAGCAGTTCTATGGGTAATTAGGAGGGTAAGGGGTAATTGGGAACGTTCCAAATTATCTAACTAATACCGTTCCCAATTACCCGAATCAGTCAATATACATAAAAATGGCCGCCACTTTCAAAAGCATTTTTCATTAACTTCAATCTATGTTACATTTGAAAACAGATACTGCGTGTATGATATGAGCAAAAACATAATACCTTTGAACTCAAGAATATGATACTTACATGCGTTATAACTGATGACAAAAATTATATCGAAAATACAAAAATAATTGTTCGACTTACAGTGACAAAACTAGTGCGTCCTTTCAATCCTACTTTCGCATACGCAATGAATGGCTTTCCATTCAGCCGTAGAATAGGTTCACGACAGTGTAGTACGGGGAGATGTACTATTTATCTAACTGTTCCCATTTACCCGTCGCTCTCAATTACCCCACTCTCCCCTACTTATTTTAGACAATTTCACTTTTACAATGCTTGTAAATTTACGATTTTGAAAAACTTATAAAAATGACCAAATTGGGTACATATTAGCCGATTAATTCGTTTCACAAAGTTTAACATAGCAAAATCAGAGGTTTTATTTTACATGTTTTGTCGGGAACGTATCTTCAGTGTGAATCGAGGGATCGGTATATTACAGTGTGTTTGACTCGGTTTTGGCCAGGGATGATCGATATTGATAAAAATCGATGTTAACATCGATCAAAAAGTATCGATGTACGATAAACATCGATAGCAAAACATCGGTGTTTTGAGAACAAATAAAACTGTATTTTATTTATATATTTTTTTTTATATTTGAAGGTGAAATACAAGAAAATTTGTAATATTCTCAGTACTTTTTGTAAAAAAATTAACTTGATCAGGTATTTCCTATTTTGTCCGTTCCATTACTGGTACAGGAATTGATCAACTTTGGAAAAAAACCTTTTTAAAGCTGTTACTTTCCCTTAGGTAATGTAACTTTTTTTTCTTCGATCAGACTACCTATTGACCCAGCAAGGTCTTAACAGCTTCACCGGACTACTAGGTAATGTAAAGAAAAAACCTATTTGTACGGCTTATTTTGATTACGTTCATCAGTATCATCTAGTGCTAAACTTGATAGTTATTTAGTCCCTAGCTAGAAGATCCAACGCTACATGAGTCTAAATAATCTATTGACATTTCGATTGTTTATTCCCATAACATCAATGTGTCGATGTTATCGAAATCAAAAGATCGATGTCCAAACATTGCTGTTTATTTAACATCGATGAATATCGAGTATCTCTAGTTTTGGCTAAGATTGTAACTTCATATATGTTTTCGATTATATTAAAAAAATCGGTAATTTCAATAAACACAAAGCAAACGATAATTATTAATGTTTATGTTGTATTTAGCAATAATTTGAATTATCAATTAGTTACCAAGTTATGTGATGAATTATGTATATTAACAATCATTTTAGTTAATGTAACTTAGATTTTTAATATAAATCAAACTGTACCTAATATGTACGATAAAAACGAAATACTCGTCGGTGTAGTATTAATAAGATATTTATATTGAATAGTCTTGAAGTTCAAACTCAAAATTTTGTGAACAAAATTACTTATATTTTGTGCACAATAGATTTGTTTTCTTAAACTCGAACATTAAAATTATGCTGTCGATCTGATCGGAAATGTTCATCAAATATGAACAATATACGTAACACACATTACGTGGGCTTAAAAATGTATAGAAAAGGCAAATAAATAATCACAGTAATCTACGTTTAATCTTGAAGTTTTTTGTAAGAAATACTGCATTCAAACAAATGCATAAATATTATAATAATAAATATTTTGTGAATTCTATCTAATGTATATCTTGCCGTAATAGATAAATTTTAGACGTCTTTCATAGTCCTATCCGCACTTTTTAGTACAAGGTTAATTTGTTGCTCGTCAAAGAAAGAAAGCAAGTACCAAACCTTGTTGAACCATAAATATTTTAAAAAAGGACTAATTACATACCATAACATACAACCAGTTACGTACATACTTGACTCGAATTATTTTCCGAACAAATACACATAATGAATTAATTTTTAGGAGCACAATTATTTATTTCACTCTTATCTTGAATAAAATATTTAACTTTGATATTAATCATTATCGTACACTTACAATTCCTTTATCAATTTTAGAAAACACAATAAAATTAAATAACAAGAACAAAATATATAAACGAACCAAATAACTATCTAAAATTGTAGTTTAAATAGATCGCGTTGTACTTGTTTATTATTTTGGGTTTTATAAATGAATATAAGAAATGATGATAAATAAATAAACAAAAAAGATATTTACCAAGCAAGTAAAGTATTTATTTTAAATTTACTTGCGAACTTATTTCCTCAAAATGAGCCAATTTATTATCCTAATAGTAACTTAAACTGCAAGAAAAAGGTATACACTAAATTAAAAAGAAATAAAATTATAAAGAAACGAAACAGCTAAAAGAAATTACAAAATTCAAAATTAAAACTGTACCTATTAATCTAATATTGTTTACACTAGAAAAAGTACACTCACATCACGTACTAATTTTCTTACTACTGGGAAATAATATTCTATCATTATAATTTTTGGTATATTCTATCTAAGAGTAGTAAATGTAGTGAATCTTTATTTACACCTGTTAAGGAATGGTGGATCATTAACTTTCATGAGATATCCAGACTAGCAAATGGATCCAGACCTTAACCCAAAAGATTAAATAAAACCAATATATTTATATTGGTCACGTGTATCGAGGAATAATTATTACTGCATTATTTAACAAAGATTTTAATATAAATATTAACATTATTTAACACTATTCATTCTATTTCAGAGATAAAACATATGAAATTAACATTGTAGCCGCTATACATAAATGAACTGCCAACAACACATTACGTAATTTTTTTAAAGGTTTTGATAAGCAATAAGTATCAAACTATAGGTTGTTTAATATTTTGCGAATTAAACTAATTAAACCAAAGTTTTTTGTATACACAATATACATATATATAATTATAATAGTAATAAATAAAATGTGAATATTAAATCATTTAGATGTAGTATGTCATTGTATAGATGTTATTGTATTTGGAAATGAATAAAAACCAATTAAATTCAGTTTTTTTTTTACCCATTAAAATTCCTCTCAAAATCACCCTAAGTATCCTTGTTTTTTTACATAAAAATACTTTGTCTAGTCATCAATGTTTTCAAGTGTAAAATTAACAACTCTTTTAAATTTGACTACGTGACATAAGTTTTAATAGTGACATAAGTGGTTATCTTATCCTAACAAACATTTTAAGTGCGAAGGTAAGTTAGTTTGTACGCTTTCACGTCTTAAATACTAAGCCGAAAATCATGAAACGTTATCAGGGCTATATAAAAGGATTTCGAGTACTTTTCATTTTTTTATATAATAGGAAGCAAACGAACAGGTGGGTCACCTAATGTTAAGTGAACACCAGGGGAATTGCACGTACGTTGGCAGCTCGTGTTTGGGGAGCTTGCTCTCTTCTTTATTCTATTAAAATGAGATTCTTCAATGTGAAAGATAAATGTTTTTAATTACACATGAAAAGAAAGCCTTTGTATGTTACTACAGTGGAATTTTGATGACTAATTATTATTACAAATAGATAAAAATTATTTGATGTAGAAGACTCGGAAACTAGTAACTCAACTCTAAAAAATATTACATGGATATAAAGCCACATTATCTCTAATTAATGTAATTTTTTAACATATTGATGTTCATACAATAATTAATGCTTTTTTTTCGATCTACTGCACTATTGACCCACCAGATCTTAACAGCTTCACCGGACTACCGTAATTAATGCAAATAAAGTAACCTAATGCATTATGTAATTACTAGTGATTCCATCTAGTAGTTATTTAAAACAGACTCTTAACAACGCCATCTATGATAAAGAAATTATAGTTGTATATTGAACACTTGTTATTAGCGCCATCTACCTTACTTTTAAGTTGCAATACAGTATTTTTTAATAGTAAAAAATACCTATATATTACAGTTTACATATTCCTAAAATTTCCATAACGCAAGTGTATACTTTTGAATAAATAAAAGTATAATGAAGTGCAGATTGTAAATGGAGTTAAACGTAGTCGGTACTGGCCGATACACGAATCACTGTAAAAGATATTAAGAGGTTGATCGAAATCTTAATCTTGTCAAATAAATATAAACCGACTTTAATATGATAAAACTACGATCTTCATTAGTACAGGCTCTCCAAGCTAGAAGAGCTTTAAGGATTCAAATGCCACTATCTATTCCAAAAATACATCATCAGGACGGACCAACTCAACCGTTTGACAACATGCCCTTTAAAATACAAAACCGGTTAGCCTGTAACTTTTTTTGCGTTCTTTAGGATTAAAATGATTTCTTTGTCTACTCCTTAGAATAACAACGTATGTACCTTTGTCCTAGCCGATTCTGGTGTTAATGACGGTAGGTATAACCGTGCAGCTTTAAAAATCTACTACTTAACTATAAGTACATACAATAATAGTTGTTTGTAGCTTTTTTCATCTGCTTATTTGGTTTACACCTCCACTCGACCAATAGCTAATTGTATGGTACGGAGATCAGTGCTGTAAGCAGCTCTTTTAACTAGTAGCTATTAACCTAAAGTGTACAAAAACGTTTTCACATACTCATAAAAGGATACTACCGAAAATTGTGTATTATTTAAGACTTTGCAAAAAGTAGAGGAAAGGTGACTAGTAGAAAGCATAAAAATGTAACTACCAATCCATCAAATAGTTAAACATGAAACTAGACACTTATTCCACAGAATATAACCCACCCTTTTCATATGCTCTGTGATTATTAGGCTATACAAGTATACCAATATCATTATCCTACTTTATAGTTTATAAAATGAATATTACTTGTTCGAAAATAAATCAAAATAGCAAACAGAAACAATGTGCTATAGAAATTTAGAATACACAAATAATAATTCTATCTTACAATGATTGGAAACAATATAATTGATAATAACAGTTAGTTTTTGTCATGTGTAATTCATCTCTTTATTAACATAATTATTAGTTTTAGTCATAAAGACCACATATAAGTAAATACACAAATTGTTAATTGCTGAACAGATTATTTCAGATTTAGTATTCATCTATAATACCTACTTATACTTATCTATAATATCTAGATTTAACTATAATAATTTATATTATCTTACGATTTCAGATATTTTGCTACTGTTTTCTTTGTATTATTCTTCGGGGTGGGTCTATGGGCACCTTACGGGATTCTTTGGTACTCCATGGCCAAGAAAACACTATAACTAAATAAAATTATAATATTATAACTCAATGTTTTATTGACTACTACATACAACTCCTAACGTTTGTAATTTTGTACATATTAGACTTTAATACCATATATTTATATTCTAACGAGGATATGAGTATATCTTTGTAATTATGTTTTTCAACATTTCTATTCTACTTTTTGACTAACTGTATAATTAAATATCAAGCATGTAATTAATTTACCATGATATTTTATCTATGATATATTTGCTTAACTTGAAAGGGGTACTTTATGTTACCAGGAAATAGAAAATATCTTCTGTACACAGTCACAACTGTAAGTCAAGGATCCATTATTTGTTCTCTATACTGAAAGTGTCCATTGTGATAAGCATTTTAATAAGGTTTCTCAAGTAAAAACGAGTTTCCTTAACAGGTGTACATAATATGTAATTAATATGATGACAACACATAAAGTAACAGAACAGCAAACACATCACTAAATTAAAAATTATTATCTATGCAATAATTAAATCATAGAAAAAATGATTAGCAGTAAATATTTAATACAGTTAGAGTACATTAAAACATACAAGTTGCTTGGTTAAATTTTTGAGATGTAATAGATTACTTTGTATTGTAATAATTACATAGTATAATAAACATAGTTCTACAGAGCATCTGTTTGTCTGTTCCCGATAAAATCAAAAACGATTCAATGAATTTTCATGTAGTTTCACAAGTAGATTAAATAATTCATGAAGATGGTTTGGGTATATAATCTGTTAAGGTCTTCTTATTATCAGGGCGAGGCAACATTCATCTGGCACAATGGTTATTAGTAAAACCCAGTATTCAATGAACTAACTTTATTAATTTTTGCAATTACATTATTAAAAGTTTAAGGCCAACTCGGAGGGTCTCCTTCCTTCACTAGACCACCATACAAGGCTGACTTATCCCTGAAGTTCGTCATTCTCAATGTCTCTTGGTCATCTAAGAATTTTCCAAAGAAGAATCCTGTCATTGGGACTGCAAACCAGACATAACGACTGGTAATGCCAAATATTGCCATATTAATCTTTCTTTTGCAATTTCCACTTTCTAGTATGATTCCAATCAAGGAAAATAAGTGTAGCAGTCAGCGTTGGGAAGGATATGCTCACCAGGTTGCGACGTAAGAAGTGTATCCACTCCATAAACCTGAATAATTTAATAAAAGATAATTAGTACCTTCTTTCTTAAGCACACATTTTCATTTGAATAATAAAGAAAAAATTTAATCAACAATAAATTTTTACACAATCCTGTCTTTTCAAAATATTTGTGTGCAAGCACTAAGCGATTTATTTGATTATATTTTCTAGTTTGATAGATATTACAGTTGATTGTTTTTATCACTCTGACAAATAAGTCAAAATATTGTGTAAGTGATTGTTTAGTATCTAACTGAATAATTATTTTTTCAGAAACAAGCCTAGTTCTTTTTTAGTAATTGACTTAAAGATTTCTTTATCTACTTAAATTAATAAAGTATGGTTATAAATTATTAAAAAACGATTTTTGTTAATAATGGAATATTCCAAGCTACATTTTAATGTATAATACTGCAATATTATTTTGTGTAAAACTATGGATGTACTTAAGATCATACACTGTCAATTGTGTGAAAGGATTGACAAGGAAGACAAGAGACAGAGTAATCCTATAAAAAAAAGAGAAACAGTTTGAAAAAAAAGTCTCAATTTTGAGGTTATAACTATTGATACTAGAAACTGCAATATGTACATAGGTTATCTATGGCAAATTTATTTCTCGCAATATAATCATAGTTCCATACCTAACCTACTTAATTTAAAAAACAAAAGGTTCATCACTACATAGTTAATTTGATGGCTTACAAAGACAAACCAAAACTGAACTTAAAGTAAATTTTTATAATTGTAAGAAATGTCTGTATAACACCTTACATAATAATAATAAGCGTTAAATATACTTAATAATAGAAACCCACGTATGAAGATAGTAAAAAAGTTGAATTAATCGAAATTTTGAAATGGTTATCAGATTCATATAGTAGACATATTAAGGAAACACATATTCTCAAAGATTGATTGTTACTGCAACATAGTATTTCATCTTTACCCTATCTAAGTATAAAATGCTTGGACTGTGCAAAATTAGGATGACTCAAGTTGACTGTACATCATCTTAAATTCAGCTGAACCATCTCTACATCATTGTAAATTGTTATCTATTATGTTTCAATTACAGAGAGCCTGTAAATTTACTCAAAACTCTCCAATAACCAGGTATAAATGAATGTTACATAACTTTAATCACTAAGAGCTCAAGCAGCACTAGACTATTTCTTTTATTCTATTATTGATTTTTATATTGTATCAAGAAAAATAATTAGTATAACATACATTAAAGCAAAATAAAAGATAATTATATACTAAATTACGAGAAATATAAAATTTCAGAAGATTGATCTCTTTAATCCACAATTAATACAACTTTAACTGTACATATTTAGCTAAATAAGCACCTTTCCGAATTACAAAAAAAAATAATTCACTAGACTACAAATAAATTAAAATAATACATATTATAAATAATACTAACACTAACCTATTTTTTACCCGAACTGACAGATCCACAGAGTAGACGTACAAGCAATGTTGCCGTTTTAGAACTAAAAAGCTTCCAAAAGTTAATTAAAAAGTCGCTAGATTTTGAAGAATATATTTAAAAAAACCGCCCGAAGTCGCTAAATATTTCATTCTAAAAAATATGGTGAAATACAATATTGCGAATATTTCACAGGGATAAAACGAGCAAAAAGCTTTAGTTGGATCAGTTATAACCAGTTTTAGGATCATTATAGCTTTTTTTGACGTTTCTATTCTAGTTTATATTTTGAGCATTTTTAAAGAGATTTCCATTCCCATAAATAGATTTTGATGTCAATGTCTACAAATTAACAAAGAAACTAAGAAACAAGTTTGTTTTGCGAAAACGTAACATAGTAACTGATTTTTATTTCTCTTGGCGGTGGTAGTGAAATGAAAGTGAAGGATAAACGATGTCTGATGTGTAATTTAATACAGTGAGAGGCACCCAATCAATTAAATCCCGATATCAAACGTAATTCTGATAGGAGAATTCCAAAAAAAACAATAGCAATTCATTTTTTCCCAATAATATGCTAAAATTAGTACCAAAATATTTATGTATTTTCAATATTCAGATAGTCGCCAGAACTCTCTAATTTTTTTTAAGTCGCTAGGTAACAAAAACTCGTTAAACATAACAAAATCCGCTAGATCTAGCGACAAAGTTGCTAAATGGCAACAGTGCGTACAGTTAGACAGACTATCCCAGTTAGGGATGAGGATTTGAGATTGATTTAAAATTAATTTTCTCCTTTTTTGGCAAGTGACTTATACGGAAGAAAGCTCTATTCTTTGTTCCTTGGTTACCTATAAAAGCGTGTTTTTAATTTTTTATTATTACTATTTGTTTATGTATATTTTGAAAAGTGTTACTTGAACAACTTGAAGATTTGGCTTTTTGATATCTGTAGTCCGGTGAAGCTGTAAAGGCCTAGTAAAGCCAATAGCGTAGTCAGTTCGAAAAAAAAAAACTTTTTGATATAACGTACTATGTAAAAACAGATTATTAGATTGTGCTATAAATTATCTCATAATCTAATAATTTAATGTACTAAATGGACGTATGATGGTAATGATAATAATATATTACACGGAGCTCTAATTATTTTTTAATCAATATTTTTATCCAATTACTTACTATGTTTATTAATTAATTAATAAACGTAACTCATTACATTATTTTATCTTCAGCGGTTCGTGATAAGTATACTAAATTTTAATTTAATCCGACGTTTTGGAGTGGGTGAAAATAACATTCAAAGAAGTCGTTACATAGATAGATAAATATAGATGTAGCTAATAAATACATTTTAAAACGATAAACCGTGTCGTATAGATCGTATTACTTGAATTATCATATCGTATCTATGATCGTATCGTATCAGCTCCTCTCAATAACTGGGTTGCTTTTCAATTCGATAGTAATGTTATAACTTTTTAACGCTAACGCTCTTAGCCTCCTCAGGGTCTATTCTTAATAAAGTATATTTTTTATTTTTTGTAACCCGTTATTATAGGAAATACAATGTAATACAGAATGTCAGTTAATTTAATATCTCCATTAGTTGACTTGCTATTTGTCAATTGTATGTTGATTTCCTATTTATTCATACAGCAATTTAATATTTTCTTACACTATATGTAATAATAAAAATAACGATTTATAAATATACCCATAATTATTTCGTAGTTACAAAAAAGGTATAGTCGGCATTTTAAAGGCCCTTTTATTACAATATGGTGGCAGTTTTAGAATAAAGCTTGGACTTACCGTTATTTTAATTTAAAAATGTGAAATAACAATTTAATTTTGCATGCCATGAAAATTGTTGTAATTAAACCGAAGTAAAATAATGAATTGAATTTTAACAGAAGGACGCGATATAATAAACGGGTAGATATGTAAAACATACATATAATAAAAATGAAATATCTGTGTGTAAAAGTATACACCCTACTGATAACAAAAGTCTATGTATTTTAATTTTTTTTCTGTCTGTTTGTTCCTGATAATTTACAAAACGGATCAACCGATGTTAGGGCAATATCATTGGCAGACAGCTGAAATTACAGCGGATGATATATGCTAATTTATTTTAGACTAGTTGTTACCCGCCACTTCTTCTGCAGTGGAATATCTGAATACAGTAACTGTTTATACTCCTTCCTCTCACAGTTACTGTCTTATTGTTTATAAGTTATTGTATAAGCTGGTAAAATTCATTGTATATTTTTACATTCGATAATAATGATACCACAATGGAACAATTATTGCAATTTTAACAAATTTATGTTTGCGTAAGGAACTGCATTAATACTTCATGTAGAGTTTTTGGCGGGATTTTAGTCTGTCATGTAGTGGATTTTATATTTTATTCATAATCTTGTGTTATTTGACTATATATTGTGTAAATTTGGTGGTGTTTTACGTAATATAGTTAGTTTATTATGCATAAGTGAAGTGAATGGAGAATAATAACACGGAGCATGAAATTCTGAGATGCCACAAAATCTCCCTGGAAGGTTCTAGCAAGGGATCCACCATCTTGTTAGAATATGGTTTCACACGATGCTTAATATTGGAATGATCACACGAAGTTTGTGATATTATTGACTACGTGACAATGGCAGTAATAATCGGAAAGATTGATTGCCAAAAATAAAGTTAAAAAAAAATACTTCATGTAATTGAATTTTGTCCTTATTAGCCTTAAATTATGGTACTGAATAAATAGCGATTTAACATATCATCGTCGAACAAAATACGATGACCAATAATTGCTATAGCTAAAATTGTATTTTGCTGTAATCTCTGAAATCTTGCTATGAAAAATAAATCCAGTTACGATTTTTTATAAATGATATTTTTCAACTAATCATAGTACCTCATTTGTTTTTATTTACAAAGCACTAGAAATATTATTTAATATACAAATTTCAAAAAGTGACATCTACGCAGATAATAAGTTAGCTTATTACATTTTAGGTGTTTCTTATACTTTTGTCGCTTGATAAACGCATAATTGTGATGGTTAATTGAACTGTTCATTCTATGAAATTGATATTTTTATAATTATAACGAATAAATTATTTAAAAATTCGCGTTATAATATTAATATACTGACACCACTATCTCCTCAATACGTTATTTTTGGCGGGAAAAGAAACAAGACGCGCGCTTTTTAAGATCAATATAGGTACACTTTTTCTCCTTTATAGTGTAGCTATAAATAACACTGTCTTTTCGAATACCTAGTGCTTTACTTTTAGTGATTTTCTAATACGGGGACTCAAAACATTAAGGATAAATAAATGCCAATTTTAGATTTATTGTTATAATATCTTACCTGTTTTGTATCAAGCTTTTGACTCCATTATACGCAAGCGCGAACTTCAGACTATATTCGGAGCGGCCAAGAAGATTGAAAAAGGACTATAAAAATGTATTTGAATATTCGTTATTGAAGTCAGTTTCTTAAATATAATACATCCATTGAGTATACAGTGTATGTTCGATCCACGAAAAACTATAATCATGATATTGGGTAAATCAACCAATATAAATCTCCTGGTTGATTGGTAATAATGTAGGTTTTACTAGCTTTTATGGAGAGAGTCAGTGCCTACAATCCTTTATTGGGAAAGTGCACCACAGCCATATGGGTAATTATGACTTTTCCACCATTATTGATATTCAGCTTCTTTAAAGAAGTATGAAGTTGGTTCACCACCTTCAAAGTGCTTTAATTGTGTAAGATAGATTGGTTCAAGTAATTTTATTAGTGAAACAGACTTTGATTATTTAAGTCTGAAATCAAAAAACATAAAATTTCAGTTGGCATCTATTCCAAAATTATCAAATAACACTTCATATAAAATGAAAAACTAATTTCTGAGTAACATGAGGAGAATGCCACTAGTGTAAAAAGTATTTTTTTTCTCAAACTATGTTATTGACCTAGCAAAGTCTTAACAACTTAACAGGACTACGGAGTAGTCAAGATGCTTTAAGAAACTATAACTCTATTCCAACAATAGTCAACTATACTCATATAGTGTATAAAAAGGTTAATGTTTAAATAAAAATAAATAACTTAGGATATAAAACAAAACCAATTAAATAGTCTTGTGTAAGGCATTTAATAGATATATTATATTGGAGGATTCAACATAGCACATAAATCTTAAAAATAATGGACGGATTTACTCCATTTAAACTAAATATGCTCCCAAGTCTCCATCTGAAAAAGAAGTGTGCATAACATAGTTAAGAAAAATCAGTTCAGCTAGGCAATGTTTAAGGTTGTTCTACTCTTTGAACCGTTTGTGATGAAATAATGTAACTTGGAAATGTAAATTGAATACAACACTCATTCTTAATGACATTTCATGTAAGTTAATTCATACATCTTAATACTGAAAATGTACTTTTAGGAATATGTGATTAGGAATTGTGGGAATCTGTAAAGCTACCCGATATCAGGAAAACAGTTATTCCTATGTCAAAATCAAACTGGAAGATGGCAATAACTGTTATTCATCGCTATCTCTGCCATCGCACATTGGAAACCTTTTCGTATGTATGCTTTAATTAAGGTTGAGATGCTGTTAAAATAAATGTAATATTTTTCTTGTATCATAGTTTGGGCTTTGTAGATGTAAAAGCGCAGTAGTTAATTGTATGTTAAATTAAGCTCTTATAGTAAAAATTCCTTCTACATTCATTTATATATTGTTTTTGTATTTCATAATGTACATCCTTCTTTTCTTTCCTCTATTCTCAGTTATGTTGGTTACCTGGAAATTTTTTCAAATAGATATTTAACTTTTTGTATAACAGGTTAAGTCAAATATAATAATATTTATTTTACATGTACTTAGACAAGTATATAAGAGTACATAGTATTCTCTTGGTAGTTTGTACAACGCAAGGAGGGACAATATCTTACAATAATCCTAATCAACTAAAAATAAAGATTTTATAGTTAAGGAGATGCTACCTACTATATTTTAGTTATATTTTTTATGTAAAAAGAAAACCTCAAGTATATTTCTAGGCTGGCTTCTATTTTTGTTTTCAAGTTTATCCATTAATAAACTTCTTACCCTCTCACATATTCATTGCTACATTTACATTTAGGATTTTCAAGGGTTTGGAAGGGTTGATCGTGTAAAGTCTGGAATCTTCCTTTTTATTTAGTTTATATTCTTAGTCAATGTCCTGATTTAGAATTACTAAATCTATGTTATTGATCACAGAATTTTACAATGATGAAGCAAATTATGACAGTTGTCTTTGTTTCTATATTTAATCTTTACTGGTACAAGGGTTTTTAATAATGTTGCTTGGAATTTATACAGATATGTTATAAGTGTCTGTAACTACTGGCTATTCCTTAATTTATTATTGAATCAGCGAATGACATATATAGGAGCTTTATTGTGCTGAAATGTTCTATTTCCATTTCTAAAGAGTCTATGTTATTCACAATTCAACAGTTGACATTATTTTATGTATTTGCCATTATTTTAAGTAGCCACTGCTTGCGACTTTGTCTGCGTGGAATAGTTACTGTGGGTTTCTGACACATTTTAGTGCTCAACTCCTATTGGTCTTAGCATGATGATATATAGCCTATAACCTTCCTCGATATATGAGCTATATAATACTGAAATAATTTTTCGAATCAGACCAGTAGGTCTTGAGATTACCCCCTACAATGTCACAAACTCCCAAACTTTAACTCTTTATAATATTAGTATAGATTTATAATATAGAGATGTCAATAAAGATATTACATATTTAAAAAATTGGCTGTCTCAAATATGCACTTTCTATAGTAGCCTAATATTAGATACATGTTGCTAAGAGTAGGACAATGTTAGTTTCCAAAAGAAAGATCAATTTACACAAAATTTCTTCAATTCCCTATAGTGATAGTACACTAACTTGGTTACAAGAAAATAACGTAGGAGTTTGTTTGGGCATAATGTTACCTTTTGTGTTATATATTAATCATATAATTGAGATACCAGCAAGGGAATGACTAGTTTGTGTTCATCTGATCCTAAGATCTTGTCTCTCCTTTAAAGTTAGCAGCTGCTTTTTTCACAACATGTGTGCAAATAGGAGGTTCCTTGTAAAGTTACATGTAATTTAAAATGAGGCATTAATAATTATAATTAGTGGTCTATTGCTGTGATTGCTAAGGAATTTGAAGCAAGTATAATCTTTCTGAAAATAAGATGGTTTCAAATCGCTCAAAAATTATGTCTATTATTACCAATATAGCTATTGGTAACTGATAATGCCTTTGTTTTAAATAGGACATGAATAGGTAGAATATACCTAAATATTGATGTTTAAGATGTTATGTCTCAACATACAGAAGGTAAAAAATTGTATTAGATAGTATAATATTTACATTGGAATTTGCATGTTTCAAACTGTTTTCATTTTTTTTTTTATTGGATATAAGTTTGATGGTAAATATAATTTATTATAATAAATAATTTAAACAGTAAATTATTCATTTATTTTATTTCAATAGTTTGATTTTTCAAGGATTAAAAACTACTTTGAATTTTTATAACAACTTTATAGTCTGCCAAATATAAAATAGTATCCACAAGAAGTCAAAAATACTTAATGTATCACATTAGACACGAGTAAGTTACCCTTGAATCATATACTATTTGTAAACCTTTTTGTATGTAAATAGATACATTGTAATTGTACCATTAGTTACATTCTACTGTTAGCTTTAAAAAGTAACTCTGTAGCACATAACTTGAACCATATTGTATGTTCTATTTACCCTAAGGTCAGAACAATGTGTTTTCCTTTTCCATTATCCCCTGTCAAATGTCATCTCAGTATTCACCATAGACATAATATGTACTAAATCCATGGTATTCACACTTTTTATCATATTTTACACAACCCATCCATACTTTTCACATTTAAAATTTTTCTAGTTATGTGAGTTTCATTTCTTCTTATAATATGCTTGTATTATAAGTTTTATAAAACACATTTTGAACTAAGTCAAAGAAGCCTTAAAAGTCACTTTTACCTAATTTCCTTTAGATAATATCTGATAAAATAATGTGACATGAATATAAGAATGTTGTTACTCAGTAAAAAGGCAAATGGTATGGCAGTATCTACAGTACCCTGTTACTTATAGATATTATAACTTAAAAGGTGTAAGCATATTTTTTGTTACAATATCATTGACTTAAACCATGGAAATACAGTCAAACTAATGGAAGAATGTTCATTACATTGATTTAGATCATAGATCAGAATAGTATAATCGAGAAATTTAGATAGTGATATAGAAATAATAAACAATAATATACTCATATACATTTTTTTTTAATTCGACGCCTATTTTCGTTTCCACAATTCAGCCAGTGTCACATAGTGATTGTAGCATGGACATAATATACTAACCATAATAAGTCCATGGGTTGTAGTAATTCCACGGAATAAAGAATAGGGATACGATTATCTTCGTGGGGGACTGGCCTTGTAAAAACACGAATAAAATATACAACAACTAATGAAACACCAATCACTTATCAAAAGTAATACTAATCTATAAAGAAATAGTTGACTAACACTTGCATCTAGATAAAGCTTTCTTATTTGGACATAACACATAATTTTATTTTGCGTAAATTCAATGTAGGTAATTCTCCATTCGAGGCTTGAACAGTGTACAATTACCTAATATACACCGTAAAACGTTATATATTTACAGTTATCATTAGCATGGCGGATTCAAATTTTCAAAATGAAGTAGCATCTCTTTATTTATCTCGAGAATAATATCGATAATTTATGTTGGTGTGATTTCGATGACCGGAGCGGCCGACTGGGTACGTCGGCGAACACAGCGCTCCTCTTCAACGAGGTCATCGTACTAGCGTTGCCGTCTCGCCGCGCGGCCTAAGGGGCTGCGCGCGTGGGTGTTCTGGCAGGACGAGATATCCCCTGATAGCTAGTTGCTGGGCTTCTTGGTCTCCTCCCATCGGTTCCTTTCCTTCAATCTCCGTTTCCTGTACCCGCAGGAACAGGGCCATCCAGCGGATGAGCTTGTCGCAGAGTATTCCGGTTGATTGCAGTTGAGCAACCATCACTAGGTCCATCTCGATGCGTTTTTTTGGACGAGGTCGCTTCTTCCGTTGACGTCGTGCTCCTTGCGGAGGCGGGTGAAGGTGTCCTTGATTCAGTCGTCACTGGTTCTTCATCGGGGTAGGCTGATTGTGGGCGTTTCTCGATTCTCGGTTGTCCGTATTCGCTTGCCGAGTCTTCGTGGATGTAGGTGGTTCTGGGTGGCCCTGAAAAGGGCCTTTTGGCCGCCTACTGCCAGGTTTAGAGTCCATGGCAGTAAGTGGGAGTTTTCGAAGTCTTCTGCCGCCGTGCAGACCTGAGTGACTACATCAGCCACCCGGTAGCCCAGTAGCCATCCCGTTTTTTTATTCGTTTAAGTACCTAGTAGAGATAGCTTTTCTTCTAATAAAAATCAATTTATAAAAACCTTTTTTTTGTCGTTGCTGTGGATGCATATATAAATAAAAAGTATTATAATATTATTCCATAATATTTGACTGTCACTGCCGTAGCGTATGAAGCTTAGTACTACCTGCTAACATTTTTTTTTTTCGAAATGACTACGCCATTTACCCAGTAAGGTCTTAACAGCTTCACCGGACTAAAACTATTTTTAATTTGTAAATCTTTTCGATATTTGAAGATGTTCAATTTCATTATTTAAAAAATGTGTGTACGGAGCTCTAAAGTAGAAACCTAGAAGTAATTTAATTAATTACATTTCGAATCGTAGCATTATTGTGCATTTGTAGCATTCATTGTGTTTATAATTTATTAAGTTAAAAACTGTTCCATTTGAATACGCCGTAATAATAGTGAAAAATTGGACCTTTATTTTATGGTGTATGGGATTAAGTTATTTAATCAATTCTTTTTTTTAAATATCGATTACAATAAAATTTTTCTGTGCTTATCGATTATATGTTTCTGCGATATCGATTCAAAAATTGAATTATTCATTTCGTCACCCCTAGTATCAAGAGAAGTGAATCGTCCTATTTAGTCATGTGCTGATTTTCAAGACTGGAACGTGTTATTATAGTGCTATGTTAGGGTGAAAAAGTTATGTTGTATTTAGTTTAGTATACAATAGATTTGGTGATGTTGGGTCCAGGTTGTAAACGAACGCCCGTTTACTTTAGTAATCCGTCACAGACCGAGAAAGCTTCAAACAAATTTGAAGCTTTCGTTTTTTCATTAATGGAACTATGAACCTGGACCCTCTAACTTTGAGCTTATCGCAGATTCATTATCTCGTCTTAAATTTAAGTAAGAAAAACTTCAAGCAGACGAGTCAAGAGTTGTCGCAGGTAAGAAATAAAAATTCACCCTTGTTCTTTGTTTTCGTGTCGCCATATTGTGGTTATATGTTGCCACGAATTTTACTTGGGAGATCAATTTTTACTTCAACGGTTTGGTGGTGTTTTTTACTGCGTGTTTTTTGTAAATTATCAGTGTGTTACAAAGGTGCCGTATCAGTACATTGAAGTTCACCATATCCATATGCTTTGGAATTTCTATTGTAACCTCTTTCATTTATCAGACTATAAAAAATACCACCAGGTATCATTAAATATGATTTGTATTGAATGTATAAAATGTATATTTTAAATTAAATAACGTAAATATAAAAAATAACAAAGGTTGAATTTCTAGTCCCTTATACATACTGTAACATACAGCTCCCATTTTAACATATTTTACACTAATTGTGTCAAGTCACTGTACTATTCGCTTTTATAGACAGATATGTGTATATATAAAGGACTGTTGGTTTGTATATCTGAAACTGATAAATTTCAAGCCTGTTTAAATGGTTACCATGAAATGTGGTACTGTTTGAGGCACAACGGTAGAATAAAGGATCCACTTTGGATTAAATATGGTAGAGTTGAGGCTTTTATTTTTTTTCATTTTTTTTTTTATAAGTAGTTTAAATTTCAAATATCACTTTGAGGAATGATATATAATTTTTAAGAAAATCATTTCTAGTTATATTTTATAAGGTCAGGTAATGTTTTGACATTTTTCAAGTGTTCTTTTGCCTTTTCGTCATTTTAGTCCATTATCCTCAATTATTATTATTAAAATTTAATAACTATTTATGTATTGGTTTTTTACATCACTGGCCTGCAATGAAATTCATGTTCAGTAAAACTTATCATGATATTAAGAGTTTAGTTTCCAAGTTTTATTATTATATTTAGGTTTTGCAAAATGATATTTATTGTAATATGAATTTTTAATACTGACAGTCTTCATCATGCTTTTTGACTCCTCGGATTATAGCCAATATTCAGGTTTGCATATAATATAACATATATTTATAGATACAGGTTTTGATCAGTTGCTGGTTACTTACATAGATATCAGAATATCTCCTAAATTGGAAACAAATCTATATTACTTTTTGTTCTTTAATCCCAGCTCTCACTATCTTCCATAACTGATTTAATCTCACTTCTGACAACTCTTACATTGACATTTCAAAATATATTAATTTTTTAAATTTTATAGTAGCACCTGATGTAAAGTATGTAATTTGTGTTCATATTTTTCCACTATATTTTATGATAAAGAAGCCAGGTTTGGAAAAATAGAGCCCAAGTACTAAATATGAGAAGTAAAAAAGTCAAGTCCTGCTGTGGAGGAAAATATACATCACAAGAATAGATGGGTGAAAATATCAAGTTTTGTTTAAAATCTAGAGCTTTTATTACGTGTATTTATAACATGAAATTGCAACCTGAATACAATACTTTAAATTTTCTTTACTTGTATGAACATAATATGCATGTACAAGATATATACATTTCCAAAAGAAATTCTCCAAATAATGGTGAAAACTGTATCAAAAATTGTTGTATAAAATAAAAAGTAACTGACGAAAAGATATAATGATTTGATTTTTTTGGTACTATTGGTTGCAAAAATTATTATTCACTAGTTATATGTCTTTACTTATTTTAGAACTAGCTATTGCTGTGACTTTAATAATTGTAAAAAATATATATGTATTTCTTTTGCTACATATTTATTACATTGCTCATTCAAGACATTAATGATTTTATGAAGTTCTCAACTTCATTTCATTAAGTTTAAGATGATGGATTCAACTTATTATTATCACAATTAAAGATCAAATATGCTTATTTGATTTACATGTGCAAATGTGGATTTGATTTTGAGTTAGTATTCTTTTTGTAGTTATCATAGTATTTTTAGAATGCTTTATGTAGTTTATAATGCCATGCCATTGGATTTTTTTTTTGCAGGGATATTATGTGTCTATATATATGCAGTTGTTTTGAGTTTCTTAATTGTAATAACATTTATTGATTTTAATAGCTCGTTGCCTTATATGGACTGGAAGCAGAAAATCAACTGTTAAGGTGTTTGCTGAATGAAGCAGCCAAAACAATTTGGGATAGTGACCGTCCAAGTTCATCGACAACCTACAGCATCCACGCATCGCTGCTAAGTCAACACCTGACATCACTGCTTAGTCATCCAGCAAAATCAACTGTCGTTTGTCGGACTGTTGACCAGCCGTCTCGTGCTGTTCAAAAGGTTTGTATGTGTAAGAAAAATGAAAATTTAAGAGAAGTTACATACAAGAAGAGCTTTTTGCTTAAGGTTTCTTTTTTGTAGGCTATAAGAGATTTGTACAATTATTTAATGCATGCTGTTGTTTAAGCCAAGGCTGCCTAAATGGTCAATCGATTTTGCTGATATAGAACTATACAGAGATTTTTTTTTTAGTAGGTTGGTAACTAAAACAAAATGTAATTAATAAACAACTAAAATTTATTTCGTCCACAATTAGACCAGAATAACCCCTCACCATTTTCTTTTATGATTTTTGATGGGATTTACCTACATCTACTTAAACGATAATCCTGCATCCCACATACTTGCAGCCTTTCTGAGTCGATTGATTCTAGCCTAACAATATTGAGATGGATCACCAGCAGATCAAGTTTGAGCACCCCTGGTTTAGGCTATAAAATACAAAAATAGTATTTCAAATCTCAAGTAATTGGCTTATGTAACTTGCAAAAGGAATGTTGATAAATGTATGTATGTGTTGATCATCCTTTAAGTGTAATTAATCGTATATAGAACATTGTACCTCATACTTTAAAAAGTTGCATTGCTTTTGCATTTGATTGAATTTATTGCATTTTTTAATTTGTATTCCGGCTGCTTAATGCCGCAAGGCATTTTCTTTCAGTCAACCAACAGTATTGTTATAAAATATAAAAGATATGGTAGTGCAGAAATAAAAAAAAAAGTAAAAGGAAAAATGAATAATAAAATAAAATATAAGTAAAAATGTATAAATAGTGTACTTAATGGACAAATGACATATACAATACAAATCTACTTATATACACACATAGACAAACAAATATATACATGTATATATGTTAAAAAAAAGTATACACACAACAAAAGTTATAAAAAAATCGTTAAACCTGGCTCCTGTTTGTTATTTAAAATTAATGAAGTGGGAATTTAAAGTTACTGATAGTTCTCACATTCCGAAATTAATGCAGTAAGGCAATGAATAGTATTATTGTAATGCAGTTATTGTGAAGGAGTTCGAATATAGTGAAATTCAGTGCCGAAGGATTGCAAGAGATTTTTATAACCAGAATGAAGACCACCACAGCGAGCCTTTAAGAATATATATTGTCTGGAGACATTGTGGAGATCTGGTCAAATAAAATACCATAGAGAAAATGCAACATATGTGCATTCCAATGAGAACGGACATCAAGCCAGTTTCTTTGTGAATGAACTTGAGAAATATGATTATTCTGATGCAGCCTGAAAAAGTAACTAAGAAACAATTTGCATTTCAAATCTCAAATAATCACTCTTCAATTTAATTATTTCTTTGACATTATTTTTCCTTTACAATGTTCATGTTTTCTTTTCCTTTTTTTAATTTAGGTTATTTTATTTTTAAATATAATAAGTGAGAAAAAAATCTTAATTTTAGTGATTTTTGCAAAGCAACAAAAAAAAACTATGTATAATTTCTTTTAAATATTTTAATTACAGGTACTGAAACCTACAAATGCCTTTTTCAATCGTCTTTCGAGATTGTTAAAGCTAACCACAGCAGAGGACGTCGCCCTCTCTCTGGTTCTGAGAAGGAACTCGACAAAGACTGAAATTGTTGCTCTCTCTAAGCAGCATTTAAAGAAAAGATTCTTGGATTTAGTACAATGCTACTTAGATGCAGGTTTGTGTATAGCAGTGCTGTCAAGACGAAGGACTATGACAGTTATGCTGGCTTACTTGGTCAACCAGAGAGGATTAATATTATATACAATAACCACCTATTTATATCTAACCTAAATATATCTTAGCTTTTTATGTGTGCAGTATGTAGTATTTTATGTGTGTAGTATTAATAAAAAAATTATGTTGTTTGTTTAGTTTGTTAGATTAGGAAGCTCCCTTATCAGTGTCGCTAATGTTTTTAATTTACAAAATCTATTGGTATACATATTTATTTAAGCTTAATTTAAATAGTAACTCTGCGTTTTATGTAATATTGATTCGAAATTTTGGATTTTTAGAAAGGCCATAAGGAAATATATATTTGGTATGGTTTAAAATTTCCGCTCGTGAAGACTGTTGTTTTATATCAAGGGAATAAAATTTAAATATCTTTTTGATTTAATAATTAGTTAACACTAATTTGACGTTTTTCGATTAACAGAACGGAGTCATCAGGCGGAACGTGCTGGGCTTCAGGAATGTAGTCCTGAGGTTTTGCAAACTCTTATTACCAGTCTTGCTCATGAAAATTTCCGTTTAGCGGCAGTGACGAAAGACTTATTTTTAAAACGGTTGCGAACTGACTTTCCTCGAGAAGTGGTACCTATTGTGTTAGCGCCTCTGTTATATCCGGACGACACAAAAACTCCTCTAGTTGAGATGAGCACAGCTGATGACATGACAACAGCCATGATGGATAATACGTTAGCTGAAGTTATACATGACATCGGATACTCTTTCACAAGAACCGTGGAGGAATGCAAGAACAGTCTTATAAATTTTGGAGCCAGAGAGCCTACTGCGATTGATGTGGCTCGGTTAATATCTATGATGGTGCGATATCACAGCCCCGCGCAAGAAGGCCAAGAAATCCAAACGCCGGGTAACTTTTGGATGAGTCATGAAGCCAAGAAAGAATCTGTGACACACGGTTTTGAAGAATGGAATGCTGAAGTTTTTGTTCAGGCATTGAAGGATTTAGCGTCAAATTTGAATTGGAAGGAAGTGATACTCCAACTTGATCACCCAGAATTTTTTGTTGCGGACAGAGAAGGACTGAGTTTGCTGTTCACCATTTTGAGATTAGGCTTACAGAGCGCTGGTTATCCAGCTAGCCTATTTCCAGTTGAGTATCTCTGTCGAAAGTGGACTAATTTAGAAGGCCAAATGAGTCTCATTACGAAGATACTCAAGTTTCCAGAGATTTTCAATTTTGCTGAACATCCGTTTCATCCTGTATCAATAGACATACTGAAATCACCCCCTGAAACTGACAATAAAGAAGTGGGGACATGGCGGTGTCTCTACTTAGTAGAACTACTGTTGTATGCAGCAGAACGAGGATACTATCTGCAAGTTCATGATATATTTAAGATGCCTCTTCAGCATTGTCCTGATGTCTTGTTGTTGGCTTTATTACAAATAAGTCCACCTGTCACAGTATTTAGACAAGAATTATTGACAACGCTCATACCAATTTTTCTGGGGAATCATCCGAATTCTGGCATCATACTTCATCATGCTTGGCACACTCAGAATCCTAATATGAAACCCATCATCATGCATGCTATGGCGGATTGGTACATTCGAGGCGAAGGCGATCAGTCAAAGTTGTCGAGAATTCTGGATGTCGCGCAGGATCTAAAGGCACTATCTCTCTTGCTGAATGTTCAATCATTCCCATTCATTATAGACCTCGCGTGTCTGGCCTCTAGAAGAGAATATTTGAAATTAGATAAATGGTTGACTGACAAAATCAGGGATCACGGTGAGTCATTTGTTTCAGCAATGGTGAAGTTTTTGCAACGGAGATGCCCACAAATACTTGGAAAAGTTCCAGAAGAACAGCTACCAAAGGCAGCTCAACTACCACCAGAGACAATAACTACTATGCTGGCTTGCTTGCAATTATGCAGTCCAAATGTCCAGCAAGAGTTGCAAGACGCTATATATAATGTCATTGCTAATTGTCAAACGGTTATTTTAAGTAAGGCGAGACAGAACATGCCTGGAATTGCGAGACCACACACTAGAGTCCTGGAGACTCCGTTCAACCCGGCAGGATTGAACGGTCCATTATTTACTCCACATGTGGATTCTATGAATAATCTTACACAAAATGTAGCAAATATGACTTTAGGTGCTCCTACAAACACTGCATTCGCAATGCCAGGTACACTAGGTCCGCTAGTTACTGCACCAGGTTCTCCAGTACGTTTAATGGGCGCCGGGCCCAACAGTCCGTTCGCTATGATGCCAATACAACATCCAGGCAACGTGCCTAACATCGGCGCACTTGCAAGAATACCAGTACCCATGATGGATAAGTCTCGTATTCCTGATCCAATACACTACCCGGAAATAATGCATAGCGTAGCAAAAGAAATTGAAGACGAAGCTAACGGTTACTTTCAAAGAATATATAATCATCCACCTCATCCTACATTGTCAATTGACGAAGTACTCGACATGCTGAAGAAGTTTCACGATTCGCAAAATAAAAGGGAACAGGACGTTTTCTCTTGCATGCTTAAAAATCTCTTTGAAGAATACAAGTTCTTTCCTCAATATCCTGATAAAGAATTGCATATAACCGCGCAGTTATTCGGTGGTATAATTGAGAAAGGACTTGTACCGAGTTACGTTTCGCTCGGACTTGCTTTGCGTTTTGTTCTTGATGCATTAAGAAAGGCGGAGGGTTCTAAAATGTATTACTTTGGAATAGCTGCCTTAGATAGGTTTAAGTCTCGTTTAAAAGACTATCATAAATATTGCGAACACGTAAGGGCTATACCACATTTTAATGAGTTTCCACCACATTTAATTGAGTATGTCGAATACGGACTTCAAAGCCAGGAACCACCTACCAAACCACAAGGACCAGTCCTCCCGGCGAGCTTGGCTGCTATACTGAACCAAAATTCTGTGGTAACTGTTACAGCAACGTATCGGTATGTGTTAGTACCTTTCTTCTTGCTTTGCATTATATCACTAATTATTATTATAATGAGAGTTTTACTATTTACAGGGCCGTCGTGTGTGCACCTTCGATTACTGTTATATCGAAGAACTGTCCTCCGGGCAGTCTAGGAAGCCGTCCATCAATCGCCAATGCTACAAATATTGATACATTGCTGACAGCTACAGACCGTGAAGAAAAAATTAATGCTCCTCCGGAAGCGATACAAGACAAAACAGCTTTCATTTTTAATAACCTAAGTCAGCTAAATTTACAAACTAAATGTGAAGAACTCAAAGAAATTCTAACTGAAGAATATTACCCTTGGCTATCTCAATACTTAGTCATGAAGAGAGCTTCAATTGAACTGAATTTTCACGCACTCTATTCCAACTTCCTTGATGTCCTTAAAATTCGAGAGATAAATAAGTTAGTGACCAAAGAGACTTATCGTAATATTCGAGTACTATTACGTTCTGACAAAGGAATTGCTAATTTCTCAGACAGATCTCTACTAAAGAACCTTGGTCATTGGTTAGGTATGTTGACATTGTCTAGAAATAAGCCTATACTTTTATTGGATCTAGATCTAAAAGCGCTTTTGTTAGAAGCCTATCATAAGGGCCAGCAGGAGCTGCTCTATGTTGTACCATTTGTTGCTAAAATTCTTGAGTCTTGCGCTAAGAGTGTTGTATTTAAGCCGCCGAATCCTTGGTCTATGGCCCTAATGAATGTACTGGCAGAACTTCACCAGGAACCAGACCTGAAATTGAACTTAAAATTTGAAATTGAGGTACTTTGCAAGAATTTGGGTTTGGATATAACAGATCTAAAACCGACCTTGTATTTGAAAGATCCAGAGAAACTAAGACAGATTGAATTTCAACTATCACAACCTAAGCCAAATAAGGAAGTAACTTACACAATGCCTATTAATCAGGCAATGGTACCACCACCACAGATACAGATGGTACCACCACCGCCTCCGCCACCGTTGCTGCCCCCTGAAGACATGGCGACAACTCCTACAGCTGGCCTTATGCCTGGCGACCCAGCGCTAATGGGGATGATTGGAATTCCAGAACCGAGATTCAATTATATTGATGTGAATGTTTCATCGACATCTGCCTTTGGTCACAAAATATTTTTTAATCCTCACATAATGCTATTTCAAAACTATCCACATTTAAAACAGTTCGTGAAGCCAGCAATCGAACGCTCTATCCAAGAATGGATACATCCTGTAGTGGATAGGGCTATTAAATATGCATTGACGACTTGTGAACAGATCATTCGTAAGGATTTTGCTCTAGACCCTGATGAAGTGCGTATGCGTACCTGCGCACACCACATGATGAGAAACTTGACTGCTGGCATGGCTATGATAACTTGTCGTGAACAAATTATTACCACAATCAGCACCAACTTGAAGGCGGCTTTCGTCACTGCTCTCATGCCCTCGACTCAGCAACAGGTAACATTTTTATTTTTTGAAATTAACAACTGCCTACAACTTCGTCCACGTTAAATTACAATATCATACTTAATAACGATAAAGCATAACCTAGCGCCGCTAATTTGCAAGCAAAAATTATCAGTAATAATTTTTATATTTTATAAATTTTATACCTTTCCCTTGGATAAAATTTGAGGAGATTTTTTTTTTGTTTCTACACTCAAGTGAGGATTAAATTAAAACGCAAGATATAAGTAAGTCACTGAGGTACAATCACAAATATATTTAAAACATTTATTTTCGATTAAACCCGTTACTGATGCGTAATGAATGATTGATAGACGATGTAGTTGAATACGAAGTATAATCCAAAATATGAAATACTTATGACTAGAATATACGCAAAACATTGTAGTAACCTATGTACAATTATACAATCCTAGCAAGAAAAAATATAAGGAGATAATAGTATTGGTTACATCGGAATATTAAAATATTTTTGTTTTTGAGTGAACTCATTGTGTCGATATAAGACGTATATGTTGCCCCAAGCTACGTTATGGTTACATGTATATGAAAAAAACTTATTGAAAAACCCACCCTAGACCCATAAAAATACTAGTAATTTAGAGATTACTAGCGGCCCGTCCCAGCTTCACACAGGTAGACATTTGTTTTAAACATCCAGGTTAAACATTTATGGATTGGCTAAAATGATCATAGTCATGAAAATCTTGAACTATGTGCGCGTCCGATGTGTGTCCCCTTCATCGCCGCATAGACCACACGCACACATCACATCCGGCAACGACGCGAGCGGCATATTTCATTTAGATTGACATTTTAAACTCGTAATATCTTTTAAATGCAATGGCCGATATTAATAATTCAAAATGTTATCTGTAGTTACTGAAACAGTTTTAAATTAAACATAATTTATTTGGATAAGGATTAATATAAAGACATGAATAACATGGTATTTTAGGCATTGTATGGTTTATGTTAAGAATTCTTTCAAAAATGTAGTTATAGTGACATAATCACAATAGCTGGACATATGGTACCACGAAGTTTTTTATATATATTAACATGTTGTAGACTTTTCTAGTAAAAAATATAGTTTATGTTACTCAGCGATAATGTAGCATTGTAACAGTGAACGAATTATCGAAATCCGCCCAGTAGTTTTTGGGTTTATTCATGACAAACATACAAAAATACGTTTCCTCTTTTTAATATTAGTGTAGGTTAAACAAGGTTTTTAAAAAATTTTAAACTCTGTATTTAGTACACTACCATAAAACGTTAATATATGATTTACCTGGATTCGTGGATGGTTGGATCTTAAGAGGTTAGTCAATAACGTAAAATACTTTGTTTGTTTGTCTGATCTAATTGTGTCATAAACAGAAGGACATCATAGAAAGCGCGGCTGCAGTGCTGGCCACAGACAACATGGAACTTGCATGCGCTTTTATACAGAAGACTGCTGTTGAGAAAGCATTACCGGAACTTGATAAACGACTAATGAATGACTACGAAAACAGGAAAATTGCTCGCCAGGAGGGTCGACGCTACTTTGATCCTATTGTATTAAGTTACCAAGCAGAGTTGTCAGAAAAAGTAAGAACGCGTGTCGGCGGACCCACAGAAATGCAGGTTGTCGTCTACGATGAATTTGCGTGCAACATTCCCGGCTTCATGCCAGTCAGAGACACTGGAATGTTTATACCGAAACCGTCAGCTCAAGAACAGATGGCTCATTTAACATTCAATCAGATGATAAACCCGGCGCATGTATACGTCGCAGACGAGATGGGCGCATTAATCGGGATTGCAGAGATGTTTCTGAGTAATTCAATAAATCATCCTACACTCGCAGTACAAACAGCACATATGCATTCTCTCCTTGAATGTATCTTTATAGCGAGGAGGAACCGTGATATCGTCTCTGGATGCACATTATTGCAAAGGGTGAGTAAAATAAAGACATTTAGTTTTATTTTCATAATTATTAATATTTATCAAGTCCACTGTAAGTTTAAGTATGTAACTTTTTTTATATTTGATACTTTAACGTGGCAATCTGACCACACAGAAAACACAATTGTTCATTG
Organism: Antheraea mylitta; assembly: GCA_014332785.1. Lineage (NCBI taxonomy): Eukaryota > Metazoa > Arthropoda > Insecta > Lepidoptera > Saturniidae > Antheraea > Antheraea mylitta. The sequence continues at coordinate 10,146,206 of JACEII010000031.1, read as the reverse complement.
AATAACGGGAATTCATTACAAGTGTTAATTATCCTGTTTAATTTCATATACAGAAGAGAGTGGCGATTTAATCATTAAATTGATATCTCGTATAAATTAAAATTGACTGTGGGTCATGAAATAAGGCAAAATGTTATATAAAAAAATATATTAAGCTAAGTACTTGCCGCTTATTATAATTGTAGGCAAAAAAGACATCAACAGTTCATGAAATTGCTGTACTTACTACTAATATAGTAATACAATACATAATACAATTACCAATAGTAATAATAATTGCCTTTATTATTTTAAATCATAATAAATATTTATTTATACGAATTCAATAAAATATATTTTCATATTTCACCAAAGCCGATCAAATAATAATCCACATTGTAAAAAGTTTTACAGTATAAATTGATTTCGGTCTTTAAATTATTCGTGAATAATCTGTTTATACATGAATTATTTTCAATTTTTCAACACAGGCCGTAGAAGGGCTTGTCGAAGGGTTCATAGTTCAACCGGGAGCGAGCAATGAACATGTAGAAATGATGACCCGTTATAGAGATATCCATCTTCGTGTACTAAAACTTCTCGAAGACGCAAAAGTTTATGGTCATGTGTGGACCACGAAACAAATAACCAGTTGCCTCACAGACTGCAGAGATGAACTTCGCTACAACCTTGAAGCTGTTGACTGCCTCATCAGGAATCACCTTGTTAACTTGTCTCAGGTATACACTTCTATATACTATTTCTAAATCTACTGTTAAGTTTTCTGAACCGTCTATACATGTTACATGTATTATTCTGATCAGTGTTCAGTTTATTATTATGTCTTATAAGCGAAATTTAACCACAAAGGAGTTTACATATATTTCAAAATTTGAATATTTTATTGAAATTACAATTGATATTGTATATCGTTTACGTTCTTTATTGGATCATTAAGAAAAATATGTCAATTTATCCGATAATCAGTAATGTAAAATAAAAGTACTGATTTTGTTACAGTGTATATATATTTTAGTTCTATACATTTTTTGCTTAAATGCTTCTGCTAAAAAAGCTGCAATAATGCTTATCCCTTGAAATCAAATAAATTTGCTAGTCTGCTCGAATTTTAATCCTTTACAAAGATACACATTTGTATATAATAAAAAGGGATAAAGAGAGAAATTCTCTTGGAAAGATATATAGTTTTCTTCCTATGTGACAAAATCTTCCAGTCGACTCCAAACAATCCACATTAGGAACTTCGGTCCAATGTTACTTTGAGTGATAGTTATAATAATTTATATCATTGTCATATGTTGACCTTTCTTAATTAACCTTTGCCTATTTTCGTAACCTTCTGGAATACCAGATACACAAAAGGAGTAAATATATAGTTCTGTGAAGCTATAAAGACCTCTCCAGGTCAACAGCGTTTTCATTTCGAAAAAAAAAGGAGTAAATACTCATTAAAATTTCGATTCAATTCGAATTCAATTAAGTTAAAGTATGTATTTGTTTGTGCAAGGATATTGTTTATAATCATAGCTTTTTTTATTAATTCTTGAGTGTGACATATATTAATTACAGTATGATGCCACACTCGCACAGATAATGGACAATGGTAACAACTATATGGCTGTAACGTTTGCTATGCAACTCGTTCAGCTGTATTTGGTCGACGACAGGAACAATATGTATGTGAACGAATCTGACTTGTGTAACGTCACCGCGACTCTCTTCCGCATTATGTCGCATTCACGTCAACCTCCTCCAGAAGGTCTCGGATCTCTGATAGAGATACTGAGAGTTAATCAAGACCCGAGTGCTTATTTAGGTGAACGCTCTCCTTTAGGACCGACTGCACATATTCATGCTGGTATTTTACAAGTTCGGGTGAGTTAAATATACTTTCTTGTCAAATGTCATAACTATGGAATAGTCATAGTAAAAGTACACTATTACATATATAATATTCAGTAAATCGTTACTGTTAAACTCAAAGTAAAGTTTACGATCCTTGATACTGTGCAAACTATGTATAATAATGGACAATCTCACATTTTGGTTTACAGGCTTCCATTATGTTTCTAAAATCGTCTAACTTTTGCCCCTCTAAATGGAATTTTAAGTTAGGTCTTGCACGTAGTATACTCAAGATGCCAATATAAAACAAAGTCAAAATATTATAGAAATTAAAAATTGGCATTTATTAATCCCTAAATTGTCATGATTTTATAAATACAATATAATATGTTTTTAATAAATAGTTATTCAGGTAGATATTTGCCTAATATATTAAATAAAAGAGATGTGACAGTATACCCAGTGTTGCTAAATACAGAAGATTTTTATGTGAAATGAAGATATGACTTCAACTGAATGGTCTTCTAAACGCTTTGACAGCAAATTTGAAATTTGTAAACCGCATGAAAATTCATCTAGTAGTTTTTAAATCTAGTTATTTAGGAAAGCATTGTATAAGCATCACAATTTAGGTTTTAGTACGGTTCTTGCCTGAATCCCTGAGCACTGTGGAATTTCGGGTAATGAAACGGTGGACTCTTGCGCCAAATGTTCCATCCAGTCGGGGTCCTTGGATCATTATAGGATTTACACAAGGGACTTATGCCTATCATCTAAATTAGGATTGTTTGATGCATGGCAAAGGAGTTGGAATTTGTCTCGGAAATTAGAGGGCAAGCATTATGGGTTTTTGCAAATTGATTCCCGACAAAAGCCATGGTTTTTTAAATTCGGAAATGTTAGTAAGAACGTTATCTCTATTATTTGCCGCCTGCGCCTTGGTCACGTCTACACACCAGTGCATTTGAGTAAAATAAGGATCAGGGATCACTGTATTTTTGAATGTGGCTTAGAGGACGGATCACCGGATCACATATTTTTTAATTGCCCTAGAAACAGTTTCTCTATGATGTTCTACCTTCTATTCGCCGTCCTACTAATATTATGTATCTCTTAGCTCTTGTTATGGATAACCATTTAATTGTAGAATACTTTTCGAAATTCATTAATACTAACAAAATTAAACTTTAGATTTTAGTGCAATGCTCTTGTGTATGTCTGCAATCTAACAATATGTTATATGTTTAATTTACATGTATTTTCTTTGTGATGTCTGTTTGTAGATAGCCCGGTCTGAATATAAAGATATCTGTCTAATTATCTCACGCAACCTCCATTGTCTATGATTCCATTCATTTGACAGACAAAATTGTGTGAACACTCATGTTGCCATTTTAAGAAGAAGTTTTTGACTTTAAAGCGAACAGACAGACAGACGGGGTATAGGTCTTTGTTTTATACTGTATAATATTCCGACTGTACCGCAAATAGCACTCAGACTGACACGTGTCTGCGTGGCGGTAGTTTTACGCGAAATATCCATAGTAACGAGTCTTTTTACAACGCGTAATAACATTTTTTTTTTTTTTTTTTGGAACTGACTATTCTATTGTCTTATTAAGGTGTTAACAGCTTCATCAGACTACTCATTTGTGTCGTTTCTGGATCACTTTTGTAATATACAACTCTAGCATTGCTATCATACCAATACAATATAATCATATTTTTAAGCGAATAGTTTGTTTAATTATATATTTCAGTCTCAAAATTACGATGATCCTCCTGGTCTACAAGAAACAACAGAGAACCTTCTCCGTGAATGGAGGAATTTTTTGATCACTCCCCTCACGGAGATTGAACTTGGCCAGAATTTCAACTTGTATGTGCACCGCATGAATATGAATGGTATCCTTAAATCCGACGATATGCTTACGAGGTTCTTTAGAATCGCGACGCAAATGTGCATCGAAAATGTATACCAGTTATTGCAAGAGGACAGAATAAACCCTCCTCCAGTGCCACCAAAGCGGGAAATGTATTATACTATGTGTGATTCATTTATCAAATTCGTTTCACTACTGATCAAGAATACAGCTGATAGTGGAAACCCAACACCCAAACTAAACCTGTTGAACAAAGTAAGCTGATATTTAATTGATATTATTAGTTATAACTTTGACTACTTTCCTTAATTTTTGTAGCATTTTTTCTTTTAAGCTTGAAAGAGATTGTAATATTATATGAAAATGTACAATCATGATAATATCGAAGAACTCTCATATGTTGTACTACCTGTGAAACTACTGATTTTATAACCATTTCACAGCTCCTGGGTATCATTGCTGGATGTGTGCTTCAGGATCATGAGGATCATAACACAAATTTTCAGCAGTTGCCTTACCATCGTCTTTTGTTGATTCTTTTCCTTGATATGAACATGGCAGAACCAGTCTTGGAGTCGATGAATTACCAGGTATGTGACTTATTTCATGGGATATAATGAATAAAAATTTGGTCTAGATTATGTGCTTGAAAAAAAAATTAGGTCAAGGAATTATTAAACTAGCACGTGTTCCAGCTGTTTTTAAATGATCATCGTATTTTCTATGTCTTTTTTTAAAGATTTCATTACATTTTAAATATCAGTAAACAACAACATAAAAGATCGTATCGTATGTAGTCCGGTGAAGCTGTTAAGACCTTGCTAGGTCAATAGCGTAGTCAGTTCGAGAAAAAAAAAAACGTATTGAAGAAATAAATGTGACAATGATGCTACCGTAGAATACTTTAATCCCATAATAACATTTAAAAATTTACACATGATTGTCCGTTTTTAAAAGACCAAAATCGAAAGTCTTTATTATAATGTAACAGTATTCAAATGTAGAATAATTAATCAAAATGCATATTATTACTAGCTGACTCGGCAGCGTGTGTTGCTGTAGCCCAGTTATTACCTATCAAATTCAAATTAAAATGTGATGCCATCTATAATATGAATGCAATGTAATAACAGATATAACAGAACAACGTGAAGATATTTATAACAGCCAGTCTTACAGTATTCTATGAACAAACTATTATAAAGCGCCATCTGTTTAAGACTGGTAAAACTTAAAACTAATAACAATAATCAACATTGACAATAATTTCATTTGTAATTAAAATAATATTGAGGCCATTATTAATCAAAGTATAGATTATCCTGTTTATCAAATTGAATCAAATTATACATGAACGTCAACTCTCATTATGATCGGTTGAGTAGTTACAAAGTTATGGACAAACATCATAGCACTGGATTTTTATATATTTGGAAGAATGTTGAATGCATAGTGTGACAGAAATGGTGTTTATGAATATATATATATATATCAGTCAATGTTTGTAAAATATTATTTAGCCATATGAAAACAGGTCACATCAGCATTTTAATTTTTAATAGATTGTCTAATACACGTACATCGTTTTAGCTTAAATAGATGTTATAATTATTAATAATTCGGTAGTAAAAGCTTTGTTCTTAAACAGACATTAACAATTTTATCACTTGGGTTGTACAGATCAATGTATACATGGTATAATTGTCGTAAGTTATTCTAACGTTAACGAATGGTTAAACGTAGCAGGAAATCGTAATTTTTTTTATGTCGTTAGGTCCTTACGGCGTTTTGCCATACGTTGAGAATTCTAAAACCGAGTGTCGTCCCGGGCTTCAGTTACGCGTGGCTCGAAGTTGTTGCACATCGTGCGTTTATTAACCGTATACTCGCTGTCACACCGCAACAGAAGGTAACAAATTAATTTAATTATAATTAACAATATAGATTTGTATGTGTATTTTAACGACTTAATATTATATATACGCAGCCTCAGATTAATGTATCTTTATAATTTACTTTGGAAAGAAATATTCACAGGGCTGGGGAATGTACTCGACGTTATTGATGGATCTATTCAAATTCCTCGATCCGTTCTTACGTAATACGGAACTAGCGCCGCCTGTGATGACCTTGTACAAAGGCACTCTGAAAGTGTTGTTGGTGCTGTTACATGACTTTCCTGAATTTTTATGCGACTACCACTACGGCTTTTGTGATGAGATCCCACCAAACTGCATACAGATGAGGAATCTTATATTATCGGCGTTTCCTCGCAACATGCGACTGCCTGATCCGTTTACGCCTAATTTAAAAGTGGACTTGTTAGCGGAGATCACTCTATCTCCACGTGCTGTCATAAATTACACAACGATTATACCATCGTCCCAGTTTAAGAAGGATCTCGATGCTTATCTGAAGGCACGTGCTCCGGTCACATTTTTGACAGAACTGAGGAGTCACATGCAGGTAATATATATTTTCTCTGGGTATGAAGAAAATAGAGATATATCGTCAATTTATGATTTTGGTTTAATTAAACTTAATATTCTATTTTTAGGTTCTCAATGAGCCAGGTCGTCGCTATAATAACCAACTTATGAATGCTGTAGTACTGTATGTTGGTACACAGGCAATTGCACACATCCGTGCCAAAGGGCAAACACCTAACATGACTACTATAGCGCATTCAGCACATATGGATATATTCCAGAACTTTACAGTTGATTTTGACTTTGAAGGAAGGTGAGGAATACTTTACACTAAGCAAAAGCAGTATAAAAGTATAAAGCAGATTCTGTGTTCTAAACTATAACATGAATATAAGTTATAGACTTATTTATTTTGATAATAAATGTTTGCAAATGTCACACTTGACTAGCATTATCTGATTAAAGATAAATATATTTACTTTATATTGGACTTTACTAATAGTTTAATATATATTTTAATACTTTTTATTACATATACATACACATGCCAGTTTTTCATGTCACTACCTAATATATTGTGCTTAATTTTATTGCAATCAATTTAGTATTAACGAATTGACATTCAAACAAACGTCTTTTTTATTTTTAATATATAGATATGGCTTGATGATCGAGATTTCTTTATGCTGAGAATTAATTTCGGAACTAAGTTAACTAAACGCTTTGTTTGGATTAACCTATCTTGATGTCTTGTTCTTTTTTTAATTGTATGTCTTTTATTAGGAATACAGAAAAGGATGTGGGTTACGTTTCATGTAGAAAAAATGTACAGTTGTCAAGGTATAGACGGAATCTACAATAACACGAGTGAAGCCGGGAGCAAAAGCTACTTTTGTTTATAAATCAACGTGTACATGTTTTTGAGATTGATTACAAATATAGTGTTTTAAACATTTTCTATTTATTTTTAGGTATTTGTTCCTCAATGCTATAGCGAATCAACTACGTTACCCGAACAGTCACACGCATTACTTTTCGTGCTGCCTATTATATTTGTTCGCCGAAGCAAACTCGGAAGCTGTCCAGGAGCAAATCACAAGGATGTTGCTCGAGAGACTTATTGTGAATAGACCACATCCTTGGGGTTTGCTCATTACTTTTATTGAACTGATAAAGAATCCTGTATACAAATTCTGGTCCCACGAATTCGTCCATTGCGCTCCAGAAATTGAGAAGTTAGTATCTGTTTATAATATCTATACTAATATATAAAGCTGCAATATTTGTTTGTATGGTTGTTCGCACTAATCTCAGGAACTACAGGTCCGATATGAAAAAGTCTTTCGGTATTAGATAGCTCATTTATCGAGGGAGACTTTAACCAATGAAGAATGCTTCAAAGTCGGGCTATTTATTCCTTTTGAAATATTCGCTGCGTGTTAGCGTTAGTATTATATACGTTGCCATGGTAACGTCGTAACTTTCTATGGCAAACATTTTCAGAGTTTATTTTGTTTTTGAGCTTATCGCGAACAGACATACATACAGACAGACGTGGCAGAGGACTTTGTTTTTACACTATGTAGTGGTATTTAGTGATGAACTGTTTGTTACCCGTGCATTCGTCCGTGTGAAATTGATCAAAAATTTATCGTTTACTATAAACATAGGTGTGAGACGTGCGTTGTAATGGACTCTAAGAATAAATATAATTGAAAGTAATATGTTTGCATGCCATTTAAATTATAGCAACGTATAATAATAACTTAATTATATTGACAATATGGATATATTATATTTATATAAGAAAAAAAAGAGCCGTCGCGGGACGTCTCGCAGATGTGAAACATCCAAATTGTTTTGTATAAGTTATATACCTAAAAGAACAGATTACGACAGATATCAGCTGTGACATAATGAAAAGATAACGCATTAGAAATTTGTTCTGTAACATTAATGACTGTTTATTTATTTTATTACCTAAATATTAATTTTTATTATATACAACATACAAAAATTCAACTAGACACAGGTGCGATGTGTTTGGCGTCACTTATCAAAGGATGCAAGGTTGTCAGCGCGTGCCGCACAACATTATGGCCGACAAAAAACAAAACAATTTGAATCTTATGTTGTTTTACAAATAGGGTTGCAAATATTTTTGAGTATTTTGTTAATAGTGCAAAGTTTGTGTTTTGTGTCTCCACGTCGCCAAGGCAAAATCAGGTTTAGGATGCGGCTACAGATGTTTGAAATCAATAAGATTTAACACATTTTGTTCCATAATGTATAGCTTAATATTTTAATTACTTATATAGTGTAAGTGAGCACTGAGGGTGGTATATAGTAATTTAAAATTCCAGGTATGTTGATGATGAGTCCCATCCTAATCGACACACAGTTAATATCCACATATCTAATATACACGTTACATGATACACTAGATAGCGTGCGTGTTGTATTTACAAATATTTTTGAAAGAACATTTCTTTAATTTACACAACTACACACAATTTTATATTTATTCAATACATAGAAAAAAATGCGTGCGGAGCCGCGGGTAACAGCTAGTTCATAATAATATGTATATAAATAAATATTTAACGAAAATGTAGTTATCTTGAATTATTGAACGTATCTGCATGAGACTACGATCATCTATGTAGAATTCTTCCTAAATGGTTTTAGCCTATTTATTTTTTATTGCTTTTATTTTTTACTGATTATGTTGAGCCTTTGACATTTTTTTTATGCTTAATGAAGCGGGCGGGTATCATCTAGTTATTTGTTTATAAATATATACAATCTGAATATTTCAAATGACTTGTACTTGTATATACAATGTTTGATTGAAATACATGTAACATTATTTCTTTTGATTTTTTAAAAGTATTATCATTGTCATTTTTTAAACTCTTTCAGCTTTGGGACTAACCGATCGAATTCGAATAGACTTCTTCTCTAATATTTTTCTGTTTTACCATATAGGTTAAGTCGAATATAATTAACCAAACAAAATTAACTAGGAGATTATGTTTTGTAAATAACTTATTTACCGTCGCCATTTGTCCATGGATGAAAAGAATATAATCCAGGTATTTGGAACAATACATATATATATTTATTATAGTTTGGACAGTGCTGATATGTTTGAAGGTTTACATGTATATCCGTCAGGTTATTCGCATCAGTTGCTCGATCTTGCATCGCGGACAAAGCAGGCGGTGGCGGGATAGAGAGGGAGATAGCCGAGTAGCGTCAAGCCCAATGGGAGTCTATCCGGCAAAAGAAGTCTAACAAGGATTTTGCCGAGAAAGGTTCGTTTTTAGTTCAATACTAGCTGATACCCGCCAGATCGTTTCTGCTTTGTTTGTTATTATTTTTTCACAAACGCTTGGTCTTCATCTTCTTTATGTTTTCGTTAATTTAATAAGTTATGTCGAATACTGTTGTAATTGTGAGCAACTGTTGTTAGTTTATTATATTTACAACACATTTTATGTCATCATGTCTGCGGAAACGTAGCTCTCTTCACGGGGCAAGGTATAGGCGTAATAACAATGCCAGCATATCGGCGACTTCAAACTCTTGAGAAATTCACAGTTCTATCTTTTTCCACATACATTGGGGTAATACAAGAACATTTTACAGATTTAGGTTTCCTCATCATCAACCCCATAGCGTTACGTATTTAAATCGGTAAATGTACATACATACATATAGGATCGTGTGCTTGGAGAATTACATAAAAACCACCTTAAATAAGACTTTTATTCGCTCCTAATACAAAAACCGTCTTATCTCTAATACATTCGTGCGCGCTCTGCTAATTACAACCGAGACAATCATATCATGTGACTCTTTCTATTATTAATGACGTTCCGTTTCCCACATACATACTACAAATCGTTTAACCTGGTATGGATTTAAATAACGATGTCGACGAAAATAGCAACATACTAAACTCGGAAATAATGCTCACTTTCTAATAAAACTTCGAGAACACACCCGTAGGATTTCTTTTAACTTTCAATTCAAAGTTGAATGATATAACTAAAAAATAATCAAACTTCATCTAACAAGGTCACCAGAGCATCAGGAAATTTTTACCAGAATTCTATGGATTTCATTTTAGTGTAAATTCTCTCATTGTTGGACACAGTTTTCGATTGACCTTTCTATCGGAGAGTTATGATTTGTTCAAGTGTTAATATTATTTTTGAAAGAAAGAAAGATTTTTTTAGTGTCGTAGTGTGCAAAAAAACTTTTAAACATAAAAAGTAAAACTATGACAATGAGGTGTGGCGTCAACGTATTACCTTTTTGAAAATGGTGCTGATTTTCAGCCAGGCCTCAAATTTCAGCATTACTTTTTCGCGCCCAAGTGTGATCATGGACTTGAATTATACACCTATGGCTGTGCGTATAACTAATTAACCAAAAATACAGTGAAGTAATAATAAAGAAAAACGTTGCAATATAAAGTTGTGATAATGTGAATGCGTTAAATCTATTGATAACAATATATTCATAAACGGCCTAATGTTTGTACCTCAAGAATATGTATAAATAAATATAAATTTGTTTTTTTTTTTGTCTGTAATGGAGGAGGTATATTCCATTTTTTTTTTTGTATTTCATTTACAGACTCCCGCGGTGGAGCTCATCGGAGCTTGCCGCTAGCGGCTGAATCTCCCTCGGCCCAAGGCCGAAAAGTGATGCAATGGAACAAACTCTTTAAAAAATAGAGTTGTTCCATGCTTCATTTTAATTATCACAAGTAATGAGCAGGAGCTTTCTAATAGTTGATTGTTAATCAAACGCTTATGTTCAATAGGATTATACCTATATATTAATGACTCTAATTCTGTCTCCGTTATATTGAACAGTAATATTCTGTTTTAGACCAAACTGAATCTTTTGCTGTGCATCTATTTTTTTTTTATAGATGAATACCGTTCTAAGGTTGCAGAATATTCTTTTTTTGCGCTTTACACTACCAACTTTTCATTCTACCTAACCGTGTTAAAGACAATTTTATCGAGTCCCATATTGTGACGCTCAAGACTCGAGTGGTTGGATTCTTATGGCTGTTTTAGGTCGTTCGTTTTCCAACTTTTTACAGTTTATTTATTTGAAAATGATTAATACCAATAATTGAAATTACATGAATATATTAAATTTTATTTTTTTACACATGAGTTAGTGTGCAATTAATATTATTTCAGTCAAATGTGAATTTTACACGCATTAACAAGTTCGGTACTCTTGCTCATAACTTGAGACGATAATTATTAATTTACGATTTTAATAAGGGTCTTTCTAATAGTTGATTGTTAATCAAACGGTTATGTTCAATAGGACGATACCTATATATGAAAGACCCTAATTCTGTCCCCGTTGTATTGAACAGTAATATTCTGTTTTAGACCAAGCTGAATCTTTTGGTGTGCATCTATTTTTTTTTATAGATGAATACCGTTCTAAGGTTGCAGACATTCTTTTTTGCGCTATACACTACCAACTTTTCATTCTACCTAGAGCGTGTCAAAGCCATTTTTATCGAGTCTCATATTGGGACGGTCAATACTTGAGTGGTTGGATTCTTATGGCTGTTTTAGGTCGTTCGTTTTCCAATTTTTTACAGTTTATTTATTTGAAAATGATTAATGCCAAGAATTGAAATTACATGAATATTTTAAATTTTATTTTGTTACACGTGTGTTAGTATGCAATTAATATTATTTTAGTCAAATGTGAATTTTACACGAATTAACAAGATCGGCTACTCTTGCTCATAACTTGAAACGATAATTATTAATTTACGATTTTAATATTTACGATTTTATATTTACTTATTAATACGATTTTAATCATAATAAAAATAGACGTAGTCTGATATTCAATTTTACATTTTGATATAATTATAGTTAAGTAAGATTGCTTTTTATATAAATGACGTGAAAATAATAAGTGTTAATGGAATATGATTAAAAAATAATTAGAAATAAAAACTAGTTATAATGTTATATTGCCTCTAAATATTATGTATGTAATATGATGTTAACAGAAATAATTAGCTATAATTATTAATATATTCAAATAGTCCAGTAAAACAAAAAAGACGTAATAAGTCATCGAAGTCATCCCCATTAGCATTTGTTGTTTTCACTGTATGAGAAAAAAAATAGTAATAAGTAAATCTCATATTGAATAATAAAAAGTTCATTTCATTTATTTCAAGAATGAATCAATAATGTGACATTATTTTATTTTGTGATTGGAATTATTATTATTTTATGTAGTAATTGGAATTATTAATCATTTATTGAGTAACAACTGTTTTTGTGAAGAGAACCTCAACAGTCTGTGCGTTATGGCTCTTGAGGGCAAACTCTGATCGAAAATCATGTTTAATATGTTCCGCGCCACGTATGCCACTGGTGATACATGTTTTAAGTGAACTAAATGTGTGTTATAAAAGCATAAACAATATTAAATAACATCATATTAAAAAAATGTTTGCAAACTAAGTTATTTGATAGTAATACTGTTTGAATGATATTTAATTTTATATTATTTAACATTTTGCAGTATATTTTTTTTAAATAATTTATATACAGCCACGGAATTATTTTATTGAAATGATTATATTTTATGATGATTGAAATTGTGTGTTGATTGCGTGTTTTAAATGATGTAAATGTATGTAACCTAAAAATAAATGTAGAATATAAGTTTCAGCTATAATTATAAAAATGTATTTGTATTTATCGTAGCAAAAATAAAAGCATTAGAATATAAAAGAAGTGTTTTTTCTTATAGAATCAAAACATCCACACCTTTTGGAGCAGGTACAATAATAAAATTTTGAATAATATCCTGTCCTGCCTTTGACTTTGGAGCAGGTACAATAATAAAAATTTGAATAATATCCTGAGGTTAGCCTTTGACCTATCTTTAACCCGTCGAGGAAACATACATAGGCATCATACAATAGCTAATAGTTATATATTTATACTAGCTGACCCGTGCAACTTCGTTTGCACCAAATTGGTTATCACGCGAAAAAATTGTTTCTTTTTTTTATCGTAGCACGGCAAAATGCCTGCACTATGCCTGATGGTAAGCACAGTAAAATCCAAAAACAATAGCGACCACCGAGTGACACACTATCCATCGCTGGTCGCCACTATCATGCCGGCCTACAAAAAGCTGGATATGCACAGGCTGATCCCGAAACGCGACGCGCAGAAGCGAATCACTATTACGGATTTTTTCGTCATGTACATGGTGGTTGTAACCCAGTCAGGCTGTAAAGCCCTACCACCCCGCAAATAAAACTGATACCCGATTGCAGCCACAACTACCGTTTCCAATTGTGAATCCAAACTATCCACGGATTCACTTAAACATATACCCAGATTACATGTATTCATTTTTTAAATAAACCTAGTACCCATTCGTAGCGTCATCTACCAGGATCAATTAAAATAAAAACTAACCTACATAAAACTGAATAAACATCTCTACCACTTACTTTATCATAACTATCTTCGACTTGTATTAAAGCCTTTTTATACTCCATTGTATTAAAGAAAAATATATGAACACCGTATCGAAGCGTCAAACATCCCGCCGAAAACGTCAAATGTCACTTGCTTGAAACTATTGTCTAAGAGCTATAAACTGTTTCAAAAACATATTTGAAATATATTTCCAATACATCAGGTTCAATCCCTCGGTAAGGATCCCTTGAGTGCGTTGCTTGCGCGATACGGTGACACACAAATATACATCACTGCTACAACACTACACGATCACCCCAACACACGTGAAACACATGAAACACTGAATGATGATGAATGAAACATGTTACACATGAAAGTGGAAGGGTTTACTTTTTTCCTTATCGAACTAAAAAACTCTCAATTTTCCGATAATAAATATATGCAGGAGTTGTTGAGGCGTGTATGCTTGGTATACATATACGTTTCAACAACTCATACATATATGAATAGTTAGCTAGATTAGTTAAGATAGGTCGCGATTTTGCATGCAACAGGCAACAGCCAAGCCGAGGTGTGCCGTGTACCCTTGAACTGGTTGCCTAAATAAAATCGGCTGAGTGCCTTAAGCGTTCGTCTTAGTAGTCCGGTAACTTATATACGTATATAAGTTATTGAAACATGCATGTGTACCAAGCATGCGTGCCTCAACAACTTCTATATGTATTTTGTGTAGGAAAAATTCCTCTAAACTATATAGGATAGGATAGAATAACGAAAAATAAGGGTAGAACTCTTGTGTCACTGTATCGCGTGAGCAGCGTACTCAAGGGCTCCACGCCCAGGGAACAGATCTAGGCTTGAGCCGTTGCCGAGAAGGGCCTAATTTGGTGTACGGGAGCGAAATTTAGTCCCAGACCACGGCGGCGTGATATGCGGGCGTGGGTGAGAACACGCTCTGTTTGAAGAGACAGGCTGGTACTGATCGTTCGCTGACGTGATTGAATCAGGAGGGTCGGTAAAAATGTGTCGCGATCGTCTTCTATACTGCGCAGCGTTGGGTACGGGTTCATCGTTCGCGGCGGATACCACTAATGGGCTGGGATGATTCGCGGCTTTTTCGAAATAACTACCTGTAAGTGATTTTATATACGCTCAGACAGAAAGCATCTCCAGGTCCTGTGGAGATCCTTATTCCGGACGTACCATGGGGCACCGGTGATTTTACGTAGGGCTCAGTTCTGGAGAACCTGCAACTTTTAAATCATAAATCAAAATGCCTATTAAAAATACAAAGTTAACCCGCTACCAAGTGTCCTAAATTCTGTATATTGATATATTGATAATTTCTGTAGGTGGTAGAGCCACGCTGAAGCTATTACTGGTTTCAGCATGAATGGGTCGGCTTGTTCGGGCTAATACTGCCAGAATACTTACAGAAAACCGACGTCAAATAACAGTGCTTGCATTGTAATGTTTCGTTCGGTCAGTGAGAGTGCCGGAGGTTCCCTTAGACTCCCCCATATACAGGTTGGAAACGCACTTACAAATCCCCTGGTGTTGCTAGTGTCTATAGACGGTGGTGGTCACTAAACATCACGTGACCCACCTGTTCGTTTGCCTCTTATGATATAAAAAAATATATATTGATGTATTAAAGGACCAGGTATTCTAAAATTCTTGTTCTTTTAACGTTGCCGGCTCTTGTACTAAGGTGTCGCAAAAAAGTCTAGTTACGTTAACTGCAAATTTTTGTTTTTCGTTATTCTGGAGAACTCATTGCGTTTTATGGGACAAAGAGTATCCTGGATGTAGTCTTCTAATATTAGTTATCACCGTGTCAAATTTCGTTAAAATTGGTTCAGTACTTTCAGAGTAATTCGGGTTTATATTCTAGACTTTAATCCTTTATCCTGGAGAACCCTTTGCGTTTTATGAGACAAAAAGTATATTTGATGTAATCTCGTAATATTAGTTATCACTATGTTAAGTTTCATCAAGATTGGTTCAGTACTTTCAGAGTGATGCGTGTGTATAGGGACAGACAGACAGACAGACAGACAAAAATTGTAAAAAGATTATTTTTGGCTTCTATATCGATAACATAGTCTACCCTGATTAAAATTTTCAAAAAATATTTAATGTACAGATTTCGACTTGTTACAGTTTTATTATAGTATAGATTAGTCAACGATTGTCTTCTTTTTAGTGACTCTTACTTTACTGACTTTGTGACTTCCAGGTTATACAATTTCGTGGCGAACAAATGAAAAAAATATCAGGTAATATATTTATCTGTTAATTAAGAATATAAATTTATGAAAGGATTCTTATTGCCCCTTTCGCGAAATATATATTTTTGAGTATTTTATTTCAAACACAGGAAAGAGCTGTTACCAACAAGCTTTGACGAATCTGTGATCTTCCATACTGTTTATATCGGGGCTGTCCGCGGCCTGTATAGTTGCGGCCCGCAGAATCCTTTTATCTTCTTTTTCCCGAAACTGACGAATTTCGGGCTAAAAATGGGCTCGATGATCGTCAGTACCTACCATTGTGAAAGTGCATATTCAACAATGAAGCTTATAAAATCGAAATACGGGTGTTAATTGACGGATACTTCACTTAAACATGCACTGCGTCTTGTTACTACCAATATTGAGGATGATATTGCCAGAATTGTAAAAGACAATGAAAAAATAGATAGTAAAATAATGATACCTATATTTTATTTTTTATAAGTATTTTGCGGCACCCTAATGTACTTGTCATTATTGTTGGCCCCGAGTCCCATCTAATTGGACAGCCCTAGTCTATATTATAAAGAGATAAAGTCTGTGACGTTGGAGATAAACTACTAAATCAATTTCGAAAATTCTTTTAGTGTGAGTGTTATAGGCTATGTTTTTTTATTGTAGCACGGCAAAATGACTGCACTATGCCTGATGGTAAGCACAGTGCAATCCAAAAATAATAGCGACCACCGATTGACACACCATCCATCGCCGGTAGCCACTATCATGCCGGCCTGCAAAAAGCTGGATATGCACAGGCTGATCCCGAAACACGACCCGCAGAAGCGAATCACTATTACGGGCTTTTTCGCCATGTACATGGTGGTTGCGACCCAGTCGGGCTGTAAAACCCTACCACCCCGCTATCGCCATTGCCTCGTTCGTTATTCAGCAGGGTGCACCACGTGCAGGTGAGGTTGGCTTGGGTGTCTCAAGTCTTATGATGTTATTTGACACCCCTTACACCCCATAATATATAAGAACGAAAACGTATCTTACAAACGCTGCCTTAACGATGAGAGATATATGAGCGAGTTCTAGAAAAAAGCTATGAGCTCGATAATGCCTACAAAAAAGTCAGCGACAGCATATACCTAACTTTTATATTTAAGCCACAAAAAGTATTTTTTTATAATAAAAAAAATTAAATCGTTAAGTGGTATTTATTGGTCATATCAATAACAATTATGATTTTTTATCGAAATACATAGCAATCGGTACTAACAGAATCACACATAATTTTATCACAAGTAAAATTTTTTACCACCCAACGAAGTGGGCAAGGGTCGGCTAGTCTGTACTAATATTATAAAGAGTGTTTGTGAGGTTGTAGTGGGAAAACTCTGGAACTACTGGTCCGATTTTAAAATTCAGTGTTAGATAGCTCATTTATCAAGGGAGGCTATAGAAATATCATTACCCTAAGAAGAATAGAAGTGTAGCACCAATGAAGAATGTTTCAAATCGAGTATCTTTTCATTTTGCGAGCTTCCGCTGTGTGTTAGTGTTAGATGAAAGTAACTATTTCCCGCAAAAGAACTGACGGGCAGAAGCTATATAAAATGCTTATAGAGTGTATGAAGAAGTATTTTTCATAAATAAATAAGTTGAGGCACGCATGCTTGGTACACATGCATGTTTCAATAACTTATATACGTATATAAGTTACCGGACTACTAAGGCGAGCGCTTAAGGCACTCAGCCGATTTTATTTTGGCAACCAGCTCAAGGGTGCACGGCAAACCTCGGCTTGGCTGTTGCCTGTTGCATGCAAAATCGCGAACTATCTTAGCTAACCTAGCTAACTATTCATATATGTATGAGTTGTTGAAACGTATATGTGTACCAAGCATACACGCCTCAACAACTCCTCCATATATTTATTATCGGAAAATTAAGAGTTTTTCAGTTCGATGAGGGAAAAAAGTAAACCCTTCCACTTTCATGTGTAAGCGTGTAGGCGTGCACGTGTGTGGGGGTGATCGTGTAATAAGATGGCGTCAATCCCAAGTCATACGTTTACGTTTATCGTTGTATATGGTGGTCAATAATGTTTAATAAAATGAAATTTGTTCTTTGCTATGGAAAAAAATAATTGGATTGAAATTTATTATTGGAACGAAGTTCCTTACGGCAGGCTTGGAGGAGATAGGGATTTTACTGCGCGACCGAACTGAAAAAAATATGATAGTAAAACCGTAACGAAAAGTGTATGGAATAAAACAGTTAAATGAGACGTGTGCAGGCGCGACAGTCGTATACACAAGCGAGTAGTGTATAATACCTTTCTCTTTCTCCTTTTTTGTAATGATTTCTATTTCTATGTAATTTTATGTTGTTAAACAAAAATAAAGAGACATATTTTGTTATTTTAATTGATAATTTGAATTACGATTACATAAAATTGAGCACGATTATTTTTTTTGCAAATAGTGTCGATTCTACATTAGCCGAAGGAACTTCGTTCCTACCTGGTGTCCCACGACACCACATTCTTTTTTTTATTTATAAAATATATCAGCGGGTATATATATGATTGTTTATAAAAAATGTGTCTGACTGTTTAATTGCCTTTAAAAGTTACTGAAATAAATGTTCCTAAACCTATTATTGATTAATCATAAATCAAAATGCCTATTAAAAATACAACGTTAACCCGCTACCAAGTGTCCTAAATTCTGTCTATTAATATATTGATAATTTTTGTAGGTGGTAGAGCCACGCTGAAGCTATTACTGGTTTCAGCATGAATGGGTCGGCTCGTTCGGGCTTATACTGCCCTCTCACAGAAAACCGACGTGAAATAACAGTGCTTGCATTGTAGTGTTTCGGTCAATGAGAGTGCCGGAGGCCCACCTCTCTTACCCTTTCCTTCTTTCCCTTCCCTTACTTTCCCCCATATACAGGTTGGAAACGCACTTGCAAATCCCCTGGTGTTGCTAGTGTCTATAGACGGTGGTGGTCACTAAACATCACGTGACCCACCTGTCGTTTGCCTCTTATGATACAAAAAAATATATATTCATATATTAAAGAATCAGGTACTCTAAAATTCTTGTTCTTCCAACGTTGCCGGCTCTTGTACTAAGGTGTCGCAAAAAAGTCTAGTTACGTTAACTACAAATTTTGCTTGCGTTTTATGGGACAAAAACTATCCTGGATGTAGCCTTGTAATATCAGTTATCACTGTGTTAAGTTTCGTTAAAATTGGTTCAGTACTTTCAGAGTAATACGAGTTTAGATTCTAGACTTTAATCCTTTATCCTGAGGAACCCTTTGAGTTTTATGGGACAAAAAGTACATTTGATGTAATCTCGTTATATTAGGTATCACTATGTCAAGTTTCGTCAAGATTGGTTCAGTACTTTCAGAGTGATGCGTGTGCATAGGGACAGACACACAGACAGACAAAAATTGTAAAAAGATTATTTTTGGCTTCTATATCGATAACATAGTCTACCCTGATTAAAATTTTCAAAAAATATTTAGTGTACAGATTTCGACTTGTTACAGTTTTATTATAGTATAGATAGATAGATAGAAGATGTAAAGAAGAAGTAACAAAAGATATGACATCATGAACCAAGGGTGCCGCACTTTTTTAGAAAATATGACTGCATCTATAGATTGAAAATTCATATTCTTATTTATTAGTACAGGTGAAATAACAAGGATCTTCAAACAATTAAATTTAAAACACACCGAAGAGATATGGGGTATATCGGTAACACTAGTATTGTATTTAATCGTTACCACATTTAGCTAACATATTTAACCAGTGTATAACAGAAAGAACTTACCCAAATTTAATGAAAATAAGCAAAGTAGTTTCCTTTGTTTAAATCAGGCTGCAGAAGTAGTCTTGAAAATTATAGACCTATTTCTCTACTTTCGTCGTTAAGTAAAATTTTCAAAAACATGTTACCAATTAGTGGACTATTTCAATATGCATGAGTTTCTCTTTTCTGGACGGTCGACAGTTCGGTTTTACGAAATTGAGATCTACTACTGACGCTGGTGCAACGCTCATAAGTTATATTTTGAGGGCTAGGGAGGATTCGTATGATGCAATTGGTGTGTTCTGCGATCTAAGGCCTTTGATTGCGTTGACCATAATACACTTATTCTAAAATTAAAACATGGTATTTGTGGAACTTCTATCGACCTTCTAGTTTCTTATTTAAAAGATCGTTGTCAAAAAGTTATCATACAAGGGGTAACCTCTGCAGGATCCCTTGTGCGAATTGTCGTCCCACAGGGCTCAATTCTAGGGCCGTTCTTGTTCTTAATATACATAAATGATCTGCCGCTAATAGTCAATAACTGTGTTGACATGGTGCTTTTTGCGGACGATACTTCAATTATATTTAAAGTGAAAAGGACATATTCTGATGTTGAGCATGTAAATAATACTTTAAATGAAATTTCTCATTGGTTTGCATTACATAACTTAGTACTAAATACAGGTAAAACAAAATGTATAAGATTTGTTTTGCCTAATGTTCTACGAATGGTAGTAGTATCAAGATTAAAAGGAATTTTGTAGGGTTAGTTGATAATACTGTATTATTGGGTATTACACTAGATGCAAAATAACAATGGGGTCCTCAAATTAAACAATTGGCAAGCAAATTAAGTTCTGCTGCATTTGCAGTATGTAAGATTCGCCAGCTAACTATTTTTTCGAACTGACTATGCTATTGACCCAGCAAGGTCTTAACAGCTTCACCGGACTAACCAGTTAACTGATATTGCCACTGCTAGGTTAGTCTACTTCACCTACTTGGGGGACAGCAGCTGAGGTAGACGCCATATTCTTATTACAAAAACGGGCAGATCGAGTAATTTACAACATGAGACCTCGCGAATTCCTAAAAACTAAGTTCAAGAAATTTGGTATCTTAATTCTGTCCTCCCAATACATTATTGATAATTTAATGTATGTCCTAAAGAACCTTGAAAAGCTAGATTTCGTAAAAGGGCGGCATAATCTAAATATTAGGAATTGTGACAAACTGGTTCTCCCATGTTTTAGACAGTAAAACGAGTTATAGTTTTTTAGGAAATAGTGTAAGACTCTATAACAAAGTTCCAAAGGATAATACCGATTTGCCGGATTCTAAATTTAAGCGCCATGTCAAGTGGGTTTTGGTCACAAAAGGCTATTATAGAGTGGATCAGTATGTGAACGATAGTGATGTCTGGAAATGACTCATCTCTGTCCATCCATTAAAAACGTTTCTAACATGTATGTAATATATTCTAAATTTACATCTATATACTACAATAAAACTAACAAGGCCAAATCTGTACATTAAATATTTTTTCAAAATTATATTGGGGTAGACAATGTTATCGATATAGAAGCTAAAAATAACCTTTTTACAATTTTTGTCTGGCTGTCTGTCCCTGTGAACACGTATCACACTGAAAATACTGAACCAATTTTGACGAAATTTGACACAGTGATAACTAATATACCGAGATCACATCTAGTATACTTTTTGTCACATAAAACGCAAGAGGTTCTCCAGGATAACGGACGATCGACAAAAATTAGTAGTAACTAGACTTTACTGCGACACCTTAGTACAGGAGCCAGCAACGTAGGGAGAACAAAATTTTTAGAAAAGCTGGTTCTATAATGTATCAATAAATATATATTTTTTTATATCAAAGGAAGCAAACGAACAAGTGGGTTACGTAATGTTAAGTGACCACCACCGACCATAGACAGTAACAACATCAGAGGAGTCTCAAGTGTGTTATTAACCTGTATATGGGGGATGGGGAGGGTAACGGAAGGGAGGTGTGCCTCCGGCGGTTTCACTGACCGAATGAAATACAACAATGCAAGCACGGTTATTTAACGTCGGTTTTCTGTGAGAGGATGGTATTACTCCTATCGAGCCGACCCATGCTGAAACCAGTTCAGTACCAGCTTCAGCGGGCCTCTACCACCTACCAAAACTATCAATATATCGATAAACAGAATTTAGGATACCTGGTAGCCGGTTAACGTTGTTTTTAATGTGCATCACACCTTTACAGGTAAAAATTTTGATTTATGAATAATTTTAGGAACATCTTTTTTCAGTAACTTTTAAACGCAATTAAAAACATAAATTTATCACAGCCAGACCTTTTTCTATAAACAAAAATATGCTCGCTGATATATGTTATAAATAATAAAGAAAAAATCCAAACCATTTAATATTTTCCATAGTAAAGAACACATGTCATTATTAATCATTAATTATATTAAGATTTCACCATAAACAATGTAACAACAATGAACGTAAACTTATGACTTGGGACTGACGCACAAATAAATGCAACCTTTACCGGCAGCCAGGTAGCCCGCACATTGTTTAGATGAATATAAAGATGTATGAAATACTGGCTTGACGGATTCTTTTCGGTATGGCCTCTGCCTGTGTAGGCAATTTCGCCAATATCAAGAGTGACATATACTCGTTATAAGTTTAATGACAATTATTCAGTGTAACAACGTGGAATAATCTATAATAGAAACATATCAACATAAATAAATCACCAAAAGGTGATAGGACTATGTTGTGAGTGGCAAAGAGATTATTTACAAAATATATTTAAAATTCGTTTTCCCAACCGTTGCCAGCTCTTAGACAGTAGTTACAAGTAAGTGACAGTTGACGTTTCGATGCGATGTTCATAAATATTTCATATTTATATTTTTGGAACGAAGTTCCTTATCGCGCGTTGTGAAAGGGGGCTAGACGGAAAAAATTCTTACGAAAAGTTGTCACGACACTTTTTGCTATAGTAAGCTATTGTAAGCTGTGTGGCGTCGCATGTTTCTCCGTCTATCTCTCTCTTTCTTATAGAAAGCAAGCCAGATATTTTCATTTCTATTTCGCATTGAACAGTGTGGTATCGCGACGATTATTTTTGTTGAGTGTATACAGGTTTTTTGTAAATAATAAAAAATAATAATAATAATGATCCCAAACATATGTTTCCTACTTCAGTTACCACAAGCCAATTTTTACGAAAATTGAGCCTACTGATTAAGTTTATATAACATTATATTTGTTAATAATAAAAAAAATATTATTATAACTTAAAAAAAATAAAATTTTATTACAATTCCTTCACTAATTCATCGAAAGGAACTTTGTTCCATCCGGGTGTCCCTTGACACCTCTCAAGTTTTTCTTCAATACAATGGAGTATAAAAAAGGTGTGTGTGCGATTCACACACTATAGAAGTGAAACTTTAGTAAATCGAAAAAAAAAATGAATATATATAACAAAAGTAGAATAATTACAAAGTTAATTTGTTTAAAAATGAAAGGTATTTTGATGAATTTTAAACGATATTTTATATTGTACTTAACATATTAGGTCTTTACCTATGAAATTGCGGTTTGGTATGAAAAAATTGAAACGAATGTTTTTCATGTATTTTTTATTTGTATTAATCGAAGTAATCACTCATTCAATCAATGCATCTTTGCCAACGCAGGAGCAGTTTACTAATGCCCTTCTTAAAGAAATCAGATGGACGGGAGGCAACAAATTCTTTAAAGGCATTTTGTACTGCCTCTCGGGTATTGAATTTTTTTCCCGACAAGGAGTTATCCAAATTGTGGAAAAAGTAGTAGTCTGTAGGCGCAAGGTTTGGTAAGTAGGGCGGTTGACGGAGAACTTCCAACCCCAGTACTTGGAGACCGTCTGCTGTGCATTATGAGGTTGCGCATTGTCGTGCAGGAGCAGCGGAGATGAGCGATTGACCAATGCTGGTTGGAGATATGCCAGCTTCTCCATCAATGTATTCAGTTCTTCACAGTACACATCTGCAGTAATGGTCACCCCGTTTGGTAAGAAGCTGTGATGAATCACACAGGCGCTAGACCACCAAACAGTGACCATCACTTTTCTAGCGGTAAGTTTTCGTTTAGGGCATTGTGTAGGTGCTGAACCAGGATCCAACCAACTTGCTGAGCGGTTGCGGTTATCAAACAGAATCCATTTTTCATCGCAGGTAACAATGTAGATCAAAATTCCTTCATTTGTATGTCTGTTGAGCAGTGCAAGGCACGTCTCGACGCGAACTTCACGCTGGCGATCATTGAGTTCATGGGGCACCCATCTGTCAAGCTTATCGTCACGCAATATCCCAAGGCGGTCGGTCACCCATCTAAGTACTGATCACGCCCGACGTTGCTTAACTTCGGCGATTGGACGAGAATCGGTGGACATTAACGACAAAATATTTCTATCTATGTATCTCTCTCTCGCATATGTGTGACGTCACAGATAATAACATTTGAAATAATTTGAATCTTATTTTTATACAAATAAGGTTGCAAATGTTTTAGTGTCTCTTACATGTCGTTCTTTCGTTGCAACCGGTTTGAAAACACAAAGATTCTAAAGAAGTTTCACTTCAAAAGGTTTTAATACAAGTTGAAGATAGTTATGATAAAATAAGTGGTAGAGATGTTTATTTAGTTTTATGTAGGTTAGTTTTTATCTTAATTGAACCCGATAGATGATGCTACGAACGGGTTCTAGGCTTATTTTAAAAGATTTTTCACATACAATCTGGGTATATGTTTGAGTGTTGATAGTTTGGATTCACAATTGGAAACGGTAGTTGTGGCTGCAATCGGGTATTGGTTTTATTATTTTTTTTAGCGTTTAAAAATACAATTAAAACCAGTGATAACCAATTTAGTGCAGATGAAGTTGCGCGGGTCAGCTAGTATTATATATATCGGAGGAACTACAATAATATCGGCGGAACTACAACAATTAGTCGATTATCAGAATAACTTGATTATTTCATAAGCAATTACTTCACAATAATTGCATGATTACATTTCAATATTTAGTATAAAACTTGTATAGACGTGCAGTATAAAACTTGTATAGACGTGCACATACGTCGCACCCTATAAATGCGGCCGCACGGAGCACACTAGACACGCCTATCAAGCCGCCGGACAAGTACGGATCTCTGTGTGACGTCATTACACTGCAAATGAGTAACCACCATGTTTATAACACTAGTGACGTCAGCCTTGCTGACGTCACTCAGTCTGGAAGGCACATTAATATTAAATCGATTCAAAAGTTCTGAATTATCAATGTGTCTATTGAAAAGTTTGTATAAAAAGGTCATGTTCAGCATAATTCTTCTATTGTACAAAGATTTCAGTTTAACTTCTTTCAGTCTATCATTATACGGAGCAAATTTTATAGAATCTGACAAGCAAGCTATAGTAAAACGTCTTTGAATATTTTCGATACGGTCTATGTAAAGTTGATAATGAGGGCAGCAAACAGTGCTACAATATTCAAGGTGGCTTCTTACAAGCATGCTGTATAGAAGTATCTTGATGGATTTGTTTCTAAAAAGCCTACTGTTTCTAAGAATGAAAACTAAAATTTTACGTGAAGATAAACAAATGTTATTAATATGAATATCAAACTTTAAATAATTGTCGAAGATGACACCAAGGTCCCTAATATATGTAACTTCTTGAATAGGAATGTGGTTAATGTGATAGCTCGACAGTTTTATGTTTTTCTTTATGCTAAATTTTATGTGATAACATTTGTTTATGTTTAAAGCCATATCATTTATTTCACACCAAACAAGTAATCTGTTAATGTCAAATTGTAACAAGTTAACGTCATTAATAGTGTGTATTTTACGTGCAATCTTGAGATCGTCAGAAAACATGAAACATAAAGAGTTACCTATACACTGAGTTATGACATTAACAAAGATATTGAATAGAAGCGGGCCAAAAAAGACCCTTGAGGTACACCAGAGATTATGTTAAATGAATCACATTGAAAACCGTCAATGACAACAACTGATAGACGATTAGTAAGATATGAAGAAAACCACTGTAACAGTGTGCCACAAGAGATCCATAAGAAGATAGTTTCTTAATAAGTAAATTATGATTAACTCTATCAAAAGCCTTCGAAAAGTCGGTGTAAATAGCATCAACTTGAACACCAGAATCAACAGAATCAGTTAAATACGCTACATAGTTGGAAAGATTACTATTAGTAGATCATGCCTTCAAAAAACCATGTTGGTGAGGAGAAATGTAAATTTTGATGTGATTACTTATATGAGGATATAATAACTTTTCAAAAACTTTTCCCAATACAGACAGTATAGAAATGGGTCTGTAATTTAAAACAGAATGGATGTCGCCTTTTTTAAAAATAGGTAATAAATTAGCTTTTTTTCACTTCAAGGGAAAGATACCCGTATTAAGTGAAGTATTGTATATTATTGTTATAGGAAAACTAAGGGAAATAGCACAATTCTTAACAAAGCAAGGTGGTAGACTGTCAGGTCCTGGCCCCTTATGTATGTCAATATTATTCAAAGTCTTCAGGACTTCATCTTGTGTAAAAGATATTTTGTTAAATGAACTACAATGGAAAGCTGGGAAGATGTGAAGTTCCACAGAAGAAGAGTTAGTACAAGGTTGAGTCGAGTTAGCACAGAGGTTAATATCCGATAATGAGAAATGCTTAGCGAATAGGTTACAAATATCATACCCACTGGAAGCAGTTTCAGCTTCTAAGGTCATAGAACTAGAATAATTACTAGTTCTTTTACGCATATTTTTAATATAGGTCCAAAAGTATTTAGGATTTTTTAATAAGGTAAGCTCTGCTTTATCAATGCAAGATTTAAAGTCAGATTTGATGAGTTTATCACTCTCAGCTCTCAGTGATTCAAAATCTAATTTATCAAGAGGATTGTTATACTTTTTGATTTTTGAACGCAATTTATGCTTATTTTTTAAAAGTAATATCAGCGAGCGGGAAAACCAGATAGGGTATCGCTTGCGAGGATATGAAGTTTTTGGAGTGTGTTTATCAAGAATTTCAAACAATATATTATAGAAGTTATCAACCATGTCATCAATACTATGCTTGTCAGATAATACTTGTGTCCAAACAATATTATTCAAATCGAAATTAATATTATTATAATTAGCTTTAAAGAAATTCAAACGGGTTATGACATTAGGTTGAAGATTAATAGTTGTATATTTGTATAAAGTAATAAGTAGTGGAGGGTGATGTGCATCAATATTGCTAATAGAGTGACTGCAGTACAGTACAGTACAGTGCAGTACAGTAAGAGATGATATATTGGAAAGCACTAAATCTAAAATTTTATTGTTCAGATTTTGAACGCCATTGTATTGAACTAGATCATTCTCTGAACAAAAGTCAATCAAAGATGTAGCCAAACAGTTGTTAACATAGAGACTAGAATGGGTATTCAATTGTAACCAATTAATATCACTAATATTAAAATCACCAATAATTAAGACTTCAGAAAAATTTTCAAACATAGTATTAGCACTGGTAACAAAAGTCTCAAGTATACCTTGATTAACAGGAGGTGGAATGTATACTACGCATATACAAAGCTGTAGACGACGTCCATCTATGGCAATATCCAATTTTACCCATAGATCTTCACAGCGACTTTCACATGTATGTAACCTAGTTGCACACAGAGCATTTGACACAGCTATTAAAACTCCACCGCCCTCTTTATCACTATGGAAGCCACTGGACGACCTGTCACGTCTGAAAACTGTGTATCTGTTGTCAAAGATCTCACCGTCATACACACTATCATTAAGCCAAGTTTCAGTAAGAACATAAATATCGTAATCGTCATTTAAAATATTAAATAAATATATAACAACTTATATATTTATTTAATTTTTACAGTCCTTTCTTAATTTCTTACACATCTTTCCTTCCTAAATCGCCACCATCTACATCAGTGTTGCCGAACGTGGTGCCCACGCCCCACAGGGGGGCAATTTAAAAATGGACTCCACTTTGGGTCATTTAAATGTTAGATATCGTTGACACATAGCAATAAAGGCAAATTCTTCAAAAAATGTTGTAAATAATTATCAGGTATAATTTCTTTTCACGTTATCATAATACTAGCCTCTGCCCGCGACTTCGTTCGCGTGGAATAGATACACTAACACGCAGCAATTCTCAAAAGGAAAAAACATCCTGATTTTGAAACATTTTTCATCTGTGCTCTGCTCCTATTAGTCTTAACGTGATGACATATAGCCTTTAACCATTCTCGATGAATGAGCTATATAACACTGAAAGAATTATTCAAATCGGACCAGTAGTTCCTGAGATTACCCCCTACAACGTCACAACATCACAACGTCACAAACTCACAAACTTTACCTCTTTATAATATTATTATAGTATAGATTAACTGGATAATAGAGTCGTCAAGTAAGTTTTTCATTACATGTTTTGAAATTTTACTTACGATGTTTTGATTACAAGTTCATAGTGATTTCTTTCTAAGACTTATCATTTATATTTCTTAAGGGAAAAAAAAATTAAAAAAAAAATTGTATAGGGGCATATAAATTTTAGAAATGTTAAGGAGGGGCTTGGCCTAAAAAAGTTTGGGATATTACGGACAACCAGATCGTAAGCACGCAAAGAGCCCTCATAAAGCTGTCATAAACCACATAACAGCTGCATAGAGTTCTAAGCGAGCGAAATCTTTTTTTGAACTCACTATGCTATTGGTCAAGTTTGGTCTTTACAGCTTCACCGGACTACAAAGCGAAATTGGAACTCGGAAAAGAAGCAACTGTAATCCTTTTATCTACACGATTATAAAGACGAAGAATAATGCATTACAAAGCCCATCAAGTGAGCAGAATTAAGCCAAAATGCCTTAGTTTCTTTAATAGTAATCTTGGTATCCTATAAATGCTAGATGGGGATTTATGTACATACACTTTTTACTTTAATCTCAGAGTCATAATCTGACCGATGATGCGCGTGTCGTTAGAGCTTACGCCTTGACATTGGTGCCATGGAGCAACGTATCGCGTAACACACAAATAATTATCACACGTATTGAACCAGTGCACATGTACTGATAACAAATTTCTCTCTACCTTTTATTTAGATACGTTCTTATAAGGAAATGGCGGTAGTTGACCATTTTTAATAGGAAAATGTTCTACTAACGTAAGCCCAGGGTAATGAATTTGACGGTATCGAGCAACACTGAAAACACTATCCTACCCCGAAAAATGTTTCTTCTAAGTGTAATTTCACTTTGCTAACACATATATGGTAGAACGTTTCTTACTTTCTTCCTTTATATAAAGTTAAGTACAGCTGCAAATAAAACAATTATGTAGGATTAAAGTCCTTCCGTGCGGATAATATAACCTTCATTACTGTCTATCGTAATTACAACTGGAATTCTGCGTTACTGAGTGGGAATTTTCAATGGCGTCGTTTGCTGGGGCTATTAGGCCACCCAGCCAGCCGCTACCTTTTCAATCATTGCGGGAGACGATTTGGGTCCCACTTTGTGTCCTTTTGATGGAGGGAAGGGAGGTGTTCTTTCTTTCACACAAAGGGCCTTGGAGATGTTGTCTGGGTTGGTGTCTTGTGGTAGGCTGCGAATCGCTATATTCAGATGTCTTTTTGGTTTGAGTAGAAAGACCAACCAATCCCCGTTTCATTCTCTACATCGTCGAAGTAGACCTGTACTCATCGGGGTCTTGTGGTATGATATGCACATCCTAACGAAAGGCGTGTTGGGCCTACTTCCCAGCTTGTCCGCTAGTTGTTTGATCTGGACGTCCCAGTTGCGCAACCCCTCTACGATTTGTGGCGGATATCGCTACTGTCTAGCAGAAGTAGATGATGTGGGCGTTTGTGCACTCGTCGTGGCAGGCGGTACGACTTAGTCGGTGTGCTGTCGATGAGAGCTCTCGGTTCCGGTAGCCTTGCTAGAGGCGGTTGCATCGTTGTCATTTTGGCGTAGGAGGGCTGTTTTCTCGAAACAGCACCCTTCGTAACAGCCAGTGTGAGTGCAAATGCCTGCAATGTACGGAGGCGCACTACCAGCTTTTGCCTTGGTTTCACTATGCGGGACTTGTTATTCTGTTGTGAAACTGTTGCGGTCCAGTGGCCGGTGACGAGGAAGACGTCGATAGCTGTATTGGTTGGCAGTGGCGTAGCCCACATGGGTGACACCCGGGGCGGATTTTATAGGTGTCACCCCAAAACTCAATCGAAACTGTTAAAATAAAAAAAAAGTTATAATCATTTACATTTTATTACAATACGAGTACCTATTACAAATATTTGAATATTATGTGAAACAAATTTTCAGCCAATACTTTTACTGCACCATAATGAGCACTCCAGCGCGTTGTCGAAAGTCTTTTAACAGAAGCTTTGCTGTGATTGAGGAGCACTTCTCAACGGCTTGTAGAAGTTGGAAAAAAAGTTAAATATTGTTTCCACTGCTCCGAAAAATGTAACACAAGTCACATTTTGTGCGAACGAATGTTGGCCGCATAAATTAATTGAATGATCTATACAACCAATAAAAATTGCTTTGTTGTTTTTTTTCTTTAATAATAACTTGCACTCCTACGTGTATACCACTCATAACTGCAGCATTCTCATAACCTTGAGAACGACACATCATAATATCTAAGCCATCGTTTTCAAGCTTCTTTAGTGTTTCAGCGCTTAAATCAGCTGCTTTTTTCCATGTAAAGGAAAGAATCCTAAGAATACTTCTTTGACTTCTACTTTTCTATTATTATTTTTTACATAACTAATCACTCCAGACATTTGATCGACATGTGAAACGTCAGGCGTGCTATCAAACATGATTCCGAAATATTTGGCCGATTTAATTTCGTTGACAAGCTGACATTTTACATGATTAGCTAAAATATTTGTGAATTCATTTTGTATTTCTGGCGATAAATATGTTACTTTAGGTGATTTTGTCCTGCTCCAAATATAGTATATGTTCTTTGAGTACTGCATCATACTTTGACAGCAGTTTAACTAGTTCTAAGAAATTACCTTTATTAGACGACCCTTGGGTTTCATCATGTTCACGAAATGCTAGGTTTTGTTTAGCCAAAAACATTGTTATATCTAATAATCTAGATAAAAGATTTTTCCACTTCTATTTTTCCGTATTCATTAATTGCAAGGTTGCATCATCTATTGTGGTGTGAGATTTTAATCTCATTTCCAAAGTTTTCCACTTTTCGAAATTTTCTAAATGTTCACATGAAGATTCATGGTCCAATACTTTAGGATTTAGTTTCCACCACTTCTGAAATCCAGTTGTAAATGTTGTTTGTATGTTACTTACAGCAAATAAACGACAGCAAAAACAGTACAGGTTATTTGATATAGGAGAAAATACCATCCATGATCGTAGAATTTTTTCACCACTAGGCATCTGTTTATAAAACCATTCCTGAGAATCACCTTTAATCTTTGAACCATGACGAGATACAGTAGGAAGCGGTCCTTCTTTGTTCTGGAAATATTCACTGCCCTTTTTTATTATGTCAATGCGAACATTATCAGGTACCGGTAAACTCCAATGTGAAACACCTCGCGTGTTGAACTGATTCTTCGAAGCCAATGCTATCTCTGAAAGTAGCATTAACGGCATCGTTTTCATTATTTATTTTGATTTCGACAAAGTCCTGGGTCGTCTTCATTGATTCTGTATTGTCGATGTTGCTATCTGAATGTGAGTCTCCAAGATGTGAAACATAACTTTCGTCAGCAGGAGTCTCGGATACTTTACTTGAACTTTGGCCGCTATCTGCTTTTGTGACATTTTAGAAAAGAGAACCGGGCATGCTCTGAATTTCATCCATTTTGGCCTTATTGGCTTTTCTCTGTTGAAACCCGCTTTCTCTTTTCGAAGTAGGAGTTCCCCGAGGCATATTTCGTTCTGGGTATTCTAAAAAATATTTTTAGTTAGTAAGTGATACGTTGATTTTATAAACTAATTATAACAGTAAATAAACACCTACACGTTACGTAACTAGCTTTGTGAAATACATTTTTATATAAATTAACAATCCTGCGTCTGGGTATAAATATGTATTTAAGTATTATTAGAAAAATACTAGTTAAATACTCCACCGTTGATTGTGATATCCGTGCCACGAGTGCTCGAGCTACTCATCTCGGACCCAAATCAGCGTACGCGAAATTGTATGATATGATTATGATTACTTTCGATCAAAAATCTAAACTTAATGTATTCCGTTTTTATAAACAAATCCTATTGCTATTAGATCGGAGAATAATAAGTAAGTAAATAATTAATTAGTATATTATTAACAATTAAACATTATTACCTAAAATAATATCGTAAAACGTGTAGAAATATAAATAAAATCTTTTTACGCCAGCAAAGCCTTTAAAACCTATTTTAATAAATAAATACCTTTAGTAGATATTAATACTTGCCCAGGCTAAACAAAAAATATTACTGTAATCCGTCTAAAATACCTTCTGTAGGTACCTATTTATCATTTAGGATGGCTCAATAATATAGTTTTAAAATACACAGTAATTAAAAGAGAATAAAATAATTGAAGGGTTTTTCAAAATAATCTAAGATACTGCTATTAGACACTAAATGAATTAAAAATGTAAGTATTACCTGTAATGACAAAAATTACTT
The DNA here is from genome assembly GCA_014332785.1 of Antheraea mylitta. Lineage (NCBI taxonomy): Eukaryota > Metazoa > Arthropoda > Insecta > Lepidoptera > Saturniidae > Antheraea > Antheraea mylitta. The sequence continues at coordinate 10,113,671 of JACEII010000031.1, read as the reverse complement.
ACCTTGTTTATTTTCTTCAAGAATCGACTATATTAAATCGGTTTTTATACAAAAAATGTTGTTTATAATATCTAATAATTAACAAACACTTTGCACTAGACGGTCACACGTTCACGTAAGAGAATATTGAAATGAATGCGGTCGGAAACAAAAGAAATGGCCCAATCCACAATACAAGTGACGAGCGCTATATCGAGGGAATCGCCTGACTAGCGTTGGTTATGCGCGAACGGGGTATTAAATTTTGGTGGAATCCCAGATCCATTAACAGTGTGCACATTGTTTTTTTTTTTCTAATTATCAATTTACTATGCTGGTAGTACAGATTTACGATTTTTTATAGGTAGAAAGAACTACAACTGATGGTCATAGTCCGGTTCCGGTGTCACCCCGAAACGGGTGACACTCGGGGCGGGCCGCCTCCGCCGCCCCCCCTTAGCTACGCCACTGTTTGTTGGTGGTGGCTGAAGCGCTCAGGAAGTGGGTCTGCAGTGTAGAGCGCATGGAACGTTTTGCCTCACAGTTTTCCTCTGGAAAGGGATTAGGCAGCGTCTTCGACGGAAGCTCTCAGGCGGTGTGAGTTTTTTCGACACTTCCAAATATTAGCATTACATTTTAATAATTTACAAAAAAATCTATACAAGTTATATATCTAAACATTCCTCTTGAATCACTCTATCCATTATTGTAAATACGCTCGGTAGTTTTAAAGAAATGAAAAAAGAAATGAATTTATCTGCCTTTAATCCCGGAACAATGTACTGTTCCCGAGGTAAAGATCAAATTTACATTAACACGAGCAATGTTTTGAGTAAAAACTAGCTATTAATGAAAAAAATATGTAAGATAATATGGAGAATGAAACAAGTATAAATATTACATTAACCATGTCACCAATCCATGTTGAAATAGCACCTTGTTCTATTAAAGGATAGTTAAATTGTAGATATCATATTATGCCACAATTGCAAAAAGTTAAAACTGGATGTGTGAATACGTTACTAAGCGTACACAAAGCTCTGGAGTTTCTATCACACCGTTCACACTTTTAACGCATATGATTTTTTATGATTATCAATTACTAGCCTTTGCCGGCGACTTCGTTTGCGTGGGATATATACACTAACGCTAACAGGCAGCAGTTCTCAAAAGGAAAAAACATCCCGATTTTAAAACATTTTTCATCTGTGCTCCGCTCCTATTGGTCTTAACGTGATGATATATAGCTTATAACCATTCTCAATATATGAGCTATATAATACTGAAAGAATTATTCAAATCGGACCAGTAGTTCCTGAGCTTACCCCCTACAACTTCACAACATCACAACGTCACAAACTTTACCTCTTTATAATATTACTAGCTGTTACCCGCGGCCCAACACGCGTTTTTTGAATGTATTAAATAAATTTAAAATTGTTATTAGATGTGTAAATAATAATAATATTCTTTCAAAAATATTTGTAAGTATGACACGCACATCATCTACAGTAACAGATAACATGTACATTATATATGTGAATACTAATAGTGTATCGAATGGGATGGGATTTATAATAAGCCACATAGCTGTAACTTTAAACTACTATCTATGTATCACATTCAGTGCTCACTTACACTATATAAGAAAGTAATGAAAATATTAAGCTATACATTATCGAACAATATGTGTTCAATCTTTTATTATATAGATATAATATGTCCATATTGTTGATATAATCAAGTTATTAATATACCTTGCTATAATTTAAATCACATATAAACATATGATTTTCAATTATATTTATTCTTGGAGTCCAGTACAAAGTACATCACACACGCATGTTTACAGTGAACAAGATATTTTTGGTCAATTTCACACATACGAATGCACGGATAACAGTTCATCACAACATAGTGTCAACAAAGTCGTGTTTCACGTCTGTCTATATTTATGTTCGCGATAAGATCAAAAACACATCTTCATGCCGTTTTAACCAATATATAAAATGATTTTTGGGCAAGGTTTAGGTATAGTTTGTCTTATTATTAGAGCGGGTATAGTCTGTTGAACTCGCTAGCTTAAAATAAAACAGCTAATTAGTTAGTTAATTGCCCGTAAAATTCTCGTTTAAATATTACTTGTAGTCCGTTGAAGCTGTTAAGACCTTGCTAGGTCAATGGCGTAGTCATTTCTAAGAAAAAAAACCATTCAAATAGGTCCAGCCACTTCGAAGATTACCCGGAACAAATAAACAAACAGACATATCGACAGAATTAAAAAAAATATGTTGATATTTGTAGCACCGCAGATATATGTATTCATCAAAAACTATTTATTTTAATATTATATACACACTTTATTCTTATAATACGTAATATGGCAAAAACCAAAAATTGGGAACAAAACTAACTTAGAATAACCTTTTTTAAGGAGTCTTTGGCGGGATTTCAGTCTGTCATGTAGGAGATTTTATATTTTATTCATAATCTTGTGTTATTTGACTCTATATTGTGTTAAATTTGTGGCGTTTTATGTAATATGGTTTGTTTATTGTGCATAAGTGAAATGAATGAAAAATAATAACACGGAGCATGTATTCTGGGGTCTTGAAAATGAAGAAGATAAAAATTTACGAAATATTATATAGAAGATTTGGCGCTTATACCTTTACATTAACTTAGACATAGAAGAAGACTGGGTAGAGAATACATAAGAACTACCTATATTGACAACTTCAGAACTGGCAGTATGGGTTAATTCCTTCTCCTGTATTGATGGACGAATATTATTACTACTAACCTTTTAGAATAGCAGCACAGAATAGACTTTAAAAATGTTTGCGATAGCAACATACTACTTATAATCAAAAATTGGAATTAAAAATAACGTAGAATAAACTTTTGAACAGGAACACAAAATAAACCCTAATAATATTTCCGATAGAATGTTATCATGTTACCATGGCAACGCATATAATACTGACACTGATATGCAGCGGATGCTCTAAAAATAGCCCGATTTTGAGACATTCTTCATTAGTGCTCTGCTTCTATTGGTTTTAAGGTGATATGTAGCCTATAGCCTATAGCCTATATCCTCGATAAATGAGCTATCTAACACTGAAAGAAACTTTCAAATCGGACCAGTAGTTCTTGAGATTAGCGCGTTCAACCAAACAAACAAACAAATTCTTCAGCTTTATAAAATTAGTATAGATAGTAAGTATAAATTACGTTTAATCGTCGATACACTTTAGGTATTCTCGCTACTACTACTTGATTTGTGAATAGGGGATTTGGCACTGTAGTGTGTATAGTCTACAAAATTATCGATAAAAATGTTTAAAGATAACTAACAAATGCTCAAACTAAACCAATACTAATAAAGATTCATATACAGGAAATACGTGCTGTATAATAATTATCATAAATGTTTTAGGGATCGTAATATTATTTACCAGTTTTTTATTATATTCACTACAATGGAATGACATAAAAAAGGAATAGAAAATAGGCTGAAAATATATATATATATAGTTTCAGAAATATATAGTACCGATTTGTATGATTTCTTCTCAGGTAAAACATGATTCTTGCAGAAAGGTATGATTACAACAAAAATAAACACACAGAAAGAATATTATTCCCAACGAAATTATGATACGGTGTAATAGACACTCAAGTATACTTAGAAGCGTAATCTTGATAAATGCAACGAAGCTATTTCTAGGAATTTACTTATGGGAATATAATGACGAAAATAACAATGATTATTAATGATGAACAATGCGGTGTTTAAGACAAAATTATAATATTTTTAAAATTGAACGTGTCAGGATAAATTATTTTACACCCATATTCTTGTGTTATTTTTGTAATGCTATAAGTTATGTTATACTGATATCATATTATGACCGGACGATTATTTAAAAGACAAAATAACTTACATGAACACGAATAAATGCAGGTAAGAATATATCCGACTTTTTATTTCGGTTAAACCTATTTCCTTTGTACGAATAGTGGTTTTTCTTGTGGGATCGAGATAGGCTTGTATGGTTACGGATTAATCATCTTCGAAGATTCCACTTATAGTGTGAATAGTACTTTCCTTGAGCCGTTATTTACGTTTACATTAGTCACAGCACAATGGAAAAATATAAGTAAGGTATGTTACTGCTGGAACCGACTGTAGCGTTGTAGTTGTGCCGGGCAAATCAGGTTAATTATGAATTGGTAGCGTTTCATAGAAATAATACGATCATCGTTTGATGATACTAATCATCTCTTTCACTGAATCACCGAATACACTTTATAATACAAAGTTACTCGCGTTAACAAAGACGCTACGAGGATTTTTACTATCCCTTTTACGCTGTCACGGTACTTGTTAGAGAATATTCGTCAAAAGCTTTAATAAGATCATGAAGGAAAAATGTTCATGTTTTTTTTATTGAAGTACGACAAAGTGCGCCTGATGTTAAGCATAATACAATCCAAAAACATCGACAACCACCGATAGACAGATTATCCATCGCCGGTCGCCGCTGTCATGCCGGCCATAATGACGAAAGTCACCCAGTACTGGATATGTACAGGCTGATCCCGAAACGCGATGCGTAGAAGCGAGTCACTATGACGGGCTTTTTCGCCATATACATGGTGGATGCGACCCAGTCGGGCTGTAAAACCCTACCACCCCGCTATCGCCATTGCCTCGTTCGTTATTCAGCAGGGTGCACCACGTGCAGGTGAGGTTGGCTTGAGTGCAGTGGCGTAACGATAGGGTGGCAGGGCTGGCAAAATGCCACGGGCCCCCGACCCAAGAGGGCCCCGGTCCAAGAGACTGCGAGTTCAAATATATTTTTGTACATTGTACCTGAGCATTTTATTTCATTTGAAAAGTATATCTTTATAAGTTCTGCTTAAATTCCAAAGTGTGACAACTAAAGACCATAATACAATTGAATTTGTTGACAATCTCGAAGTTTATTAAGATTAAACTGAGTACAACGTGATCATTTTTACTGATAGGGCCCCATCAAAAGAATTTGCCACGGGCCCCAGACGGTAAAGTTACGCTACTGCTTGGGTGTCTCAAGTCTTAAGATGTTACTCGACACCCCTTAAACCCCCATGTAGGATATATAAATTAATTCTCATAATTATGGTGTCACCGGCGCGCGACGGATTATGGTAACGTACTAAGTAACTTCATTACATTGCAAATGCTATATACAAGTAGAAGTACTGAAAAGACAGTAGGGTTAGAAATGGCAAGGGATATTATACATCCTAAAGTGTCGCAGAGGGTCTCGTTGAAAGCTGGGTGTCAATGATACGCCTTTCTACGGTATATATACATATATTCATAACTAAATTAACTGAACATTCCGAATATGCGTCACATATCGTGGCTTTGAACTTGTGGACGTGAGATTGGAGATTTGATGTTTCAAGAACCAGTTTGATAATTAATCTATACTTATATTATAAAGCTGAATTTTATAAATATTATAAAGATTATTTTAAGATATTATTACATCTGGAGTAGTCGGCTTACAATTGCCTCTTAAAAATAAATACTTGTTGGTGTGTAAGATGAACTGAAATAAAAAAAAAATCGTTCGTGGTGATATCTAGTGCCATTACTGTCGTATACATAAATAAAAACTATACACGAAAAATTATCACATACCATTTATTTTATGCGAACTTAAATTTTAACGAGAAATCACCTATGGAACAATACTTAGCAAAGGATCGTAAGTTTGTGTTTTTTTATCATCGTTATTAAGGCGCTATATGCCACCGGTACAATGGTTCAATATTCAGGATGTAACAACAATATTAGTTACTCTAAGTCGGATTAAATGTACAAATTGTAATTGCAATGATAACTATCACCAAGATTGTCTGGAATATAGTGGTCTACTTACATTACGCTCTAAGTGGATATGTGCAACTTGTTTTTACTCGACCTAAAGGTGAGCATAATAACAATACATCCATTCATAAAAGGAGTCAGGTTGGCTTACGACTAATACCTGCTCATTCACAATCTCTCAATCATCAATATTCTTACAATATGCTGTCTTACAAAAGATTCGGAAACTGGCGTTACAGAAAATAAACGAGATCATTACCACTGTGAAGTATGAAGTAAGTATAGGTTGCTCAAACAAAACAACTAAACGGTTTTTCTTCATTGATTTGATTGAAAATTGTAGTACAGTGATTACAGCATTTTTTTATCGAGTACACATGGTTGTTTCAATGTTTGTCAAAATCAAAATACTCTTTATCCAATTTAGTCCCTGAGAAGCCACCCATCAATGTCAAAACTACCACCGGTTCGGAATACAACCCAGTTATCGAGAAGAACCGGTAATAAACTCCATCTGGTTTATATTTTCAAAATACATAATATTTTTTAATATAATTACAACATAATAGAAATATAAGTTGTCTCCTCCGAATCAACAATTAGGATTCGAGCCTGCAAGTAAGTTTAGACAAACTAGGGTAAAGCCCTAGTTAAAGTACAGCAAGACATAAGAAAATTAAAATCTAACCAATGCCATTCTGCGTGAAGAACTGTAACAAGTCAGGGGCACTGGATGATGTGACAAATTATAGGCCAATGCCCTGTTTTGTGACAAAATTCTGAAACTGGATCAATCTCAATCAACATGTTTTCCTACCACGTACATCAACTAATACGAATTTGCAAGAGTATAATATCTGATATATCAGAAGCTTTTAGTGGTAACCAAAAGGTGCATGCGATTTACGCTGATTTCCGAAAAGCATTTGACATAAGATTGCGTATATGGGTATACATGGTTCCTTATTAAGATGGTATGAACCGTATCTAGCGTCAAGCCTATGATGTCTGATATTTTATCTCGAGTTCCTTAGGGTGCCCATTCGGGTCCGTTATTTTTTCAAATATGTATATCGTCTAGTAAAACTAACGTACCGTTGTAAGAATGTGGGTAGATAGAAACATAGAAACACAGTTTGATCTGTGAACAATAATTGCAAAATGAATTGATCTCTAATTACTGGTTTATTTTATATCAAAAAGAGTATTTTTTTATGGAAAATTATATCAGCCTAATATGAGCGTTAGGGGCAGAAAATAGTAAGTAATAATTAAGTAAAAGTTAAATTCGCTTAGGCATACAAGAGTGCGTATGTTGTTTTAAAGGAACTAAGGTCAAGTATTAAAGGATAGGCTGCGCGGGGTGGTATCGAGCGTCTGTTTGTTGCCATAGGGTCCCCGTTGAGCGCCGCGGCGCCACCGTCGCGCGTTCACCTGCGTCGTCGCCTGATTCCGTTATGACACAGGGACATGCGCCGACGCGACGCTTCTACAAATAATCCTGCGCAACTAAGTTAAACCTGTATTATAAATCAGTTATAGTGTTCCAAATAGTTTGCGGGTGTTACACTTATAAAGGTTAAATCGGAGCCGCGGTGGGGTAAGTTGTTTTTTGCATAATCATAACAAAAGTTTGACATTTGCCCGCACGTTGTTTGACTTTGACAGATAGCCGGTGTTTTTGTTTATACTTTGTAACGATCTGTTTATTTCAACACATATTCCTACTTCATTATGTAATTTTTGTTAGTGTGATAATAGTAATTATATAAATATAAATATTCAATACGTCTATGTTATTATTTATTATAATATTGTGAACATATCGTTCAAAGTTCCTTAGAGTTTACCAAGGCTCGATTGTCCGGTATTCATGAGTTCAAAAAGTATGACTAATTGTTTATTGTATATGGGGCTCTATGCGATAGCTGTAAGGGTGATTTTTGCATGCAGTTTATGTTAGCCTTGAGAGAAAGGGACGCGGACGCCTCGTCGCCGCGCCGCGCCGCCGCCGCCTACCCAGGTAGGTTTGCATTGGCTTCGTCACCATATTATAGATCAAAAAGTTAGAGTCGACAAAACAACCAGTCTCTAACACTAACAATATTTCTATGATATACGTATAAGCTAATTTTATCGAAGTTCTATAAGTATTATAATTTTACATACATAAGTTAGTTACACATGTATTTGTTTTCATATTCAATGAGCTTTATAATTATAATGATTGACTAGTGTTTGTAAATTTATCACAAGGTGATATCATCGATCAGCATCCGCCATCAAGCGTCTTAAGCCTAGGAAGTCCCCAGGTCCCGATGGAATTCTGAAACTCCTTCCTGATCGCAACATACCTCTATTGGTCTGTATCTTCAATGCGGCCATGTCCCAGGGTCACTTTCCAGCCGTCTGGAAAAAGGCCGTAGTGATAGGTATTCACAAGCCCAGTAAGAAAACTACGCTTCCCGATAGCTATCGCCCCATTAGTTTGTTAGATACTTTAGGTAAACTCTACGAGCGGCTCCTTCTGAACCGACTCCAGGTTACGATTTCAGATTTTAATTTAATACCGCCTGAGCAGTTTGGATTTCGTGCCAAACACTCGTGTACAGATCAAGTGCTCCGCCTCACGGAGTACATTTTCTCTAAATTTAACGCCAATCCGAAACGCACAATTGCTGTCTTCTTCGATGTCGCCAAGGCCTTCGATAAGGTCTCACATAAATTTGGCGTAGAAGTTGTCTAATGTAATACGCAAAACAAGTGACTCTCAATTGCACCTGCTGTAATACATCTAATACTTAGGTAGGTATAGATTTTTAATTTAAGGTGATGGAAGTTGTGCTTGGCCTTATCATATCTTTGTTTACCGAAATTTGAACATCAATAGAGGATTAAGACCTCCATTGATCGATACGATGTTCGAAGTCCGAACACGTTCTCATTAAGCTATCATTGTTTCAAGTGTTATAAAACAAACATGTTATGTTTCCGAGTCTACATCTATCTATCTAATACCTTTAAACGAGCAATTCTTGTATATTTTTATATATTCAGGATCTTGAAAACGGCGTCATCTATTTCCGTCAAACTTAGATTGTAAGTAGATTTGGGGACGATAAATCGATCAAGCTAAATTTTATTAATAGAAAACGTTTTTATCTGAGTTTTCAGGCATTAAAAAAATATACCTATATAAAGATAAATTTTGCCGCCGCTGTTAAAACAAAAGTAGTTCAGAAATCGGCTGCTTCGAAAATCAGTCTTACCCCAGTTCGAATCCGAGTGACAGCAAGAGAGATGTCTTTTTTATGGGAAAAATATGCTAATTTTGTGTGGCAAATCTAACAGTTTATTTTAATTTAATTTTTTTTTAAAGAACCGAGTTAGGATCGCTCATTTAGTTACTTATTTTTTAACAACAAGGGGCCATATTTTTTTAAACCTTTCGTATGTTATTATTAGATACTATTGCCATTAAGAATAACAATGTATAAATTTATACCTTACATTTATTTTCTGCTGACAATTGATAAAAATAATCATTTAAATTCCAAAAAACAGTAAAAAAAATTTCTTTAAAATGACATCTGTGTTTTTAAATATTAAGTTATTTGACGCGAAAATATACAATTATATTTTAGAACACCGTTGGTTCCCATTTTGTCCTTTTGCAACACACGTATCCTAGTCGTTCTTAAGTTTAACAACAGATGGCAGCACTGGTTGTGTAATATAAATTTGAAGTGGATTTTGTTTACCTTATTTTTTTACATTAGCATAACAAATAAAAATATTTACAACGTGAAATTAATAAATAAAAAAAAATTGTGCGTGGATCCCTCCGCGGGGAAGAAGTGAAACTTCGTATTGTGTAAATAGGAAGGGGTAAAAATTGATTTTTAGTGCAATCATATTGTTTCTAGCGTTGAACGTTTAACGCAACAGTGCTCTCATACCCTCTCCATGGTAGCGTTAAACGTTTAACGCAACCTTGTTGGAAGTCGCATTAGAAGTTTCACTTCAAAAAAAGCTGAGGCAGTCTTATTAAGAGTTAAAGCCTTAACTCAAAACAATGAAATAACTGTTCTCTTCTGAATTTTGGAATGAATTATGGTGTGAATGACAATATTTGAATTTTAAAATTTGTTAATTGAAATTACTAACATTAGTTGGTCCTCATATTTATTGGTACTTGTATCTTATATACATTTTTATAAAGTGTATTAATTAATAAAACGTATGATGAGTACATCCGTATTACATATACGTACACAGGGCCCTATACTATGCGTAATTAGTCTGACGTAAGTCGCGCAAGAGCAATACCGCCGGTCACGCTTACTAGCATGTCATGACGCGAAATTATAAATTTATCTCCTGTCAAAAATACCGCTTAAAGAAATCTTCATTTCAAAAATAAAATAATGAATAGGATAGGTACATTTAAATATTAAGGTAATATTACGTTGTTTCGAACTGTAACCGTCGCGTCGTTACTATGTTTAGAAGTATCTACTTTAATCCCTTATAGTTAAAAACAATAATTACCTTTTTATTATTGGACCTCTTAGTATGAGTACAACCCATACTATTGATTTATATAAAAACCAAAGATGCACACTAAACGTCTCAAATCCTACCGCATAAAATATGCATTCAATTGAAAATTATGCACTCATTTTAAATAATCTTGCGTCGCTTTCGTCTTTATAAAAATAACTTTAAATCATTCAGATAATGTTGAATTTGCAAAATCATAGGTGAATCGCATAACCATATCAACGTATGTATATTGTGTCGGTTTTGAGCGCTACTTTTATTCAAGACTGCGACTTTATGTAATAAGAGGCAAACGAACAGGTGGGTCCCCTGATGTTAAGTGATCACCGCCATCCATCACTAGCAACACCAAGGGGGTCGCAAGTGCGTTGCCAGTCTGTGTTTGGACAGGGAAGAGAGGGGAGAAACTAAGATATAGGGAATATGGGTCTCCGGCACTCTCATTACACACACTCAACAATACAGGCACTGTTACTTCACGTCGGTCTTATGTGAGAGGGTGGTATTACCCCGGACGAGCCGACCCATTCATGCTGAAATAGCTACAGCGTGTCTCTACCACTACTAAGCGTGGTTCTACCGTAGTAGTAGCGTGGCCCTACCATTTTTATATGTTAATGCCTCATACATCTCTATTATGATTTACTCTCAATTTTGATCATAATTTTAATAGAAGCGAACTCTGAAACAAAATATAAATCCCAAACAATATAAAATGTTTAAGGCGAACACAACGCTAATTCGCATAAGATTATACCTTTCGTACGACTGTAATTTCGACTCAACAAATAAATCCTCGCTCTGACGTAAAAATTATATTTTATGTTTTATAAATACTAAAAAACATAATCGCTTTATGTCTCGAAGGTTGCCGTGTGATTTATTATAAAATATATAGTGATATTATGAAATAATCTATACCTACTCTATACTAATATTATAAAGAGGTAGTTTATGAGTTTGTGACGTAAGCTTGTGACGTTATAGGGGGTAATCTCAGGAACTACTTCCGATTTGAAAAATTCTTTCTGTTTTATATAACTCATTTATAGAGGAAGGTTATATGCTCATACATATCATTACGCTAAGACCAATTGAAGCGGTGCACCAATGAAGAATGTTTCAAAACTTTTTTTTTTCTTGAGTGTTTCCGCTTCGTGTTGGCGTTAGCCCAAAGTAACTATTCCATGCGGACGAAGTCGCAGGCCGAGGCTAATGTTAGATAACTAACCATATTTAATATATTGAAAATCTCTTTTATTTTTCTGGATCTGACTACGCTATTGACCTAGCAAGGTCTTAACAACTTTACCGGACTACTATTGAAAATCTTATGTTAAGGAACCTCCATTGTTGTTCTTTTATAAAAAAAAAATAAAAGTTAAATTTTATGTAATTAGTTAGGTATCGTTATAAAATAGTTTCAAAATATTTGATATCATTATTTACTAAGTTAGTGCAGGAATTTGAAATTCGACCGTTTGGTGTGGATTTTGTAACATAGTGATTACTATTTACAGAACTTTGAAACCCTAATTTTGCTGACGTTAGTGGCAACGTAATAAATATCGCAAAATTAGCAAGTTTATGTTCAGTTGCATTTAATTATCTATCTGCAAATATTTATTTCTATACGTAGGTATGTGATTGAATATCTTCAAAAGTACTTTCTTTATCTCTTATGGTAAAATCGGATCGAAGATCATAAACCATTAATAAAGTCTTGCAAATATAATATCTCTATTTTCTTTACATAATATATGTAAATTAATATTCACATTGCATATAAGTAGGTACAAATAAGTAACGAACGATCGCCCGGCGTGTGGTTCTGGCGGACCGTGTAATTCTATGTCATAAATATCGGCTGCAAATAATACATATTGAAGGGAGATCGTTTTGATTGATGCAAAATACTTATGCGAACCTGGTTTCGCCTATTTGACATAAATTCTGAGCTTGGGAACGGAGTATTGCTCTTGGTTACACGTTTACGAATATCTTACATTTCGTAACACTACTGAGTTTGGTAATTCCACTTTTGATACTATTTTTAAATGAATCTTACACGGTACTATACATTCACATTTCCATACTCACTAGAAAACTAGAATTTTTCTTATATGAAATTTTTTTTTTCTCGAACTGACTACGCTATTGCCCTAGCAAGGTCTTAACAGCTTCACCGGACTACTAAGGCGAGCGTTTAAGGCACTCAGCCGATTTTATAATGGCAACTAGCTCCAGGGTGCACGGCACACCTCGGCTTGGCTGTTGCCCGTTGCATGCAAAAATCGCGACCTAACTTAGCTAACCTAGCTAACTATTCATATATGTTTGAGTTGTTGAAACGTATATGAGTACCAGCATATCCGCCTCAACAACTCCTCCATACATTTTTATCGGAAACTGTATGAAAAAACTGCCCTGCGGAGCAGAATCAATGTATCAAGTATATTTTTAGGCTACTTATTTTACAATTTAAGGACGAACAAGCTCATTATTACATTTTAAAATATACGGTAATAAGAGTGACTTGGGCTTAGGATTAATTTTTTACATTTTCCTAAATCATTAATTACTTTTTTTTCTCTAACTGACTACGCTATTGACCTAACAAGGTCTTAACAGCTTCACGGAACTAATAAGGTAAGCGCTTAAGGCACTCAGCCGATTTTATTCGACAACTAGTTCAAGGGTACACGGCACACCGGCTAGGGCTATTGCCTGATACGTGCAATTCGCCACCTATCTGAGCTAACCTAATCTACTAAAAAGAGGTTTTAAAAGAAAACTTCTTATGGGAGGGCTTTGAATTCTGATCGGTAAACTTTTTCTGGGAGGGCTTTAAATTCTGATCGC